>JAOXYM010000019.1:15234183-15248461 GCA_028567055.1 Leptatherina wallacei
TGTGTGTGTGTGTGTGTGTGTGTGTGTGTGTGTGTGTGTGTGTGTGTGTGTGTGAGAGAGAGAGAGAGAGAGAGAGAAAGACAAAAACCATTTGCTATTTTGGGTCTACTAGTAGACTCTTGGCCTACTGTTATTGGCTATCAGCCCAGGACAGAAAAGAGGGAGTGTGAGAAGGACTTTAATGAAAAATGAATGTAAATGAATGTTGATGGGAAGGGGGGCAGGATTATGGCACTGAGGGAAGGAGGAGGGATGTAAAAAGAAATCTGAAGTCCTTTTAGAGCGGGAGAAAATAGATAGTGGGAACAGGTTCTCCTTTGAATTTAATATAGAAGGAAATTGGAATTTTCTGGTTGTTTTTCAGATTTTCTCATTTGCAGCGCACCATAAGTTCATGAATTTTTATTTATTCATTTTTTTACCATCAGAGCTCACTCTAAATTTAAACAAATATATATTAATCACTTTTAAAGATGTAAAACACATCTGATTAGCTTCAGGGCTCGCTTGAGCATGTTTGTCATAATAGTTTTGGCTTTTGTTATTGATATTTGCAGCATTTGTTTATTTCTGCTCAACATGAGGCATTTTGATTTTGTGTTTAAATTGCAACATATCCATTGTACTAATTAAAATATCTTAGTCACAACTATAGAATAGAATGAAATAAATCTTTATTGTCCACCAAGGTGGAAAATTGTCTTCGGCTCACCAACACACAAGACTCAGACACAATACAGTATTGAATATGCGCAATAAAAAATACAAATGATTACATGAAAATGCATTTGATAATAAATTTAAAACACTTTTTAAAAAATAAAAATTGAAGAGGTAAGAAACTCTTAAGTGCAGGAGTTCAAAATAACCTCTGTGGATTGCTCACCTTGAGGTAAAAATATAGATGGCATTTTGAATAAAAGACCATTTGATTACACATTTAGCCAGAGGAAATCTGAATCGCCTTCCTGATTTCAGGAGCTCGAACTGACAGGACAGAGGATGATCCCGGTCTGCCAGGATTTTCTTGGCTTTTCTCTTTGTCCTTTCAGGATAGATATTCACAAGAGGCAGTTGGGGTTTTCCCACAACTTTACCAGCCATTGCCACTACATATTCAAATAAAAATCATTCCACACATTTTTAATATTGTGAGAAAAAAATGTTTTCCTGAAATTTCCAAAACGCAACTTGAGTTTTCTACAACGTTCTATGTTTTGTCACACTATTTTATTTTTCAGCCATTTTGTTCTTTTAGATGGAGCAGATTCCTCTCCTGATGCTCCACCCTCACTATCCCCCCCACCCTTCACACCATGGTCCTTATTTGGGAAATGCCTTAATTGGATTAAACTCTATGCATCAGAAACACTTTGTCAGCGTACTGTTGGGGTGCCGATGCATTCGGATAAAAGAATAATGAGCTGTGGCTTCATAATATATTCTTGTTTTTATTCTTGAACATAAATGATGGTGAAGTGTTGTCAGACCACACTCTGATATTAATTTTCTTTTTTCTAAATAAGCTTCATGGACATGACATTGTATTTAGGGGACTTAAATACAATGGGGGCTTTGTTATAGAGATCAAAGCTGTAAAACCAGAAGGTTCAGATCCCCCTCAGATTTGAACATGTCAAACTTATAGAAAATATTAAGTGAAGTCTAATTACTTATTTAGAGTTCAAAATAATAAACTACAAAAACAATTTTCATTGTTTGAAATCATTTAAATGTAAGCTTATTACAGATTCATTATAGAATTGCTTTTATGGTTTTCAACAATTGCTAGTTGTGTTTATTTAGAAAAATATATGTAAATGAATAAATCAAGATGTATAAATATGAAATCCACAGAAAATGAATAAACCACTTATGTTCGGATAATTAGTTTTTTTTCTGTGGATTTTTCTGTAGTAAAAATACCTGAAATCTGCTAGTTTGACTTTTGAAAATGAGCTTTTTGCTCTTTTGTGCCATGGAAACTTTTTTTTTTTTTAAAGTTATCAATAGATATGTTTTACTACAGTGTTTGATGCAGCTAACACAAATAAACTAACCATCAGATAATCTAAATAATACATTGATCGCTGAAAGAGAAATTCCCTCAAATCTTCTGTTTTGGGCCAAATATTTGTTATCCATTTCTTTTGTTGTTGTTTATGGTTTGTTTTTTTCTTCTTTGTGTTTTTTAATGCGCTTCTCTCTATTTCCTCTTTTTTAAGTTCATGAAATAGTGATTGATCTAGATTTTTATAACATTTAAACATAACACACAAACAAATAAATAATCCGTTTGTTTCTCATTGGAAAAAAATCCTTTTTAAGCAACTACGACAAGGATTGAAATCTTAATCTTTCTTTTTCTGCATGTCTTCCTCTGTTCTCAGGTGAGCGGTCTGCCAGGCTCAGTCTTCAACCTGGCCCCCCCTCACATGTTTGGTAACAGGCTCAATCCCAACTCGACTATGGCAGCACTCATCGCTCAGTCCGAGGCCTCACCAGCAGGTATGGTAAACATACTTTGTGTGTGTGTGTGTGTATGTGTGTGGACAGAGAGAGAATGGATCATGCCCCCCTTGATCCCACAGAGAGGTCAAGGGTCAGTGATAGTTTTAAGCCCTTCCCAATGTACTCCAATTACACAGCCCTGTCACTTCCCTCTCTGTCTTCTTCATTCACACATGTAACCAGTATATATTTAGATTCTGGTGACACAATCATGTTTTTATATTTAAAGAAAAGTTGGGTGTGTGGCATCAGGAGTCCTTAGGGGCTTCTGCAGTATGACAAAAAGTTAGTCTGGCGTTGTGTGGCCAGCTCAGAAGAGAGCTGATGAAGGACTAAGAAGTGGCTTTAGCAATCAGGAGTAGCCACTTCCTGATGCAAGACATCTGGTCAACCAGAGAGCAGAGAAGTAAGAGAAAAGAAAGGAAGAAGAAGAAAGAGTGAAGATGAGGAAGCAGTTCCTGCTGCCAGTCAGCAGTCATCAGAGCCAGATCCGCTTTGACCTGCAGGTCAGCTCACTAATCAGGCTGAATGTCGGGGGGCCACAGAGCTGTGTGTGTGTGTTTGCGTGCTCATATGGAGAATAACCAGGTTCTGTGTGTAGACACAAACAAGCTTTATCTAATTCCTGAAAAAGATGAGTTTAATTGGTTTGGATGTAAAGTGTTCATAAATAAACTTCTGTTACTTTAATTTAGAAAAATACTACATTTTTATATCAATAAAATTTAATGGAGAATTTCAGATAGCCATGAGCACCGACAGGAAAAGATGGTGTACTACTGGATTATTTGAAATAGTTGTCATGTTACTTTCGTTATCCAAGGTATTTTTTTGATGTGTAAATGCTACATTTAATCTTTTTCTTTTGATATTTTTTATTTCACTGTCTGTTGAACCTCTTGAATATCTTAGACATTAATAACAATCAATTTGCCAATTATTTTCTCGCTTAATTGGGGAAGGACGCTCAGCATATTTGTGCGCCCAAGATAAATTGTTCGAGCACGTTAATAGTATCAAAACATGGAAACATTTACGTAGATATGAACTTTTGTGGCAACATCTGCTGTAATGTAAAGCTTTGTTTGTTTTTTGCTTGAAAATTAAAACAATTAATTGATTATTTAAACAGTTACAGACTTCTGTTGAGGTAATTGACCTATTGACTTACCTGCTCATTGCTGCAGTAACTATCACTCATGATGGTTGTCTGCGCTATCATGTGGAGTCTTTTGTGAAGTGATGCACAAGTTTTGTTTGTCAGCTAGTAGAAGTCATGTGAGCACAAACATGCAAGGTGTTTATTTGTGTGTGATTGTATGCATGTAGCCTGTTTACTTTGGCAGCCGCTTCTCTTTGCTTTTTGAGTGTCTGGAGGGAGGTGCCAAGATGGGAAAGGGTTGCGACAGAAAGAAGACTTGAAAAAGAAGGGACAGAGAGACTGGAGTGGCGACCTGGTGGGGGTAAAAGCTGGGATTGACTGTCTTAAGTAGAGGGGAGTTTGTGTGAGTGTTTAAATGCAAAAGTGTGTGTGCATGTGTGATTCATTACTATCACTGAGGAAAATGAATAGAAGCATCTGGCCAGGGGCCCAGAGGGAGGAGAGAGAGAGACTCTCACAGAAGGTGGAGAGTGAGAGAGGGAAGCACATGCAGTTTGAATGAACGCTGGTTGTAAAAGAGATACAAAGAAAGGAAGAGGTTTGTAGGAAATAAACATACTGTCATAAAGCTTACAGCACATTTAATCTCATCTGAGGAGAAATGTGTAAAACTTGAAAATGTTTTGACCCTCTGTCTACTCTTGTTTTCGTCACCTCAAACTTAAGTGGATAACTCTAGAAGCAGCAGCTGCATCAAAGTGCTGATGAGCAAAACCAAACGTAAAAAAAAGTATGTATGGCAGTCCTGTAAATTAATCTATCATGTCTGTCAGTTTTAGAATTATAAGTGATAAATACTAAATCAACCATATTTTTCTGTTCGCTGTTCATGAATGTCCACATGGCCCCTTTCTGTAACTCAGTGCTAATCAGCTCTAATAAAAGAAATCTAAATCTGGTATTTACACAGCACGATCGCTTCCAAATAAGTCTGTCAACTGATGACAAACCATTGTATCTGAGCACGTTTTTACAAATGTGCTCAAAGTGAATTTGTCATTTTCTATTGCAATAAAAATTGTATTATCAGCTGAATATTGTAGTAACATTTGCAAATGTGGTGCCGTAATAAGTTGAGCTGTTTAAGAGTACCCAAAATCTTTAAAAGGCAAGCAGAAGAAATTTGTGTTTAAAGTTTTTGTTAAGCTGTATTTGCATCATTAACCATGTAATAATAATAAACTTAGCCTTTATTTGTATTTATATTTGTATCAGTTTTTTATCCACATAAAAACAAAAATTATTAATTGATGTATTTATATATTTTTTATTCTTTTGATAATGTAGCCCAGTAGTAAAGAAACAGTGATTCTATTAGCAGTTAAATGTGTTTTTGTGTTATCTGAAAACAGAAACGCGAGGATCTAAATGGTAAGTTCCGCTGTGTCAAAGTGCAGATGCTGGCAGGCATGGGGTGAAATAAGATATTTAAAGGGCCTGTTTGAATTGTTTGACAGAAATTAGAAGAAAAAGAAATGATGTAATGTGAGATTTGTTTAGAAAAACTCTTTGAAATTAGCTGTTGGTGCATAAATTTCGAGCACTTCAGCCTGTGTAGCTTGTTCTTAGATTGTCCAATGGATTTTTCCTGTGTGTTTGTGTGTACAGATCAGGAGGTGGGAGATAGCAGCAACAGCGGTGGCGGGTCTCAGGGCTTCTCCATAAGAGCTTCTCCCAAGACCACCCCACGGTGAATCCACACACACTCCCTCTCTCAAACGCCCTCCCAGCCCTCCTTCACCATTTACATTCCTCACTGCCCCCCTCCCTGCTTCACCCATCCCCCCTTTTTTTCTGCTTTTCCCTTCGCTGGCCCCTCGTCTTCCCCCTCTACCTCTCACACACACGCATTTTCTCTCTTTCGCTTTTACCCCTACAGGCAATTCTCATCCTCTCAACCAACGATAACTTGTGTTTTTGAAGGGGGTAACCATCCTTCAAGTCAAGTTAGATTTTTTTTTTTCTTTCTTGGTTGAAATCACACATGAAAGGACAGCCTGGTGATGTACTGTTTCCTCACCATTTGGGAATATTTGCATGGATTTCTGAGGATGCAAATAGCTGACACACAGATAGATTTTTGTTGGTTTGCAACTTTGTGGGATATGTGAAGTCACTTGAGAAGGTTGGTAACACTTTTACCATTGATATGGCATCCAAATTATGTTCTTACATATAAGATGGCTGACATTTAATTTAGAAGTGTATATTTGGTCAAATATGGTGACTGTTGACTTTTACACGTTGGAGTTTTTTTTTTAACTTAACATTTAGATTCCTGGATGTAAACATATATAAATAATTAAATTTTTTCTTACAGTTCAAACTTAATTTTCAGGACAGGATGGAGCCATGTCATTGACTTTCTTAAGAGAGAGAACGTTTCTGTGTTTTGTTTTATTCCTCTCAAAAAGTCTAAATTTCTTGCTGCTACTTTTTTCCACCATGTTGCACATCTCTATTTCTGTCCTCTGTGCTCTCTCCTGCTGCCCCTCATTTCCCCTCTTTCACACTCAACAGATTGTCTCAGCACACACCAAGATTTATCACATCAAGACATTGCGCTTCCCTTTCTGTCCGTCTCTCCCTGTTCCATGTCCTCTTTCTTCCTCCCTCTCCTCGTCTTTCTCCAGCTCTCACACGCAGACAGAAAGCCTGGCCCCTTTTCATTACGGGCCACTGTAACAACAAATTGATGTAGTTTTATAGCCAGCAGTGTCTATGTTTGTCTGACGTTTATGTTGGGTCGTTAATCTCCCTATTGACCTCTCCATCTCTTCTTTTCTGTCCATGCTCTCCCTTTCCCTTCATTCAGCTCTCCCATTGGTGGCCTGCAGATCCGCTATGACTCTCCGGGGTCGTTGCTGGGGCCGGGGCTGGGGTTGCTAGGGGCTGGGGGAGGCGGCGGAGAGACGCTGCCCCCGGTGGCCACCAGCATCGAGCAGCTCCTGGAGAGGCAGTGGAACGAAGGGCAGAGCTTCCTGCTGCAGCAGGGAGCGCAAGGAGACGGTGAGAGCGCGCACACACTACATATAATGTATGTTTTTGTGTTTTTGATTGGATTTAAAACTTGTCCACTATGTCACCAAAAGAGCATCAGCTCAGCCTCCTAAGACCTCCAGGTGTAAAGTGCTTACACACACATTTTAATCTTTCATCTTTTTTTTTGTGTTTTTGTCCCGTCAACTAATTTATCATGCTTTTTCCTCTCAGCTGTTGCACATTTGTGCTCCCTCTTTGCCATCACTTTATCTTTCTTTGTTGCTGCTGTCAATGTCTGTCAGCTATCTGCTTATCTGAACATCCCTTTAGGGATCAATAAAGTGAAAATGAAAAAGGGAAGCAATAGCAGCCTTGTTATTAGAAAGGCTGTCCTTCATCTGCAACAGTTAGACTTAAAAGTCCTGTGCCTGCAAACACTCCTCATCTTGTCTTGTTGTCCTTGAGTCGGGTCAGGCCGCAGGGCAACAATGGTTGATATTGACCTCTGACCTCCCTGACCACAGTCAGTCGAGTATTTGAACATTAGGTGTGTTGAGGCAGGGCTTTTACATGGTTTTGCTTTAAGGAGCGATTAATCTCACAGAAAGTTAGGACATAAGTGTTCGCACATGGGAAAAGATTTTTCCAGTTACATGTTCTGTTGATAAAACCCTGTTTTGACCCGAAAAATGTCAACCTACATTGCTTTGTGAGGAGTAAAAATGTAAAAAAATAAGGTTCAATGTAGACAGATAGCAGAATATTTTGAGCTGAAAGTCAGTGTTGTTTCTTTCATTTCTCTCTATCAGTGGTGGGAATGTTGAAGTCTCTGCACCAGCTGCAGGAGGAGAACAGGAGGCTGGAGGAGCAGATTAAAACTCTGACCATGAAGAAAGAGAGACTTCAGCTACTCAGCGCTCAGCTATCAGTGCCTTTCACTCCCACAACTGTTTCATCTGGTACATGCACACAAACACACATTCTTTAAAACTTGAAATAAAAGTAACTGTTCAAGTCTCTGCACTTGGATCCACATTTTTCCCTTTTTCTTTTAATGTGTTTACAATACATGGACACATTGTGTTGATGCACATCTAAACTTGTGCTAATTCATTTTTGCATATGTCAAAGGAGCACAGCTTGGAGCCACTGACTCCTCCTTCCCTGTGGCAGCTCAGGTGAGGACCAAATGTTCACAATTTCAGTTTAAACACTATGGAAATAAAATCAGCACAGTAATGTGTATTGAATATATTAGCTGAGATCATGCAGCCACTATGGTTTTATATTCCATGCTAAATTAGACAAACTGCAATGAGCACTTTAGATTTGTAATAAAAATAGTAATGAATGGCCTTCATCTTTCTCTGTCTGCCCCTCAGGACACTGCATCATGTGGCGGTCACAGCAGCAGTGGCTCCACCTCATCCCTTTCCACACCTTCCTCCGTCTCCCAGAGTCCACCTCAGCCAGCACTCAATGGGGTTGCTACCGTGGGGCCGACCACAGCTAGCCTGGGAGGGGTGGCGGGGCTGATGGGCGCTCTGGGCGCAGGAAACGCGCTGGGTATAGGGGGAATCGTCGGAGCGCTGAACGGTGTGATCCAGGCACCAGCGGGCACAGCCAGTCCTCACACACACACTACAGGAGCAGCTACTGGTGGGACACTGCCCATTAATAACAGGTATGTTACAGCCGCATTAATCGTACTTTTCACGCGAGTTTAATGCTGTTTCGTTTCCCTGATGATCATAAAATCAATGCATGTGATGTCATGTGACACAATCCAACAAATCAGCTGAGTCTTACAAGTAAAGCACTTTCCCTCCCCTCTTTTACATCTTGAAGACCTTATTTGTAATGTCAGGGAACTTTTTTGTGTGTCTTGGAGGAATGAATAGGAACTTAATTGCGTCCTCTCCTTTCTTCTAATTTATTCCTTTTGCCTCCGTGTTGGATTGTTGCAGCTCAACAACTAGTAAGAACAGGTGAGACATGTATCCAGAATACTGCAGGAACCTGCAGCTTTGTTGCATTCATATGTGGCAGATAAGCTGAATGATTGTTGTCAGAAAGCATATTTTCCTTTCTGTGAGGTTGTGTGAGTTTATCTAGCTCTGTTATTTTCTATTTTTGTTGCTCTTTGGAAAATAAAATGTGTTAACAGTGAAAAATCAGATAATGATTTCGCCATTTGTTGCATGCGATTTGCATTCTGCAGCCTCCTCTCTCTTTGTTAGCTCTGATGCTCTGCAGGCAGTGTGCATTGTGCTCATCTGACTCATGTTTTGTTTCGTCAGCGCTGCACGGCTCGGCCTGCTGTCTGAGCAGCAAAGACTCCTCCTGCAGCAGCATCAGCTCCAGCAGCTGCTTTCTTCACAGCCCTCAGCGGTAAGACACATATACACATGTAATTACCCAGCACTGTCACACAGAGTTAAACACACAAATGAGAAACAATTTTTCTTCGAATGTTAGTTTATATACTAGCTTGTTAATTAACCTAATTTAAAACACCCTTTTTTAAAGTTTTCCATCCCTTCTTGTCTTTGACCTCCACTTTATCTTTTCAATTTCCTCCTTTTCCTTGTTTCTGTCTTCCTCCCTCCTGTCCTTGCTCCACACACACACCCCACACACAGGAACAGCAGCAGGTGTTGTTCTACCAACTGATGCAACAGCAGCAGGACCTCCAGCAGCTGCAGTCCCTCTCCTCCTCAGCCCAGATTCCCTCCATCCCGCTCTCGTCCGCTCAGCTGCCCATCAACAACCTGCTGCCTGGCGCCCAGAGTCAAGGCCAAGGCACCATCACCGCCAACCCCTTCCTGGCTCTGCAGCATGCGCACGCCGACACGCACGGCTCAGGGGCACAGAAGCCTCGGCTAGCCGAAAAAGCTGTGGGCGTTGCAGGGCAGGAGAAGACATGACAACATATCCTCTTTTGTTTTTTGTTTTTTTCCTAATGAAATAAATATGCAGAGTTTTGGGATCAGACTGTTGGTCCACTTTGTAGTTCAATGATTTGGACATTGGTGGGAGAGAAATCTCTGTCGTTGGTAGATTGCTCTTTCCAGTGGTGCTTGTTAAAACCAGAATAATATAAGAATATAGCAGTTTTGTCTTCTACAGTCAATTACATCGGTGGGCCTCGCTTGGTTTGTTTTTGCAGCTTTTTTTCTGGTTCTAGTTTTGACTCAAATTTCTGTGTAAATTTCTGCTATTTATTGTGATCCAACTATAGATTTTGTACCTTTAAATTTCAGTGCTGCTTCTGGTTCTTATGTTTGTCTTTAGTCTAGTTGAATGTTTTTATTTAATATTCCTGGTAGTAACTGTGTATTAGTGTCAGTATGTAGCACCAGGTCACTTGGTGTGTTTTTGTCCATTTAACTGGTAAGCTGACTGACGGGTCAGCTTCCCAGAAATGTTTTTTTTTTCTGTTTTCTCGTTCTCCTCTTCATTCTGATTCTTGTTCCCACTTCCTGTCCTCTTTTTCTTCTTTCTGTCATGGCCTAGTCTCTCTGCTGATTCACACTCAGGGGCTTCAACTAACCAGAGCTGTTCACTCAACACTTAAGCTGGTGCACACAGAACCACAGACATGAAATAATAATTTTAGAAAATAGCATCAATACATGAATGAATTAAATAAAAATATATATCTATATGTATCCACACACACATACAGTTTCCCTAGAATAGCACTGAACAGTAGCAGATGTATGTTTGACATCTGTCTGGCAGCAGTCCCAGGGGGAAAACTGGGTCATTGTCATGAAAAAATACCACACGTTATTGCTGCTGCCCGTCTCCCAGTGTGTCTTTCATTCTGTGTGTGTAGATCCATTTATGTCTGTGAGCCAAGCCTCCTATGGTTACCACAGAAGCCTTGTTTTTGACTGTCTCTTCTCTGGGCCAGATACAGAGGGTTCAGTCAGGGACATGAAATGTCTAAAAAAGAAAAAAGAAAAGAAAACAAAGATAACTTGAATGTTCAGAGGGATACATCAATCCGCATGGCACTCAAAAAAGAGATCACAAGTTGGTTGTCAGGATGTGGACGTATTTACATTTCGTCTTCCCAGTTGAGCCTCCTGATGCACCTACCTCTCCAGCAGGACCAGCCTATCAGGACCTAAAAGGCCGACAGCAGCGGCCACTTGCAAACCCACCACAGTCAGGACTGGCCAGTCAGGATCCAAACCGAAGTGCCTGAGGCAAAACGGAGGAAGGCAAAAAATGTTGTTTTCCTTTTACGTCATTATCACTCAGCCTAATTTTTCACAATGCTACCAGTGATTAAGCTGCATCGCTAAGGCAACAGATTACAGAAAAATACTTGGTCTATCAGGCTGGACTAGCTGTCTCTTTAATAAAACTAGGAAACTAAATTCTGCTGCGTTCTTTAATATCAAAGCCAACTTAATGTTGTGCTTTTTATTTATCTGGAGTTTTTGTGTAATGGGCATAAGAAAATATATTTTAAAAGCCCACTGGTTTTGCGATTTAACATCATTTTGTACTACTGTGTACAGTTTTTTGTTTTTGTCCCCCCCCACCCCCCTTCCTACAGTCTAATCTTGCTGTAAACCCTACAAATGACTTCTACTCTGTGTCATGTGTTTGAAAGCTAGAAGCTACTACATAGTAGACTGATTGGGGAGGGTGGGGCTGGAGGTGTATATAACAATTTGTAAGGGGGAGCAAGTGTTTCAGGGGAGGGAGGGAGGGCAGGCAGGCATTCAGTGGCACAGTTTTTACCTCGTTAAGTGTACATAAACCTTTGTCATTGGCCGTTGGTGTACATAAGTGATAGTGCTTTGGCAGTGCTGGTGTGAAGGAAAGCCAATGAAGCCTCAGTTTGTTTATGTGAATCTTTAGGACCAGACAAGTAAGATTGACAGTGACTGGATACACGAAAGTATTAATTTATTTTTATATGTGCAGGGAAATTGTGTTTCTTTTTTAAGTTTTGCACCATTTTCTTGATGATTTTATACTCTGGGCACCATGTTTTCATCTGTGCACACATTTGTTTGGATTGATTTTTTGTACAAATGGAAAATATTTGGGGGGGATTTTGACATTGTATTTAAAAAACACAAAAAATAAAGAAACACTCTGGATTAAATAACGTGACCATTCAGTTTTTGTCATTGCGTTTGTAGAAGAATTGTGAAGTGTGTTGCACTGTGCACCCATTAATTTGAATTTCTTAGAAACACAAGTCTCTTTAACAAACATACATGCACACACACACGTTTATGTCAGCATTTCATTTGGCAGGCAAATGCACATAAGTGTAACTGAGAATAGTACAGCATACAAGTGTTTTCATTGTGATTTTCTCCAGAGCAACAGTATATAACATGATCTCATCTTAAATTAATTCAGTTTAAACAGTCAAATGATAGTACATTAAATGACACTGTTAAACAGGAATAAATACTAGATTGATAACATAATCCTCTGATCAGATTATAATTATGAGGTAAGTGAAGAGGAAGTAAAAATTAGTGTTTCTGATAAATGGTGTTATCCAATTTGAGGTCACTTGGGTGAGCCGGTAGTTATGTTGTATTTTTTAATGCACCGTATGGTGTAATGGCTTAAACAGCTTCATACAACTTATGTATGATCTAAAAATGATGAAAGTGGTTTTGGCAGCAGGATGGATTTTATTCAGAAACAAAGGCAAGAAAGAAAAGATAATTGTCTGGCTGAGAAGTGACAATAAAACTGAACATGTTTAAATTTAAACGTTGTGCTTCAAGCTTCCTGTTTTAACAAACACACACACTCACCAATGCTGATGACTTCCAGCTGCCAAGAAATACAAGTGTGTGTGTGTGTGTGTGTGTGTGTGTGTGTGTGTGTGTGTGTGTGTGTTAAGCTTGGGGCACCATTCTGTTACATCTGCCTCTGCCCTGGTAATTAAAAGCTCACTTTCCTCCTGCACTCTCCAAGATACACACACACACACCTCCTGCATTCGCGTGCATACACACGCACAATCTAACCCCCCTCCCCACACGCACACACACCTTTTCTCTTCTCTTTACCCAAGCACTTGCTCACCCCCCACTCTCACAGTCCTGTCAATCAAAGCCAGGCTGTTTAAACAGCACACACCCCTCCTCCCAACCGCCACCACCCAGCACCTTCTCTTTTATAAGCCTCCACCATCAGAGCTGCCTCCCCTCTACTCCCTGTAAGGAGCCGCTCCACCCTGCCTCTTACACATACACTCACATAGGGTGGAGCCACCGTGTCCATCATCGATCACACTCCCACCCCTCTACAAGAGACCCTCTGCAGGGGTAGGAGGGCTTAACAGCTGATGGAGGACCCCCATGCAATGCCCAACCAGGTGCCTGATCACAAAGTCAAAACATAGCTAAGCCCTGTTGTTGGGAGACTCAGACATACTCAGACTGAGTAGATAGCAGAACAGCAGGAGTTAAGCCTCAGATGATTAGACAAATGTAGGGCAGATATCTGTGGCTTCAGAAGCTGACTGGGCTGCTGTCACCGAGGAATGCTCTGCACTAATAAAGATACCCATCTATCACTGATGAAGAGGATTCCAAAAAACATTGTCCTTAAAATAATTTCAGATTATTCCAACAGTTTGGACTTTGTTTTTTGGAAAATGCATATTTAAGAAAATTTAAAACCGAGTCAATGTGCAGAAGAAAATCTGAAAAATGTTTGTAGGATAAGTTGGAATAGGTTGTTGTATCAACCCCTTCCTCCTACAAAATAAAGTAAGATCACAGTAAAACGTTTTCAAAGAAGTTTAAGAACTTACAGTATTTTGGTCATGTCCCCTAATGGTTGAGTAAAAATTAAACAAAACTGTGAAGTTCATCAAGTACCACTACTAATTCCTGCACAGGTTTTGACATATATTTGGAGATTCAATTAAATTATTTAATTACACGTCACCCTCAAAGAGGGAGAGCAATAAAGCTGAGAGAGGCTCCGGTGTAATAAACCATTAGCAGAAGGAAGCAGCCGCTGGTGTGTACAGTAATGCAGTGTAAATCATCACAGAGTGGCTGCCATTAGGAGGCTTAATCCTGGCCAGAAATCTGCAGTCAGCTGCCAGGGGCCCTGATCCGGTGCAGAGTGGAACCAGATCCGGCAAGCAAAGGTGTTTAGGGCCGTTAGTGTAGGAGGAAAAGGAAGGTTGCAGGAGAGTGTTGGAGGGGAACAGCTGAGGAGATTCTCAGAGTACAAGTGTGTGTAAGTGTGTGTTTGTGTGTGTGCCTGCCCCCCACAGGTCTCTCTCCTGCAGGATAATGGTGGCAAGGAGAAGCAGCAGGATTCAGCCTCATCCCTCTTCATTCTCAGACAGCTTGTATTCTTCAGCTAACTGACTATATGCACCCCCACAGCTCACACAAACACACACACACACACACACACACACACACACACACACACACACATATATATATATATATATATACATATATATATATATATATACACACACATACATACATACATACGTACATACACACATACATACATACATACGTACATACATACATACATACATACATACATACATACATACATACATACATACATACATACATACATACATACATACAT
>JAOXYM010000019.1:15261684-15289596 GCA_028567055.1 Leptatherina wallacei
CACACACACACACACACACACACACACACACACACACACACACACACACACACACACACACACACACACACATCTGTCTCCTCTCTCACCCTATAATGGGCTCTGAGTCAGGTGGAGATTGACACTTTTCTTTCTGCTGGGCTCTTTTTGTGTCCAACATTGTATTCATTCAATGCAAACCAATGGTGGCCTTTCAGAGAACACATTTCTGTGCACATCAGCTGTATTTCGCATCACCAAACAATGACTATGTGATTACCATCTTCAGCTAACTGCATTTATGGGATGGCTAAATGGAGAAGAAACAAAACACTAAATATTTCCCATTTTGTGTGAACATAGAAATGGACAGTATTATTGCTTTAATAATAAGTTGTGCTGTAAAGGCTCCTTATGTCTCCTCAGTTAGTTATCTATAATCTTGGGTCTTTTTTAAGATTTATTTTGTAATTTCAGTGTTTAAATTTCCTCACGACTTCCACTCATCAAGCTAAAAGACACAGAGAAGCCATGCAGACTGGCCTTGATAGAGTGTCCTTCTTTGGGAGTGCTTGCATGAAAGTTGATCCCCAGATAAGACCCCCTGTGTGAGGAAACTGAAAAGCCTCAGGGTCGTCCTTTGCCCTGCCTGATTGTAGAGCATTTTAATTTGGGCTCTGTCTGTCTGACCACTCTATTCTGTCTGCAAGCCTGCTCGGATCTCATGTGTAGAAACAAAAGCCAAAAGAAAAAAAACATAATTCTTATCTTTTCTTTCTTTAAAAAAACAACAACTATCTGTGCATAATAATACTGAATCATTATTGATAAAAGATCATAAAAATTCCACCATGAGCTATTTTCATAATTTCTAATGCTCAAACATCTTGAGTTAATTAAGCATCCCTCAGGGACTTCTCAAATGCACACGTGAAAAATGTGAAGTGGCATGTAGTATATGTCAGTGCTGGTCCTCTGCATACAAGTATTGGTTCCAGAGGGATTTCTACTGGGTATTTTCCATCCATTCTACACAAACCTTGAAGGGACATTCAACTCACATGAAAAGCTTATATTTGGACACAAGGCTTTTGAATTACTGTTTTCACTCCTGTTTAAAAGCATCTCAAAACATCCATAGCTAATTCTTTTTTTCTGAACAATGTCATAGACCTTCTCATAATCATAACAATCCTCTGATGCTCAGCAGTTATCTAAATGATAAAAGCTGAGCACCAGGCCGGGCTTGTTCTTTTGTTTATGCTGCAGCCAAACTGCTGCTGAATAACATCCGCATGTGAATCTCCCTTCAAGTCCTTTCATTTCTGTTGGACCCAACACAGACAGCCAACCATCTTTTGCTCAAAGCAGGGGAAGACAGATAGGAATTTCATTACTGGGTCAACAAGAAGTAACTAAAAGTGATTATCTCCTTCTAACATTCACCAAGTCTCCTCTTTTCTTTTCTTTTTTTGCACTGAAGACTTCAACACATACACCAACCTGTGGGATATAAGGAGAACCCGCAGGATTTTTTTCCTTTCATGTCAACCGAGACTGTAACCTTTCTAACCACAAAGTTCAATTACTCACTTAGCTCACTATGATCCAGATCCCCTTGCTGCTGATTTAAGTTTTATCATGTTGACTTACTAAAATTAGTCTTTAAGCAAGCTGAACTTTAAAGAAATCATTTAATTGTGACGCATATTTGCAGGACTGGCACAAAAAAAACTGTCAAACCAAACAAAAACTGCATAGCAGTAGCCTAATGTAGACTGAGTTAAAAAGAAAAAAATTGACGTGACTTCGGAAATTTTCTGTTTCAGGTAGATAAGTGTGTAATGTTTTTAACTCACGAAAACTAATGTTTAATGTAGCTTTAAAATGACCAAGTGGAAAACAGCCTGCCGTCTTCAGGAGACTCGGGCTAAAACATGGCGGGTCCATCATGAGGATTCTGTCAGAAAAAGCGGGGGGGGGGGCACGGTAATCGTGTTTAAGTCATGTTTGGGGGAAAATTAAGGCACACAGACACAGGAGGAGGCTATGATGACTAAACTGCTCCGTGGGTTTGTAAGATTTGTCTGAAGTGGGAAGTTCGTCGTGGACGTGCTGCCGGGGAGCCGAGCAGGATGTAGGCGGAAACACAACTCCTTCCAGCGGCCGCAGCAGCACCAGCAGCCGGAGGGAAGCTGCTTTTCACCGGCAGGCTAAAGGAGGAACAGCTGCCTCTACCGGGACTTGTGTAATTTATGCAGCCCAGTAAATAAAGCAAAATTTATACCATGAGGAACAAAATATTTACATAAAAATACAGCAGCTATAGCATTGTGTAGACAAGTTATTTTCTAAGCAAAAACTATAGCTAACAGTTAAGCTCTCATTTAGCCTAATTATCCTGCTGAATAGCCTGTTAGACTAATAATAATAATAATAATAATAGTAATAATAGTAATAATAATAATAACAATAAATAATATTTTTGTAAATATTTTTTGCACTCAAAAGGGGTTTTATGGGATTACTTTTAACACATTTCTTTTAATTTTATAGTTTATGTTCTTCATCTTTTTTTTGGTAGATTAGTCTGTAACTGTTAAATATATATATATATATATATATATATATATATATATATAGCTATATTTCTTTCATATCAGCTTAACCTGAAGTTTGCACCAATACATAAACGTGAACCCCAGGTTAAGACTTTTAGCCCTGTTATTATTTATATTTGCATTTAATATCCCTTCACGTAACACTACACACACTCTGCCACGTTGTGTGTGACAGGCTGGATTAAGGAACATAATTGCAATCACAATAAGCCCCGGAAGCTGTTATTGTCGCACACATGGAGCACCACAGGGGTACCCAAGCATATTTTAAGGCTGTAGTTGTATCCTTTTAAGAAAATGCTTGGTGCCAGAAATCACCACTCAACTCTAATCGTCGTTACATCTAGAACGGTTTGGACTGATGGCGCTGCCTGTATGTTATAGCGATGATGATGATGATGATGCTGACGTTCATGTGAGTTTAAATGCGTACTCTGGTAGAGGCTAATATGAGGCATTTTTATCACCCCCACTCACCCACCCATCTTCTACATAGACATACACACAACCTCCCCTTCTCTCCCACCATTCTTTGTTCCCCTCCGAAGAGTCCCCCATACGCTCCCCTGTAAGACAGAGAGAAAAACCACACCACTGCCACCCAGCGGCAGGAGGAAGCGCGCGCGACCGTGCGCGCGTGCTCTTTGTTCGCTCAGACCCTATATTCATTAAGGAAAAATAAATAAATAAATAAACAATTAAGATACCTTTATTCATTTCAACATTTTATAGGCGCATTCAAGGAAGTCAGATCCCACCGCTTTGCATTCAGTGACGCATGCTCAAACAGCCTTTGCACACATCCACGCGCCTCGCTGAAGTGTCCTTGAGCAAGACACTGACCCAAAGCTGACCTCAGAGGATAAGAGTGGGCGGAGGTGGGGAGAAATATGGTCATACTATTATCAAAATGGTGCATCCTTTCTCGTGTCTTTTCATCGTCATATCTGACGGATCGCACATCAAGAAGATTCAATAGAGAGGAGAATATATGCAGGCTGTGCCGGGCAATAATTGAATTAGCTCTATATGTAATGAGGTGCTTAAGGAGGAGGCGTTAATTACAGATTCTATGTGACTCTGCTTATTTCTGCAGGGGATCTTTTTTCCTTTCTCTCAGTTCCTATGAATGGAACTAATCAATCATATCATTGCACACATAATCCATCCGCGCCAGCCTCCTGAATCAAACATTTGCTTATTTGTCTATTTGCTGTTGATTCCATCATTGATGATAATGATGGATGATTTATAGAAAAGCAACAGACTGAAAGAGAAGGGGGGAGAGATTATTTTTCCAACAGGGGGCAGTCACTCTGCACAAAACCTTCCTCTATTCCTGAGTAATTCTTTTTCGCCCCCTGTCAAGTACGCACGTATGCTCAAGCTCAATACACGCAAACTCACCCACTCACGCTGCATGCAGGGTGTGCTTTGGGGTCTGTTGTTTTTCTCTGCAAGCAATTTTAACCTCATACTCTTTTTGAACAAAAAAGTCCTCATGATTTGTTTGTTAAACAAATCAACTTTTGAGACAATTCACAGACATGTAAATTGCTTCCAGTTCTTCTAATGTGTAAAATGAAGCTGAATGCAGGGACCTCCTCAAGGAGCTGAAATGGTTAAACAAAGTGGATGTCTGACAAAAGCAAAATGCAGGTTTGATTTTTTTTCTTTTTTTAAAAAAAAACCTGACAGCCATCATTGTGTGTGTTATACTGTTAGTGTTTTGAATTGGTTTAAAGTTTTACAACAATAGCGAGATGAAGCACGTTTAATTTAGTTATTCAGGAGCCCCATTGTTGCAGCGAGGCCCTGACCCCAGAGTCGGTTGCTTGGGAGTTGTGGCTCCATCCCTTTTCTTTGCTGTTTTAGGTTTTAATAAAAGGAGAATCTGGTGGTTTGGGTCTGGATTATAAATAAATAAAACACGACAGGAAAAATGCAAAAGCCTATATATCTCGCCTCGTTGCATCAATTTATTCATGGGTACAGTTCACCAATGGCTCAGGAAATAATCATTCAGATGGTATTCAGTGAAAATGAATATCTGTTTTGTCATTCGTGCTGAATAAACAAGTTATTCTTAACATTTTAGATTTTGAAAAAATTGCAAGGCCATTACACGTCAGGTTATCTGCATATTCACGAATACATTCAGTTAATGCTGAAGACAGAGATTGTGGGAGAGGCTTTTTCTTCTTTTTTCAGTGAAAGCAGAGCTTGACAAGGCTGTGGTTTTCATGCTTTTCAAGTTCTCAACAAAATCCTTTGTACACACTTTGTTGTAGAGGAATTCATTCAGGGACAACAGATTTTGGTTTTCTGGGTGCTAAATGAGTCAGAAAAGTAAGACGTTAAACTTAGACACCATCAATTGATTTGTTTATCCAGGAAGTCCTTGATTTTTGTTTTATTTTATTTCAAGGTGGATTCAACAAATGAGAAAATAAATACAATTTATTGTGCTTTAATTTAAGATATAATACATGGAGTTATTCGACATAACCCAAAGTGAACCTTTAACAGCCTTTGACCCACAATGAGTCACCACGCCGTTAAAATAATACACCAAATGGTAAAGGTTGTGGTAAAAACACAACAAACCACGGGGGTTGATTTTTCTTTTTTGTGTTTTGTTTTTGAAAGCAGCTTGAACACAGCTCAAATGCCAAAATCTAACAAAGGGTTTATGCCTTCAGTAGAGATGCTTATATTCAACTGTATTCAATTTAGTTGATGCGCATGCGTAGAAGGGGTGGTACAGAAGGTGATATTCCCTCACATGCAAAATATCAGATCAGACACCGTTAGTCCATGAATGCATATCCTACAGATAGCAGCTATGACATGGTGTATGGTTCAAATAAATAGAAAAATAAAAAATAAAGACAGAGCACAATTAGCCGGCTTGGCAACTGATTGTTACAAGCCTCAGCACGGTCTTTATTAAATATGTATCCATTATATGAAGAAAAGAGACAGAGTAATCATCCAAAAAAGTGTCTATGATTAGCTGTAGTGCTTCCGAACTTTTTTGCAACAACTTGAAGTGCCACCATTTTTCACAGTTAACTCGGCATCAGGAAGCAACAATCCATCAAAAATGTGTTGTCTTGATGACAATTTTCTGTAAGGTCATATTACTGCAGTATCTTCTTAAAGGGAATGTTTTCCGATTGTTTTATCATCTAAAGACAATAATTCAATAGAGGCTTTGAACAATCTTGTTCAGATTATTTACAACAAAGCATAATCTTTTATGGAGCTTTGCATGAAAACTCTATACAAACATTTAACAGGAAATATAGGTTTGCAGCAGAAAAGCTCCAGACTTGTTCACTTCAGCTGGTTAAAAATGAGAATTCAGTTTGATTCCCGTACAACTCAAACTTTTCTAACTTCTCTTTTCTGTTGTTTAAAAGTTTAAAGAGTCTAAAGTATAAAGGCTGCCCATATTTTCCCACTCAGTTTCCAGCTTATTGGCAAATCATGCTTCTTTCAGACACTGCCATGTATCATTGATTTATCCATTTAAATTTCTTAGTAACAAACCAAAATGACTGTAGCTTCACCAACATCTTCGGAGGTGCAAAATGTAGAATAGAGAGCTGGAAAGTTTCTTTCCACTTAGCATATAGTGCACCTCTATCTTTATTTTTCAATCGTTCACTGAATTAACATAATGAGAAGGAGACGGTGACATGGCGAGTTCTGTTATCCAGGCTGAGGAAGATACTGAAAATACTAGTTAGAGAAGAAGCAGAGCTACAAAAACGTTAAATGTCTTGAAGTACCATTCTTTTACTGATGGTGTACATATGCAGCTTTTTATATGAGCACGAGTCCAAGAATAAGCCAACGTAGTGTGAATAGTTGGCATGTCTGTTACAATATTGATGCCTATTTTACACAGGATATCAATAAAATGAGGTAGAAAACAAGCGTCGATGGAGGTCTGCACACATGAAAAGAATGAAACAGCGAGAGGAGAGTGAGGGTAGGTTATCTGTTTCTTAACTCAGAGCCAAAATGGACTTTGGACAAAACGGCCATGACGGAGACTGCAGTCTTCTTTCCTTGATAATGACCGGCAGATATCTCACTAATGGGAAAAGATACTGCTTGAATTAAAGAGTTGCAGTTTATTAAAGCAACATTTAAAAATTCAACAACTTATCCTTCAGAACTGATGCATAAGATTATAAAAGTGAACAGAGAAGACCGGACAGGTGAATAACCACGTTACCACGTGACCTACATTATACACGATTTTCTTTTATAGTTGTTTGAGGCACTTCAGTTGCATTTGCGTTCATATATAGCCAGCAGTTAATACAGAAGTTGCGCTTTCTAGTGCAAAGGGGATTTCCTGTTGTTGTGATGCTGTCATGAGGTCCCAAGTCTAGACGGCGTTACATGCTCATTATGACCATGTTAGCCTGTATGATGGATGTCTTAACTGAGTTGTTCCCTGTTCACCTCATGACTGCCTCAAGACTCTGCAGGGAAGTCCCACAAACGAAAACTCAATATTATCAATATGTGATTATTTTTTAAAAGCAAGCAAACAAACAAAAATATCGATTATAATATTGAAGCTGAGGGAGGACTTTCCGGTTTCAGTTTGCAATAAAGAGTGAGTCTGATTAATGCTGACAAATAGATCTTGAGATTATCTTGTCAGACGCTGTCTCTGCGTTCTTCAAGACAAATAGTATTTTTCAGATGTCCTTTCCTTCTCTAAATGCCCAGTTAAAAAAACTTTTAAAGTTCTGCTTATTTTTGAGAATAATGTTTTGACTTAGCATCTTTTCTTTTCTATCAAAAGGTTATGTGATAAAAAAAGTCAGTGAGCCATAACAGTTTAAGTCAAAACTGCATGCCAGAAAGCAGCACTCACATTTATTGTGAACAAAGTTTAACATCATTTCAATCGACGCCTCAACTTAAAAGAAATGGGGGAAAAAAATTCATCCATCCATTTTCTATCCCGCTTATTACAATTCAGGGTCGCAGGGGAACTGAAGCCATATCCCAGCAGTGGCGAGAGACAGGATACAACCTGGACAGGTTGCCAGTCTATCGCAAGGCAAGAAAAAAAAAAAGATTATATACAATCTCAATCTCAAATGTTTGTCCCTGTCAGCTTTTGAGAGCGAAAATAAATGCAGTTTAAGGATTTGCTAACTTTAAATCGACTTTAAAAAGAGAGGCGAGCAAATGGTATAATTAATGTGCACAAAAAAGTCGCTCATTTCAGCGCTTCCCTCTCTTAAAGGTACATAAGGACTATAGGCTACAGTACGAATACACGAGTTGGATCATGCGGACTGTTGCAAAGGCAGTGCAAGGTATTTTTTATGGATTTTCATTGTTTTAAAGGGGCCATTGAACTTATTGAAAGCGTGTGTGGCTCTTGCGTATAGAGCCTACTGTTGGCTTGAGAACTGATGCCACGAGCCCCATAAAGAGAGTGTCCGACTATCATTATAATCTCAGTCAGTCAGTCAGTCAGTCTGTCTGTCTGTCTGTCTGTCTGTCTTTGAGGAATTAAAAGAATCCACTTGAACTATAAAGGAATTCTATTGAGGCTAAACCCTATGTATTCATGCGTTCATATAGGCCTACATATGTTGACGGACCATTTAATAAAAAATTATGAGTAGCATGACATTCGTTGTTAACTCCCTCCGGAAACCAGCTGTTTTATTTTTCAGTA
Source organism: Leptatherina wallacei (assembly GCA_028567055.1). NCBI lineage: Eukaryota > Metazoa > Chordata > Actinopteri > Atheriniformes > Atherinidae > Leptatherina > Leptatherina wallacei. Next base: position 15,270,007 of record JAOXYM010000019.1, read on the forward strand.
GGCTATGTGTCTTTAACCAGGTGCAACAAATTTTGATCAAGAAAAAAGTGTTGACTCCCATCAAACATCAGCAAACACCAAACTAAACGTCCAGAGCTGTAGTTCCTGGTTGTCTCGGGAATCCCCGGTGATTCATAAACAGTTTCCAACCTCCCTCACTCCCTATGTAACCCCCCCACCACCACCTCTCTCTCTCTCACTCTCTCCGTGTGTAATAATTCTTTGCTCAACGCTCTGCTTCTCCACACAGCTACATCAGCTGATCCGTCACGTGGTCTGATGTCGTGGATCAGCTTTTAGCAAGATGGAGTTGTCTGAGTTCGTGCAGAGAGGGCTGCAGGCTCTGGCCGATCCGTCCATCGTGGACCAAAGCAGCTTCCAGGTGCTGGTGGATGCTTCGTTCCGGAGTGTGTTATCCTCTCACGGCGATCCTGCAGTGCTCGGTGAGCCGCTGCCTCTCCCTGAAGCTGCCGCTTTTGTGTCTGGTGCTGCTTCCGGTTTCTCCCTTCATGTGGAATTGTAGCAAACCCGCATCGACGTTTGTGCGTTTTTACTGGTCTCCTAACGTGATTTCTCCGTGTTCATATGATCACATTTTGGGGTGGCGGATTGACTCAGCGTCAATCGCACATCCGTCCCGTTCAATTGATCTTAGCCTTTTCCTGCTACCTGCTTTGCATTCAGCAGCAGTCACACGGCAACACGGGATGTCTCTGACCATTGTAAATGCAATCGAAGCTATTTGGCACACCAGAACGGCTATTTTAGACCATTTCAGTCCATGTAAATGAAATGTGATCATGCAGACACATCCAATTGTTCGCTATAATCGACCTTTGCAAAACTCTGTTTTGATTTGTGCACGAAATATGCTAAGTTAGCCTACATCAGACTTTGACCACTCAAGCTCCAACTCTGTCATAATTGCTTCAGTTCTCTCCTCATTCCGTGTGTCGACGAACTTCTGGAACAATTCAGTTCATTTAGAATTAGGCTATCAAGAAAGTGAAGCGCTCACCAGACAAACAAAACAAAAGGACCCCCCCCCCCCCCCCTTCCCTTCCCATTCGTGGCTGATGCAGCTGAGGGGCCAATTCACATGCAAATCATCATTGATTTCCATTCTGCGCGTCAATCTGGAGAACCCAGATATGGATCGCGAAGCCTATACTGATAATTTATTCACCAATCTGTTGGGTCAGGAAGGAATAGGCTACTGTAGTCTAGAACTATCCGACTGGCTTCCGTCCTTATGTCTTCGTGCTGCTGCTTCTTTTTTATTATTATTAGCTATTACTTTTGTTTCAGATCAGTCCGAGCTGAAGCACATCGACAAAATCCTGCTGAAGCAGATTCACACAGCAGCGACCACCTTCATCCTTGAGGCGGTCAAACAAAACGCAGACAAATCAACGATAAGGTGGGCGATGTCGGACTGAACAGGGTTTCTTCTCAACACGTTGAGTAGCTATAGGTTCATTTCCACATATAATGTAACATCATGTTGGATACGTTCCTTTTTATGTTACATAGGACAATCCTGTTGATCCACTGAATACATTCCCTCTAGAGACCAAACAGCCCAACAAGAATGCAGCTGTCAGTTGAATAAGTGAAGTCTTACTTTTCTCCTATGGATACAAAGACAAAAGAACAAAGTTCCTGTGCAAAAGCAGCTTTTGAAATGCAGGAACAAAGTGATTCAGGGGATGTCATGGAATTTTTAAAAATATATTATTAAAGCTGTGGATGTGTTCTGCATGTGTGGCCTGCATGTTCTGGATGTTTTTTTATTAGATCTTCTGCTCACACTGTTCTGTGGTCTGGTTATTGGTAGTTAACAGTGCAGAGAATTTTTTCTTTTTTTCTAAATTGTTGCAATTTCTGCAATTAATTAATTGAACAGGGACCAGAGGTGGATTACATTGATTTCTTTTAGTGTTTAGATCAGTTAGGGTGTTTGGTGGGATATCAGATTGGGATGATCAGAATACAATAGAGCAGAATCTTGGTTTTTCAGTGTATATAACCAATGGAATTGAATGCAACCCTTCTTGGTGCATTGAGAGTATAATTGAAAACTAGAAAAAGAAAAGGGTAACAAGTTAGAAAGTTAAAAGCAGACTAGGTTTTCCACCCATTGCACAAATTGTTTGTATTGCATGTTCATTTATTGTTCTTTTAACCTGTTAATCTAAATAATTTAAAAATTTTCTGTCATGTGTTGTACCACTTAAAATAAATGGTGGTCCTTAAAACTGTATTTTTATTATCATTATTATAATGTTCAATAAAATAGGAACTATATAGCTCTTCTAAGGGAAAGAGAGGCAGGATAAAAATTTCTGGTCAGTGTGACACCCAAGCTAGTGCATGGGGTAGTTCTTACTCAGGAATCACAAAATATAGAGAATGAATCTTGTGTTCTGCATGTCTGTCATATTCTAACAAGCAACAACATGCATCTGCAAATACTTGTTTCTTTTATTCCAATTTTGCTTTCCTCGTTCTGAAACAAAATATGAAGTTCTTACCAAACCCTGAATATCAGCATTCAGCCTGTCCAGCTAAAGAGGAACTGCAGTATTTTTTGTTAATCAATTGTTGGTATAAGGGTAAAATGGTCTGTTTTAAGACCGGGACGAAAATGAAGACCTTTCAACTCCAAGTGATCTTTTCCTCTTGCAGCTCAAGCCTTGAGGAGCTCACAGTCAGTGCAGAAAGAATAGAAGTTTTCCATAGCAGCTATCAGGTACAAATTTTTTTTTATATATGTGTATATATACTGAACAATTATTTTAATGATTGTATGTAATTTGTTGGTAACTAATGTTTTTTCTGTTGTTTTAAAGAAACATAGAATTGACCTGGAACATCTACTAGGAAGGTAAGAAATAAATAGATGGGGGATCATGTTTTTAAGTTAAAGTTTTGAATTACTGTAATTCCTTTAGATTTTATTTTAGCCACCTAAAACTTTGTTGTTATTCAAGACATAAAAACGTAAGGGTTTCTGAAAGTAATGAAGAAAATGTGGGCCAAATCAAATATTGGACTGGACCTGCCAAATAGGAGGTAAGGGAAGCAAGTTGTTACTTCAGCTCATTAAAAAGCCTGGAGAGTCTGTATCGAGTGATTAATTGCAACAAATGCAACTTTTCAGGCTCAGTTAACATTATTTGAGATAATATCTCCAAGCTGGTTCCAAGGGGGGGCTTCCAATAACCTCAAGTTTAGGAGACACAACTTGGGAAACTTTTCCTCGTACGTTTTTGTACAAAATAACCCAAATCCACTGCTCTTTTTCTGTATTATCTCTGCTTTGCTATAATGTACAAAAAGCTGCATCAAAAAACTCCTTTCTCTCTCTCTACTAGCATTGGAAGACGTCCAGCTCAGATTAATGACGTTTCATGGCGTCTACAATATCACACTAAGGTAAGAAACTCACCAGTTACTGATTAATTTATGACTGCCATAATTTTCTTGTTTTCTGTATGAAACTAAAATGTTGTTTTTCGTCAGAGCGGGCAGCTTGATAAGGTCAACGAGCCCTTTTACTTGATATCGCTGAACACTGAGGTAACACAGCTGTTAAGTTCCTTCTGCATTTTCCTGAAAGTCTGGTGTGTTTTCTACGCGCTGAATAGTTCTGCCTGTTCCTTTTTTTGTTAGAATGGAGGATCCTCAGAAGATATCAACTTTACCTGCACAACGGAGCAGCTGCAGGTAAATAAAGGAAGAGATTCTGCGTACTGGTTGTTTAGACATTCATCTGTTGCATCAAAGCTCACAAAGGGGAGAAGTAAATAAATAAATGAATAAAAAGTGTGTGCTGTTTCACTTCTACAACTTCCTAGCGAGACGCATGTTGGATTGATATGACGTTTCTGCATTATTGCATCTGCAATTTCTGCACAGAAATAGGATTTTCATTGCTGTAGGGGCACAATCCAGAACTTTTGGATTTGAGTCAGTTGTTGCAGGAAAAACAACAACTTTGATTTGACATTAAACATACCGACACTGTTATGGTTTTAACGTTTTCTATGCGTCATGCCATACTTCTGGAGACTCTAAAAATTAGTCATCAGTGAGGAATTGACCTGTATTGTCTTTTTAGAAGAAGAACGATTTTCTTGCTTATTTTTTATGGTTCCTTCCTTGTTTTTTTTTATTTCTTATTTTTGTCTATTCCCATCGAAAATGATAAGCGTTTGCTTGTTTTCAGGATTTGGTGGGGAAGTTGAAGGACGCTGCCAAGAGTGTGGAGAAAGCCAGTCAGATGTGATCCTCGACTTACACCATACTCCAACAACAAAAGCTCATCTTTTATATAAGTTATTTTGTACCTGAAAATGACATCCATGAATGACATTTCCGACTTGTTTAAAGTAAAGAAATAAAAAAGTTTTCCTCTTTCAATAATTTCCCAGCTTGTTATTTTCGCGCACACGCACAGATAAATAAATAAATAGTTGAACGAATAAATGAATAAATAAAGGGTTGAGCCGAATATGTGAAACGACCTTTTGGATCAAAGCTGACTTCTTTTGTTGTGAATGAAACTGGAAACATTTTGAGCGCAGGCACGGGTTTTTTTTTCAACTAGGCTGTCGTTGCAAGACAGCACAGTATTCAGTTTCCTGAAGCATTTGTTGCAATAAGAGGGTCAGCCCTGCCCTTTCTGCACAACTTTTTTTTAAATATATAATAACGGAAAACCAAGACTTTGTCCTCTAAATTGCTAGGATTTTCGGTTCCTTCCCATCCAGAAAGCCTAAGCTGTCCATACCCACCTCTAAAACTTCAAAAGCACCTCATATGGAGCTGCACAGCGGTTCAGATTCCCCAAACATCCGAAATGCAGGATAAAGTCTTCCAATTCATCAAGTGAAGGTTGTAGCTTCCCCCCCCCTTCTTCTTTCTAAGGGATTGCAGATGTCAGGACAGCCCGTGACAAAGGTTTGACATCAGATGCCATTTGTCACGTGGACATATGTTAACCAAGCTATGTGGGGTCTTTAAAAGCAACGATCAACAGAACTTAATAAAGCACGCTGCCCCAGCAGACTTGGTATCATAGGGAGGACGTTGAGGCATTTGATGGTATAAACGACGCGAACACGCGCGTGTGCCCCTGTTATTTTTAACATCAGCGAGACGAGGGACACCGTTAGTGGACGCCCTTAATCATAGTGCCAACTGCAGACTCTAGATGAGACGAGGTCTAGCCTACATAAACTGCGCTGTTTTGCAAAGCATGTGGAATGCGCATTATTTTGATTAATGCGTCACAGACTGACCATGAATACGGAGATATTAGCCTATTATTATTATTATTATTTTAAGGCGCCCTTAAAGCAGCTGCCTGGTGGGATTTATGCTCTGACAAAGCTCAAACTGTAGAGTTGGTGTAATTTGGCTGTTTCAGTGTGTTCTTGTGTACACGCCTGTGATTTCTGTTATTGTGTGTCATTCCGAAGTAGATTCTGAGAAAACAGCATACACCGACAGTAATTCCTAGGCACCCTTAAGCAATGAGACCACGTGACCAGAGCGGGGCGGTCGAACTACAAGCCATTTTGGGGACGGTGTCAGTTTCCACGGAGCACACACACACACACACACACACACACACGCACACACATAGTGCTGCTGCATTTCACTAGGGGGGGGGGGGGGCGAAGGGGGGGGGGGGGGGGGGGGGGGGGGGGGCGAAGCAGATATTTTGGAGGCAAAGTTATCGCAGCCGAAGTGCTAGTCTTCCTGAACCGACCCCGCGGAACCGAGACCTTTTTGAAGCCGCGGATCAGACACGCACTCGGCGCGCGAGCGGTGAGGAAACGAGGAGTTTCATTCTCACATCTGAAATGCTCTCCGGTCCGCTGCCGTGCGCTCTCCGCCACTGACAGCGTCTGCAGCCTGCTTCAAGATGGCGGCTCGGCTCCTATTCATTTTCTGCTGATCGCTGCTCCAACTTTCATTGTCTGATCGTCTCAAGACTCGCCGATTGCAAGCGGAGCCTCTAGGTACGTCTCCTTCGATATCGTCTCTAACTAACGAGAGCAAAAGGCTAGCTTTGAGGTTTGTGCTTTTGTGTTTTTTCCCCGCATCGATCCAGCGGTGGATGTGGGTGCTTTGAGCTGTGGCTGCAGCTATCACCGACGTGGAGCTCCGTGTGTGTCTGCTTGCCACTTCTTTCTGTTTTTTTTTTGTTGCAAAACCTATTGCCTGCTCGGCTATAAACACCAATTAAGACCCACACACACTCAGTTTTGCATTGTGTAGTGTTGAGGAATCTGTCCGTATAAGCTGGGGACCGTGAAGGTTTGCGTTGTGTGTTTTGGATTTATGTAAAGTGGAAGATCAGAGGAGAACAACGCTGCGTTGACTGAGATGTTAACGGCAGCAAGTGCTCCCAATGTTCCTTCTGTGTACATAATTCCATATAGCGTCTTCATTTTATAGAGTTGGGATGGTTGGAGTGTTATGAACAAGCTCCTATGTGGGTTTTTTCTGAACAACACCGAATAACAGATTTATTAACTTATCTTGGATGGCTCCGGCAAACGTGAGGTGGAGGCAAACCATTTCATTTGTGTATAAATGTTTCACGACGGCTGCTTCATTAACACTGGATGATGGAGAATCAGAAACTATGGGTTTTTGTGGTTTGGTGTGCTATTGGCTTGATTACGACAGATTGTTGAGTTTTGTGAATTTTTTAAAAAAAAAAGAGAAGGCGTCACTCTCGATACAAAGGAGCAGCCGTGTCTCATCAAGCAGGAAAAGCATCGGTTATTTAACTTGTGATTAACATGTAGCTCATTGTGGATTTCTAACATTATCACCATTAAATGGTGAAACACTGGCGGCCAGTATCATACAGAATCACATAATATGGAACAGTCTTTGGTCAGTTGTTTCTGCTGAGAGATAAAACGACAATTTCTCCCCGTGCATGCTGCTGGGGAACCAGGATGGTTAATGGGTGAAAATTAATGCATTTTATCAGGTTGACAGCCTTCAGATCTGTGAATAGATGTGATTATGTAGCCTGTATCAGACCAATAACACCAACAGTGCAAGCCCAACCCCTACACACAATGAAAGTTATTCATTTTTCATGACTAAAGAAGTTACATTGCTTTTGTCAAATTAATTAGTTTTTTTCCAAGTTGTCTGACAGTTATTTATTATTATTTATTTATTTATTCAGATTTTTATATATATATATATTTCTTTTGCAAATGGCGAATTTATCTGGATTGTCAGCAGCTGCTGATTTGGTTGATTTGGATGTAAAGGGGAACCTTTACTGGAGGAAGTGTCGCATTGTCATTAAAAAAAAAAGCTATGGTATAACTTCACTGATCAAGTTTAAATCTGTCTGTTCGTGTCAGTTGTGGAAATAAGAAGAGAGCTGCTGTAAAAGTGAATCTATAACTCAAATCTTAATCTGGTCGTGTTGGTTGGTGCGTTAGCCCTTTTACAACATTTGTTTTTCACTGCGGATGAACTTATTTAGCTTTTGTTTTGGACTTCTACAGTGATCGACTCTAAGTCTAATAAAGTGCAGCTCCCACGGGACAGAGGGACAGCAGTTGTCCAAACACCAGTCAATCGATTAATGGCGCAACAGGCTCCCTGCATATGTAGACATTATCCATCATTGCAAAGTGTGAGGCATCTTTTAGAACACAGTCGATGTCCAAACCTGCCTGCAGAGGTCTGTTCAGGGACGGCCGGGGAAGGTCAGGTGGAGCACTGAAACCAGCTGAGCTCGGTGGTGCCGAAAATGTGGCTCTGTGAAGTCATAGTGTACGTGCAGTTCTGGACACGCTGGCCATCATCCAGCATTCAAAGAGGGTCAACTCCTCATGCAGTTGCAGTCTCAATGGCTTTCATAGATTCTATTAATGAGTCTTTTTTTTCATTGTCATATCGTTAAATCACAAGAGCCGCAATTATGTTGTTATGACAGAGCAGCTTATGCGCCAAACGTGGTTATATTTTAATTTTCTTTTCGTCCAGTTTAAATTTTCCTCATGGCCCATTAACATTAAGTAATTTGTCTTTTTTTTAAATGACATGGCTTGTAGCCTATATCGCATGCAGCGAAAGACTTTACCCATAACTTGAGCTTTTATTCATTTCATTTAGTTCAGATATAGACTATACACACGCAGCAGGGCATGTTTGCTTAAAAGACACAAGTCAATATGCATTTAATTGATAAAGGGGCCGGATAAATAGCAGCCTATGTTACAGTTTGCGTTTCAACTTGAGCGCAGTCGCTGCTGTCTGGCCATGTTGCTGCTGCACGGCGCTGATTATCACGCACTCGCCATGAAAAACAGGACTCAAAGCGAAGCAGGAAAAATTTGGGCTCGCTCTCGGATTTGGACTTATCCAAACCACTGTGAGATCCCACCAAAGCCATCCAGTGAGTTCGTGTAAAAGCCTCTGATACAGGCTTTTGTATGCCCCCCTTTGCCAAAGGAAACCCCGCAGCCCGTTGAACCGACAAGAGCTTTTTTCCTCCACAAAATGGCAGCCGTGCTGTCGGCAGCCTGGCAGTCCAGCGGCTGTCTGTGTGCGCGCGGAGGGACCGATGCTTGGTCCTCTCTCTGTCTTGCACACCGACAGCTCCCCGTGTTGTTGTTTTGGTTAGACATCCTGTCTCGTTCTGGTCACTGGCGACCAGCCATGTGGGCTAAAAGCAAAGGGAGTTGCCATAGAAACGACCAGGTTTCCCCCACAGTTTACATGGCACACCTGACGCAATGAGTAGGTGCCTCGTATCATCAACCAGGGGCGCCACAGACTTCTAGCCAATGTTAGTCCCACTGAAATGCTCCAGTTTTCTGTTGAATTCGTGTAATTTACTAATGCACATGCAGCTGTGGTCATGTTGTCATCTCACAGCTCGTGTCACCGCTGCTGTGGCATTAATTTAAACAAAACCTGAACACCCTATAGTTTCCATAGCCTATTAAACCTTTCAAATTGGTGGATTATTTCCAAACGTGAAGAATTTATGTGTGTATTGACTTATTTTTGGGCTGCCGCCAGAATTAATTTATACAAATTCGCCTTTTCTGGTTGTTTAACGTGTAACTGTCCCTCTCATGTAATCGGTTTTAAATAATGTTGCTGATTTAGGACGAAGCGCTGCACTCTATTCATTGGCGTCATCGATCTATTTGGAAGTGATTGATTTATGATATTTCACTGCGGTGTTTCTGCCTATCATTCTGCCACCGACAACCGACCCCTTCGGTTATTTCTAGATTAGCATAAGAGATTATGTTGCTTTAACACAGTCAAGCAAACAGCAACATTTTCCCAAATGGTGCGTCAAAGGAAATCTGCAGCTTCTGGATGCCTCCTTTGTTAAAGACTCGTCCCTCTCCTTTCCACGTAGGTTTTTTTTCCCTCGCTCAGTTCTCTCAACATGCATCGGACGACCAGGATAAAGATTACTGAGCTCAACCCTCACCTCATCTGCGTCCTGTGTGGAGGCTACTTCATAGACGCAACCACCATCATCGAATGCCTTCACTCATGTGAGTTTGTCATATTATGAAAACCTGTCGTACTACTTTTTCCTCCAAAGGGTTAAAACTGTTAAAGCCTCCTGTAGTCTTGATGAAGGGGTGTGTGTCTTTAATCTTTTGCATTGACCTGCCAGGAAATCCTTTATTAATATTTTCTGTTTTTTTTTTTTTTTTTACAGTTTGCAAAATGTGCATTGTGCGCTATCTGGAAACCAGCAAATACTGTCCCATCTGTGATGTGCAAGTTCATAAAACCAAGCCACTGCTCAATATTAGGTAAAAACTAGGCTTGATAAATGTTCTGCCATATTTCAACTGTAATTTTATCTTTCTTTTTTCTCTGTTTTAATTATTGAATTATTATTTTTTGGGAGCTTTGAGTAAGCAATTGTATTATCCCACCTCAGTGTGTCTTTTTTTAAATCTAAAAAATTTAATATTTTTATGCATTTATACTGTTCAGCAGCCAAGTAACTGATCTGAAAGCCCTTCCTATCCTGTTTCTTGTCTTTTGTGGTCTCTCCACTGAGAAACTGAATGAGTCATTTGTTTAAAATATGCAGTCATAAGTGTAGCAAAAAAATGTTCTTTTATGTGAGGGATTGTTATTCTCAAAGTCAAGCTTCCAAAAGTTGCCATTTGTCTCGGCTCATCCAACCAAATAAAGCAAATTTAGTTTTCTCCTGCTGCAGATGAACATGTTGATGTGTTTTTGCTCTTTTTTGCAGGTCAGATAAAACTTTACAAGACATTGTGTACAAGTTGGTCCCAGGCCTCTTCAAAAGTAAGACCATATAATGTAGTTGCTTGTTTACAGCTTTTAGACATCTATTATCTGATTGGCTGTTTCATATCCAGAATTGGATAACTACAGCAGCTGTAGTGGTGCTAATGCTAATTAAAAAAAAAAAAAAAAAAAAGGAATGGAAATATTTGAAACTTTAATCTACTTCCACTGCAGAAAGCATGCTGTTTATTTTTGGATATGTTCAGCTATATTCAATCTCTGAATTTAAACTGGAAGATGTGTTTAAATATGCAGCGTTGTGGGGAGCCGAGTTTTCTTGCATGTGGTTGCTTCTGATGTCCTTTTAAAGTTGCTAAAAATCTGTCTATAAACAATTTTTAATATCTCAAATTTATTAGAAACTCATGAAATCACCTGCATTGTCTGGCAAGCTTTGTGGCCATTTGTGTTGCTTTAAAATTATTCAAAATGCAGCATATTGTTCTTAACTTAGTCAAACTGAACACTTGATTCTTTACAGCATCGTCTTGCACACAACTTTTTTTTTTATAAAATCACATTTAGGACAAAAAAAAAAAAGGTACAGCTTACATTAGTGCATTCACAGTTTGAGCCCTGAGAGGATGTGCTTTTGAGAAATGAAAATGACCTGCTTGGTAAAAGCTTTCCTTTCACATTGTGCTCAGATGAAATGAAGAGGAGGAGAGACTTCTATGCGGAGCATCCTGTAGATGGTGGGTCAGATGTTATGAATGGATATTATTATTTTTACTGATTCCAATGTCCCTTTCTTCAACTCCAGTTTTTATCTGTTGTTTTATCAAAGCTTCCAATGGATCACATGAGGACCGTGGGGAGGTGGCAGATGAGGATAAGAGAATTATTACAGATGATGAGATCATCAGCCTCTCCATTGAGTTCTTTGATCAGAGCAGGTGAGCATCTGCTTTCAAATAATGCTTTTTTTTCTAATTTAGGGTAGAAATTGAGAAAATTCCCCTTTAATATACTAAGAGAAATTTTGCTTGATTAGTGGTCATGTGTTGCAGTAGATACAGTTGTCTGCAAAATTATTCAATAAAGAAACGGCAAAATTTTTAATAGAAATTCAAATAAACTGGAGACTAAAAAAAGGAATAATAAACATTCATTTGCTAAATTATAATTTTGTGAAATACACCATTGTTTTTTAATTGAATTGAGTTAAAACAAAAACAAAAAAAAAAGCAAACAAACAAGACGGTCCTGGACCAATGAGAGCACTTTGCTGATGAGCAGTGGGCCAAAATACCTGCCAACAGGTGCAAAAGTCTGATTGAGTTACAGATAACACCTGATTGCAGTGATCGCCTCAAAGGATTATTCAATAAAATGTTAGTTTATGAGTGACATAAAGTATATTCATTTCTCATATTTATTGCTTGTTTTTTGAAAAATATTTCTATCGAATCACAATTGAAAAACAACATCATGATTTTCATAAAATTTTTATATATTATTATTTTCCTTTTTTAATGGAAGGGTATGAATAATTTAGCAGACAACTGTATATACTGTTTCCAAAAAACGCTGCTTTTTAAATGATCAAATTTCCCACCTTGTGGATCATCATACATTATGCAGACATGCATTTACTAAATGCAATCATGTGGCATTTAGTTTTTTACCATTTTAAGAGTGGCTTTTTGTTTTGTAATAATATCTTCTATATTCCGCCTCCACATCCAGCCACATAACCTTCAAGAGATAATCATTTCAGTCTTTTCACATCTTGCATTCATGATTTGCAAAAGTGCATCAAAGAATAGTGATTCTTAGTACTTATCACATTTTCCCCCCTGAAATCAGAAAGGAAAAAAAAAAGATGCTTGCAATGAGTAAAAGAGTATGAAGTTGATTCTGTAAATCATTTAATTTTGAACAGTTTGAGCTTTTTAGCGAGTCTTGTTTTTTTTTGTTTTTTTTGCATGTTAAAATGTGTAAAAACTACAAAAATGGAAGTCTATTAATGTATTTTCTGTGTTTATTCTGTGTAGACTGGTAGCTGGTGTGGAAGACAAGCAGTCTAAAGATCAGGTAATGCATGTTGATCTGACCCCAGTTTCTTCTTGGCTTTCATTCATTGCTTCTTAACAACATAATAATGTCAAACTCTTACTCTGCTCTTGTTTAGAAATTAATCTTGTTGACAAAGCACAAGTGTAGAGTTTTTCTTGACACTGGTAAACAGCCACATTGCTCTTGCAAAGCAAATATCTTTCCCTTTTTAAGGTGGTCAAACTAGCCTGTCATCAGTGAAAGCATGTGTTTTTTATCACTACTTATACATGGTCTTAATAAATTCTATGTCATCATTTTGTAAACTTAATTTGGTTTGCAGGTGGCTAACAAGAGGTACCTGCAGTGTCCAGCAGCCATGACAGTCATGCATCTGAGGAAATTCCTGCGTAGCAAAATGGACATCCCGAACACCTACCAGGTATTTTTTTTATGTTAAATTATTATTATTATTGCTATCGTTGTTGTTGTTGTTTTGGGTAGATGTTTGTAATGATTAGCAAACAGATGATTTTTTTAAAGAAATTTAATTGTATTTATATAACTTTTTTCTTTAACTCAACAACTTTTATTACAATTGACAACTTTCATTCCTTTTTTTCCCCATGTCCAGGTTGAAGTAATGTATGAAGATGAGCCTCTTAAAGATTACTACACATTAATGGATATAGCATATATCTATACTTGGAGAAGGGTAAGACAAGTTAAACTAGCCACCCTAAACGCATTCCTTATGTTGAACATAATTATAATTCATTACATAAATGTTTATAGAAGCAGCTGCACAAAACTGAATAAAAGTATTTTTGAATTTGGCATTTAAATGTGCCTTTTTTTCCCACCTTACAAGAAAATTCTTACAAGCTTAAAATCTGATCTAGTTGTTTTGATCTTTTCGCCTTTTAGCCTGTTATAATTTTTTGTTATTTAGGATTTCATTGCTTTGTTGTAGGTGCTGTTGTACAAAGTGTAATTTTGAGATTTCATTATGTGTTTAAAAAGTAGGACAATTGTTGGAAGAAAGGTTTAACACAATGTGTCTTATGTTTTTTCGATTTTATTTAAAGTAACTATAATTTTATGCCATATAGAGAGGCCTAATGCCCTCAATTGTAAGCCTAAACATTGTGCTTGTTACGCAGCAAAAATTACTGCATGTTTTTTTTAAGAAAAGAAAAAAGAAACCCTGTATCTAAACATCACACGCAACAGAAATGACGTGCTTGTTTGTGTGCAGCCTAAATGAACTCTTAGTTTAATGACTCTTGGAAAGACAGTTTTGAGTCTCAGTTTGATCAAACTGACAAATATAATGTTATTTCCTAATTATTGGTGAAAGCTACTTGTTGGCAGTTTTTTGGGGAACTTGTGAAAATAAATTTATCTGGATTTCAGTGTAGCTATGTAGCCTAATATTCATTTACGCTACAAAAGTAAACTGGATTTAACAGCGATTTTCCATAGCCTACTGCCTGTCTCTTTGACCTATATTTACAAAAGGGTCATGATTTATATGCCCCACGATATTTAAATGCATATAGACGGTGGTTACTTTATTCTTTATCAAAATAGTTTGTAAAATCAGGTTATGTTCATAGTCTTTTGAGAAATAACCTACTCATTCATAAGTTTCATGGTTTCTTTATTCAACCTTCTCCTGCAGAACGGTCCATTGCCTTTGAAGTACCGGGTACGACCCAACTGTAAGAAGATGAAGGTGAGCCACGCGCAGCAGGAAGGACAGAACAGCGCGAGCAGATCCGGTCCGGAGAGCGACTCAGCCAGCGACAAAGCCGGAAGTCCAGCCGGCGCCCCTTCCACCTCGTCGTCGCTGCCGAGCCCCGGTACGCCTGCGCAGTCGCCGCACCCGCAGCTCCCATACGGCCCCAACAACGTGAACGGAACAGCAGCTGCCACAACTCAAACCCCAAGCCGGCCTTTCACCCAGTTCGGCAGCGGTAGCGGCGGCAAACCTCGGAAGGTTTCCCTGAACGGCTCGTCTTCGTCCGGATGACGCGGGGCTCCAGTGACCGACAGCCAACGCCAGACTTCCCGCACAGCCGATACTGTTTCCATGCCAACGTAGTTCCATTGTGTAGACCGTTCTTGCTCTTTCTGTCTCTTTTCCATTCGTTGTTCTGAAATCGATGACGTCACTTTTAAGTTTCGGCGTAGCGGGAACATAGCCTACTTGTGATGATAAACGGAACGAGAGAGTCGGATGGCGTGGGCATTTTAATCTGGATTGAGACTTTTGAGGGGAAAAAGTTTGGAAGAAGGAAAAACATTTATCCTTTTTTAAAGCTACATCTTTATTTTACAGAGGTGACTGAAGGAAGGTGGTGTTTTATGTTTTTGTTTAACGCTTTTCAAATGGAACATGTCAAGATTATTTCATGTGTAGCCTTTTTTTGGGGGATATTTTGATGCTCAGTTTAAAACATGCATGCTCATGGTAACACTCAGTTCTGACAGAGTTGGGCGTGTAGCCCCCCCCCCTCCTCCAAAAAATAAGAATTAAAAAACCCTGTAAAACATATAGTTTGGAAGTGTTCTGAGCATCAGAAGTTTTTTTTGCGCTGTTATGGGGGGTAGTGATAAAAAACAGAGGGGGGAAAATTTACTGGAAATAATCTTAGCTGCAGTGGAACTGGATTATTCCTTCTCCACATCTCCACATGTAAATACTCAAAATGCATATTTAATCAGCGATGATGTTATTCTTATTTCCCTTTTTGTTCCGAGGGAATGACTTGGGCACCTGCTCGGCTTCATTTCATACTCAATGACGGATGTTTTGATGTCTCTGTTTTCCGTATTTGTATCGCTTGATTGTATGAACAACTTATTGTATTGTTACTGTTGCACAGTATAAAACATCTAAATAAAACATTTTACACTTATTGAAAAAAGACGCCTCTATAGAGTAGTTGTTTTTACGTCTGGTGCGTTTCCATGAACAAGATCAAATAAAGAAATAATTGAAATGAGCAGAAGGTGCAAAGCGACAGATGTCCCGTCTGAAGCGGCGGAGATGTAGATAACTAAGTTAAGCACCATGCACGGTGAGGAGGAAGAGATCTGGTCCCTAATCAATTCATGTCTGAATATAATCAACTGAACCATAAGCATATTTAAACGTTAATTTCATTTGTTGTTGTTGCCCAAATGCAGCGGATTTAATGGAAATGTAACAATTGCAGTTTTATAGCTTGTATTTTTCTTTCGTTCTCGTTTTTTTCTTTTTTGTGAAGCAGTTTTGCTTTTGGTACATTCTTAAAAAAGTAACCTAATAATTTAATTAAATGTTGCCTTTTTCAAATATCTTAGGGTTAGTTAATCGTGAATTTAGAATTACTTTGATGTTCAAGTCACTCAAGATTTCCAAATTCTCTAAAAAGGAATAAAAAGCAGTGGCGAATTGGGCTCAATACTTAATGTAAGAGTGTTTCATTATGTGGCGAATATAGTAGGAAGAAGAATGACCAGGGTATAGGCTACAGCTTATGAAAGCAACATAACGGATAAAAACAATTGATTTAATTGATTATTAATCCACAACAAAGGTGTTAGAATAACGTGAAACATTCCGTTTAATACTTATGTGGGCTAATCGGTAAAACTGACGGTTAAATCTTTGATTTGTTATTAGCAAAAACCAATGAATAAACACATAAATAAATGATTAGCAAACAAACTGAAAAAACCCGGAATGATAATATTGATCTAATTTTACTGGGAAAATAAAACGTTAAATATTAATTTATTTGGAAGTAAATAAATACAATTCAAAATATTTTTAAGTAGCCTATAAGCTCAGTTGTTACTGAGATGGATAGAAAATTTTAAATATAAAAGGGATTTAAATACTAGTCTCAAATATCAGTTACTGTAGGATTATTTTGGTAATTTGACTTAATTCTAATATTTTTTGTCACCCTTTAATAGTCCAGACTCCACTTACCACAGAATTGAGTATAAGCTACAACATTTAAAGCAGCTTTACCCCCCTTTTTTTCATCTGCAGTTAAATATTTTCACCAGATCAGTGTAAAATCTCACTGTATAAGTTACATCTACATTTTAGGCCTGGTAATGTTCTGTTTTTTTCTTTTTGAAGTTGCAATATGTAAATACGATTATTTCAACTAAACACAGTTTAAATGGATTGTCAGAATAAGGTGTAAAGGCTGGATCAATCCATGTTCGAAATATTTTGTGGCTCTTTGCATACATAGTGGAGTTGAAGCTCTTAATAGGCGGGTTTAAAAAGGCGTCTCCGCTTATCTGGAAATATGGTCAACAGTCAAAACAAACAAACAATCATTAAAATGCCGATTAAAGGAGGTTATAAATTAGCCAATATCCGAACAAACTGTGTAAAAATCTTCAGGAATACACCAGGAAATTTTGTTGGTAAACTAAATAGTAAGCCAACTGAAGTTGAGATATGGGAGGATTTTAGACTCGAAATAACAAAAAAAAAACTTTTTTTCTTTTAGAAAAAAGGCCTTCATTTTCTGTGTAAATTCCCCAGCTGATTACATAAATAGATTTTTCCCTATCATACCAGCACTTTTAAAAATATTTTGTTTGAATAATATAAAAAAGACTAACTACCCAATTAATTAAATACCTTATAATTTGCACTAAATGTATAACAGACAAAGTGGAATAAAATATGAATGTGTAGCCTATTCTGACCGATTTCACTTTCACTTAAAGGTCTAAGACTTCAAAGAAAAGTGTCTTTATGTCTAAAAACAGATTAATGCATGAAATGCAAAACAAACAAACAAACAAACCCCCCCAAAACGCAAACCCTAAACACACAATAAAAACAACACACTCCTATTGATGGATTTTATAGGGGCATTTTAGAAATGTAATTTTAGAACCATATTGACAACAGTTCTTAAATGTGTTTAATCCAAATCTCTTTATGAATGAAATTTAGAAAATGCAAGTAGGCCTATCAAGTTTTGATCCTGGCAGGTTGTGAAAACGTCTAAAGTCCTGTTTCACACTGAACGCATCAGAGGCACGTGCAGTGCAGCGCCTTTAGTCAACGTGTCCCATGTACAGCCAAAGTCCGCTTCGGTTTCTCTCTTCTCTTTTCCTTTGAATTAGGCTCAAAGAAGACGCTGCTAAACAAAGTGCGCGACAAGTCCGCGATTTAGTTTTAGCGGGAACTGAAGTCGTGCAAACAGATAGGAGGAGCAGCAGACCTCTCACTCTGAACGAATTTCTGGAAACAATAAATTCTTGCGAGCTCCTTGTGGACACGAGCGCATCAGAGTGAATCGTTTCGTTCAAATAGACGATCCTTGCTCCGGACGACGACACGTTCTGTTTCCTGTATGTTGCCAGGGTAACACTTAACAACACCTGCTAAAAGCATATCCAGCGGCTCTGAAAAACGTTACTGTAAGTCCTGTGATAAAAATCTGCGTCTTGTGTAGGCAAATACATTGACTTAAAAAGGAGCGATTTATTTTTTGCTTTGAAAGAGTCAGAATGAGTCAACGACAGATAATTCAAGGTGAGATGGCTACTTGAGCTGGTTTGCTTCGGAGTGAGGAAGATTCAGCTTGTCTTTGACGTTGTTGTTGTTGTTGTTGTTGTTTTAATCCTTTTCTGAATTTGCTTTAGTTTTTGAGCAGTACCAGAAATCAAGAATGCATTTTGTGCAAACTGTTGCTGATCTGGCAACCAGACCACAAAATATAGAAATCCTACATAATGCAGGTAAAGAATAGTGTATAGATAATGTATATGTAAGTTTCCTGGTGATTCCAACATTCACCTCTCTTCTCCACCTCTCCTGCAGATGTGATGTCTCTTCTACGTCCCCTGTTGCTGGATGTGGTCCCAGGCATCCAGCATACAGCAGCTGTGGCTCTGGGCCGCCTGGCAGACAACAATGGTGGTCTGGCTGAGGCTGTGGTGAAGGAGAACATCCTGCCCCAGCTTGTCCAATCTCTGGCCACACAGAATGTCAGCATCTCGTCCTCTAAGTATTGTTCATTCCTTTCAGATTTCCCTCTCGCAGTGTCAGCTCCATCCTTTATAAGATGGTGTGTGAGAGAGGGCAGACATAGTCAGAGGCCGGCTGTCACCCTACAAGTCCTCGAGGGGTCAAGCCCCTGAATGTGATCACGTGTCACTTGGGCTTGCTTGGCAGTACCCCTAGGGGGCTACTTCAAAACTTTGTGTCTTTTTACCATGAGCGCAACCTTTTGTGTTTCTCGCAGCCTGTTCAGAAGCCCAGAAGGAGACGAGGTTTACTTCTTTTCATGAAAGGGAACTTTAATTTCATATCCTAAACCCATAATAGTATATATTGATTTCAGTATTTGATATACAATTTTTTAAAGCTTGGGATGAAAAAAAATCTTATTGCATTTAAAAACAGGCAAACTATGCTCTTTCTCTCTCCTTTCTCTTTTCCCTCATGCACACCATCTATGTGGCATAGAGGATGCATTAATCTTAATTTATACCTTAATGAAATATTTAATAATTATCACGGCAATCCCATGATCATAAATGAAAAAAAACAAAAACATACAAAAAATAAATCAAGGAGAAAAAAAACAGCTACAAACAGTCCTAATCAGAATGATCAGCTGTCTGACCTGCAAAAAAAAGCAAAACAAAAAATGAATGAACAAATTTGTTAAAATCTAAATACTTTTGGATATTTTATAGAAAAACCCAAAAATTTATCACAGTGACAGTTTTGTAGCAGAGCTTTTTACACCTGTGTTAGTCTCTTCTTCCTTCTTTTTTTCTCACTAAGTTTACAGTCATCCTTGTTACAACGGCAGCTCAACCTGAACGTTTTGGACAGGCCTTTTACGACAGGCTCCATTTTGCCCTTCCCAAACAATCTTGTGTCCTCTTGGATGTGCGGCTATAGTTATTGGCCTGCTAAAATATCCCAGGCCTTCACATTCCCATCCTTACACGATCTCAGATAGGCTTATGTTAATCTGTGAAACTCTTTGGAGACATTATAGAATTGGACCTCTGCTAATGGCTTTGTCCCTCTTCCCTCAGTGAGCTTTGCTTGGTTTAATGTGCAGCATATGTTATGGTACAAGACCAGGTCTGAAAATATTATAAATATTAAATTAAAAAATTCAGAAATGCCAATAATTCCATCAATAATCTACTGAGAATTTGTTTTACTCAATGTATACATGACTAGGCAAGGCA
>JAOXYM010000019.1:15296241-15324517 GCA_028567055.1 Leptatherina wallacei
TTTAGTCTGGTCATGGAGCAGAAGAGAACATCTCCTGCTCTGACTGCAACTGGGAGCTGGGATGCTGCTGCCTGGGGTGGCACTCACAGGTCATTGGGTAGAGTAAATAATACATGTTTTCACATCAGTCTCCAATAACACTAGAAAAGTTGCTAGATTTGTCACTAGTCGCTTTTTTTTGTTTTGAAAAGAGTTGCTAGAAAGGTTTAAAAAAAACTTGCAAATCATAGCGTCAAGCCACTAAGTTGGCCTGTAAACAATGGGTCCTCCAGGGAGATGCTGTAGGAGTGGGGCTGTCCGCTGCCATGCCTGTACAAAATGGGTAGAGGTGGCTGGTCCTTTCCGTGAACCAACCAAGGTGGCATTTAAATATCAATACCCGTGCTGATCAATATCTAATTAGATACTGAATCTTAGAATCGATTTTTTTTGTGAACACTATGTTAGACACATGAGAACAACCTGGATTTTTTTTTAAAGTCAAACATTTACAAATACACACTCAACGCATGTTCTTTGCGCTCCTAAAAAAAAAAAAAAAAATAAATAAAAAATTCATGTTATCAGGTCTACGTTCACAATTTAAGCCAACAGTTCCAGCCTGTATCAGCTTCACAGAACATGAGCCTGAAGTTCAGATCACACAAACAAACACAAATTAGCCGTATCATCTAAACACCTGCCACGCAAAATACATAACACAACTCATCTTGTTCTGTAAAGTCAAAGTCATTCTGACTTTACACTTAACAACTCTGACTGATTGCACCTTTGCAATTATGATTCAACAGAATGCAACGCCCCAAGACACTTGAAAACCTTGAACAGTAAATAAACCACAGGGCTTGAAACACCTACGGTACGTTCCAGGAATTTCCACTCAGAGCTGGCCATGCTTCATATTGCTGCACCATGTAGACCTGACATTTGTTATGACTCAGGCACAGCTTGATATGCACATGAGATGTGTATGTATGTGTGTGTGTGTGTGTGTGTGTCTGTCGGTGTGAATGTTTATTTGTTGTTCCCTGCCAGCAGGAGTGCTGGCAGATTGCTCTATTTACGGTCTATTAATAACATAACATTTTATCAAGGATATTTTTTAATATAGTTGTATTGAATATGTGCCTTTCGACTATAAAGTACAAAATGTTATTTGAGTTTTTCATATTGCACAACCCAAGCTGTCATTTGTTATATTAGTCTCTTCTGCTATTTTTCACTCTGTGAAGACAGTTTGGAGTAGAAGTGGGACTGAGTAACTTAGACAGCCAACCCCATCTTTGTATTTGTAGTTTGGCATTTTGAAAAAGATTTTTTGTTTTCATAATGATAACATCTTGAACATTGAATAATATGCTGATCTATTGATCAGCATCAGCCCTTACATCCTCTGCTCTTTCATTTTTACACTAGTATTCACAATAGTGCCATTGTTATAAAAAATTGGGCTTTAGGTCTTTACTTAAAGTTTGAAATCTGTTTGAATGTGGGAAAACTTAAAACTGCGATTCTGCAAAGATATGCAACCCATTGGTATTGGTTTTTGGAGTGAAATTTGGGGAAAATATGATTTAAGTGGAGTGAGAATATAAAATTCCAAGATGTACTGTACCAGTACAATAGTTTGCAAAATGCAAACTTATAGCTTGTTAGTATTGGGATTTTTCTGACTGAGCTATGATGTTACAGAAATAAACTATCAACAAACAATTTAACTTATTGAAATAAGTTTCATGCATGCAGGGACTTGCGCAGATTTACAGTTCTGTGTTTCTCACATGTTGTATTCTTTTACCTGTATTACAAATGAGACTCAGATTTTTCACTGATGCTTTATCTCCAACTGATTTATGTACCCCTTGTGGTTATTATTCTTTTTCCATGGCTTCTTGTATTAATTGCAGGTTAGGAGGAGACTACACGTAAAGTGCCTACGCTAGTTTAATATTTGGAAGTACATAACCATTAAAGGCTGTATGTTCACAAGCTTACTGTCACTTATTTTGAAATAGAAATTTTACAGCAGTAATGTCGTCTGACAAAGCCAAGACAACAGATGGTATTTAAATTCAGTCATGTTTTCATGCAAGATGATATCACAGGATGAATTTTTTTCAGGTGGATGTTCTGCTGCTACTGAATAATCTGGTAAGACACACGGGTCAGAGGAAGAGCAAATCCTGGTGCTCGAGTGGGTGTTCTGACAAATCTTTTAAACATAAAGAAACAAAGTTCATCAAAAGGTTGCTGGATTTTTCAGTAGGTGCTTAAAAATCTGGAATAAAAGTGCCAAGTTAGCAACAGTGAGGAGCATTAGGAAGTGGGTATGCAGCTCAACAGATTTGCTTGCAGGAAATTCTCCATTAATTAGAAGATAGAAACAAGTACTGGCACAGCTTTGCAAAACACACTACTTATATCACCATAAAATTACTGATACAGCCTTAATAGTACTGTCTCACTTTATCCCATTTATAAATCATTGCTGTATATTAAAATAACAATTCACCACCCAGCCCCTAAGCAGAGGAAAAGTTAAGTGAAGACAACTAACTAATGGATATTTAACAACTCCAAATGTTGGAAAGTCAGGGCAGAGTATGTAAATTAGGAAAGTTAGTCTTGACCAGAGCTACAGCCTCACTCTTTACCCCAAAGCTTGAATTGTACATATTTTTGGCAGCTTTTGTACTTTACTTGTGTTTTTTGCCAAAATCTGTATACACCTGATTGAATTGGCTCTCTTTCTAAAGCACCAACAATTAAAAATAGTCAATAGTCAAGGCAAATATTGGCAGCACGCAGGCAGTATTGCTGGCAAAGGCTTTGGGGACGAGGGCAACTGAACATTTCCTCCAGTAAAACTATCCTATACTATACAGTCATTTAACAGACGCTTTCATCCAAAGCGACTAACAATTTTGTACACCAGTGATGTCAACACTGGAGGCAAGGAGGGTAAATTGTCTTGCCACAAAGACAGTTGACTGGGGCAGGAGCGGGATTCGAACCGCCAACCTTTGGGTCATTGGACAACCTGCTCTACCACCTGAACCACTGCAGTAAAACATAAGGAGAAGTACCCTTATCCACACAATTGTTTCCATTTGTTGTTGATTAATGCAAGTAAAGAAAAAATGCTAAAAAGTGATTGTCAGTTCAAATGTTGACCAACGCTGAACTGCTTGTCATTCCATAATATACAAACTTTGTCTACAACCAGCTTAACAAGCATGCACACATGCATTTATCATTCATTGTTGCATTTGAAGAACATGCATCTCACTAGATAGTTATCTTACATTTCAAACTGAACAGTCATGTACTTTAAATGTACACTTGTATAACTGACAGTAACACAAAGACAAGGCAGCAAGAAAGTGTCAAATTTGTGTAAAAAAAAAAAAAAAAAAAAAAAAAGAAGGGGGGGAGGGGGAAAAATACAAAAAAAAAAAAAAAAAAGGAACAAAGATATGTAAATGAAGGAATCAGAGTATGTTTCAGCACCATTCAGTGACAGGCACTGATGTCAGTGATGTACTAAAACAGATGCATCCTTGGTACTAAGTAGGGAGATGTCATCTAATCAACAAGGCCGCGTTTCACACATGAGCTGAGACAATGCCTAATATTAAACTATTGTGATGCCAGCACTACTTACATAAATGAATGCACACATAAAAATAAAGTGGAAGTGGTTATTAGATTTGCAAATAAAGTTACAAGATCCTCAAGTCTGAAAATCCCTAAACTTCATTACCTTAACGATTTTTATACAGTTGATGAAGTTGTTAATAAATGTCTGTGTTCCTGGAATGAAATTTGTGTATAAACTAGGGATGGGCATTTTAGGTGAATACTGAAATCGACTGGTAAGGCAATTAGTCAATAAGTCGAGATGTCATCGATAATGAAATGAAAAGATACTACCAAAAGGAAATTGTAAAACGTAAGTTATTATTTGTATAATGTTTGCGTTTTATACACAGTGTATTTTATTTTGTTATATTTTCAACATTGTGTTATTGTACAATAGGTAGGCGTCGCTTAACCTTAAAGGGGCCATGCCGTTTTAAGACACGGTGCTGTTAACAGTACTGTCTCTGTGCAATGAGACAATTCTCGTCCATACAAAAAGTTGACTTTAAAAAAGAAAAAAAAAGCTAACTACTTTGTATGCCCTTTGAACTAATTGATTAGTCTTGCACATTCCTACTATAAACCTAAAAGGAGCACACAATTGAGAGGCAGGCAGTTAAATATTCAAAAAATGGTTTGAATAGTAGCTGCCTTTTCAACATTTAACTATGGTCTTGTTGCTAAACCTTTTTGGAGGTGCCTTCATAAATCTGTGACTTAATTTGTTTAACAGTCTGATGTTACAGTAGAGTACATGATCCACTTTAAATAATGTGTAGTATTCTTATTTTTATCTGACAACATTTATATTTTGAGGAGAGGAGTTTTAATACTTTGCTTTATCATGCACATGCATGTATCTGCTCATCTTCCTGTAGCTATCAAACTTGCAGACAAATTTCACACCACCACTTCCTTTGTGTCTCCATGGCAATGAAAACTGGTTTTCCGGCAGAGTGTAGCAAGCATGTGCTGTTGCTCCATTAAACAGGAAGCTAGTGAGAGAGAGCGTGCTCTGTCAGCAGTGTGGCATAGCCTTGTTTTCCTGAACAATGAATTGACTCACTCCTAACAGATGATGGCACACTAACAGTATAGAACACTAATGGAAATATTATAGAGAAAGCATATCTCCCTCAGAGCTATGAATGAAAGAAGAATGACTAATCAAGCAAGCCATCAGGCTCTGTTGCCTGTAGGGTGACATTTGCCAATAATCAGGAAAGCTATCACCATCATCTTTATCTTTTCACACTTCTGATTATCTTTTGGTGAGTTGCAAAAAATGCGGTACAATGTGTATTAATGACAAACATCTTTTTAAAAGTGACTATTCAGCCAGGTTCATTTTGAGCAGTGACTTTGCAAGTCAAGGTACAGGGTCACAGTTTCAACAGTATTTTGAACAAATACCATCACACTTAAAACAATATTACATGCCACTTAATATCACATGGAAGATAGCACAGGACACTGAATCAGTGCTTATTAGCTTCTTCAATAACAGATACGTTTACCAGGGTCATAGTGTTTAGGAGTTAGATTATATTTCTCCTTCTACAGTTGTTCTACTATCCCTTATTTTGACCTAAAAGTTACAAAATGTTGTTCTATGGTGTCATCTCTTTCCATCATGTTGTTGCACTTGACTAAAATTGCTCATTAAATGAATAAATAAAACATGCAGTTAAAAATATAGAAACAGCATCTAAAAATTGCTGGTCGCTTTAAAAACTGTGTGGTTTGGTAGATAGGTACAAAAACAAGATTCTAAGAAGGCGGACTTTAAAAAAAGTGAAGATGATGAGGGGTTCAGAAAGCATAGAATAATCATTTCATGAATTAGGTAGTCATAACATTGCGGTAATTCAATTATATAGTTAAGCATTTATGGCCTGAAGTGTGCCATGAGTCCATTGCTCTAATAGTTTGTTAGAAAACAACAACATGAATTATACACAGATGCTATAATCTCTTGACTTTATAGATGAAATTATTCTCCATGTTGACAATGAATTGTTCTTATATCAACCAATCTTAATTGATTGCTCCTACGCCACACACCTGTCAATAGGGATATCTGTACTTTAAACAGATTTTTTCAACCACACTAGAACAAAACCACAAGAAACTTCAACGAGTTCTTGTTTCTGTCATCGCCTCAGGGTGCCAGGATGTGAGGTGCCAGCTTTTCTTTTCTTTTTCACCCATAATCATCACACATATTAGCTGTAGGTCACCCCTGCAGATATTTATAGAATATTCCTCTTATGCAATCCGGAGAACCAGACACAGCTACTTTTAGTCAGACAGAGAGGCAGAATACATAAAAGAAAGTGAAAAATAGAGGAGAGCAGGGAAATAAAATATACTACATAGAAAGGATTATGTAAAATGAGGCTCTGACAAAAATGGTTCATGAGCAGTGACACTAGAAGTGACACTGAAGAACAGTCAAACCAAAAGAAAGCTAAAATAAAATGTTCAACTTTTACCTGATCAAGATTTAACAATACTAACAAATACTTGGTTTCCAGCGGTATTACTCCGTCTTCTGCGTCAAGTGACGGATATGCAAGGAGCCTGAAAATGCACCGAATTACGCGCGTATCCGACGCAGGAAACGGGCGAAACTGTCCGTGCGTCTGCGTATCCGTCTTCTACGTCGAGCATAAATAGGCCTTTAGTTGATTATTTCAGTCAAAACACATCAAATATGCCAAAAACTTAATTGTGCACCCTTACATCCAACACTTGTACATTTCATTTAGATCCTTTAACTGGCACTTGGTCAAAGCATCTTTAGCTGCAGCGGCATCCTAAGTCTTCATGAGGATGATAATACAAGCTTGGCACACCATCACTTTCAAAGTTCCTCCTTGCATTGTTTTTTCCAAATAGAAACATTCTAGCTCAAACAGTTGGACAGTGACATCAATGCAGAACCACTTTCATGCTTTTCTAGTGGTGCTACAGTTTCTGGTCCATACCCTCTTTGGGGAATTTCTACTGACAGTGTGCTTCAAGTAATTCTCTTATTGAAATTGAGCAGTACAGAACAGATTTTCACTCATGGGTGTTCAAATTAAACTGGCCTCCCAAACTCTTTTTCAAGAAACATTTCCACAAAATGATGCTGCCATCCCCATGTTTGACTGCAGGGATGGTAGTAATTAGGTAAACTTTCGTGCAAGGTTAAGTTCATACATGTTATTAGGAACTGTAGCCAAAGATTTCAGTCTTAGACATTGAAAAGTTGATTAAGATCTCATGTGACAGAGAGTCCCTCATGGTTTTTGATAATATACACTGTGGACTATCACGTAGTTTCATGGCCAAGTACTAAGTACCAAAGCCTACCATCCCAGAGAGTTCAGTGTAGCCAAGAAGCCAGATTTAGATATCTGTTCGTGGTCCGAAATTTCTTCCTATCTCGAATGTAGAACTCAGGTGTATCAAACATTTTTTAAAAGAACATTGAAGTCTTCTTTTCATCAAAACATTTAAACATTTTAAAAACTTTTTTATTACATGGGAGTTATGTGTATAAATCGACAGTGGTTTCAGGAAGAGTAAATGTTTCAGCTTAGATACCAAAGTAGTAATGGGGGAGAGAGTTGTATTTGCAGAACATGTGCATGTAAGCATGTATTTGCACGTTGCCTCTGAAATCTGATTGCATTCTTAGGCCTCGCCCTTTACCTGTTCCATTGGAGTGTCCTGTTATTTACAGGTCAAGATGACTTTTGCAATCTCTTTGTTATACTAAGTAACCCTATATTAACCTAAAAAAAAAAACTTAAGTTTTCATCCAGATTGAACCAGTGACTCCTGGTTCAATCTGGTAACCTGACACAAAAAACGTTTTTCTTTTTTTGAACCACTGGTATCAGAGAAAAAGTACTTTATGAGGCAATAAGAAAAAACAGCAAGACAGGTAGCCTGAGGCATGACAAGGAAATTTGCTCATGGAGCCCCTGCTCTGTGATGTGCAATCCAGGAGAACAGTTTGAACATGTAGATTTTCCAAACTTGTGATCCTTTAGGAGAGTGTTCTTAGACACCAGAGTTGAGTAATGTTGAGCTTTATAGTACGATCCTTCTCCAGTAATAAATGGATATTCATAGAAGAGAAAAAAATCATGGTTTAATTGGTTTACTCTTGGAATAAATATTAATAATTAAATCGATAAAAGCAATAATAAACATTTTGAAAGCAATGACAGAGATAATGTTATTTCGCAATTTTATGGAAGTGTTTCGTGAATTGAAAATAAAAATCTAATTACAATTTTCCTGGGAAATATTGCAATTGTCATTCGTTTGTGATTCAATGTTTTAATTTAAGCTGCCTTTCAGCATTCATGCAGAAATATATTCACAGCATGAGATGGAGGATAACTACGATTTGACATAAAAATATGAAATCCTCTACATTCTAACACAAGAACGCAAAGTTGAGATATGAACAGCTTCAATTACCAACTGCAAGATGCAACCTGTGGCCAAAACACTGAAGCCTGAAGGTTACATTTCTTCTAGAACAGGTTTTTACTTTGTCCTTCTATAAAAAACTAAATAGTCTGATATCAATCTTATTCACAACACAATCCATTCTCTCCGTGTGACGAAAATATGTGTTTATTAAACTCTCCCAGGGAGTTGACGATGGCAACACTTGTGTTATGCTGAGAACTTCACGTCCATCGTGGAGACGTAGCTGAACAACTGGAATCTACTGTCATTGTGCTAATTTCTGAGCAACGTTACAGTTAAAAATGGATCCAAGATTCTTTGAAGATTTTATTAACGTCAACTCTTTATCTGAGATCTGAACTTTAAGAATATTTAGAGTGACTACACTCAGCAAAATCATCTTCATTCACTTCATTAGGGCATTTCAGGAGTTAGACTGCTTTCTGTCCCCTGTATTTCTTGTCACAGTCAGTCATTTATGGAAAATTACTCTACAAGAAGTTTGAAAATGTGATGTGACTTCACAGCTGAGTGTAGCTGTCATATGATGTTTATATGACTGTTGCAAAGGAGAGACAGCAGGAATTAAAGCTGTGGGTTTTGTAAAACTGTGGATTCTGCAAGTTTGAAACTTAGCAGGCCATCTAACATGAAAATTAATAGCGCTCCTTTACCATTTGTTAATTGCAAAGTTTTAAATTGCAATTTCGATGTAAAAACAAATCGTTCAACACTGATAAGTTATGGAGGATCATACAACAATGTATCAATCTTTATCTTCCATTTTCAAAAATTTGAAGTGACACTCAAAGACTTAACAGCAGTAATCAGAAAATGTATTCATCAAAACCTGCAAGAGGAACCGTAGGGGTTGAGAAATTTAGCAGGCAACTGAATGAATTAGTATTGCAAAGCTATGTAGAGGTAAACCTTGTGCACCTTACTTGACTACCCCCACCCAGGATTAACGCCACAACCAAGTGACTGTAATCCAACAACAGACAACAGCTTAAATGAAGAATTACACCTTTGGATCTTTAGTACTCCTCAAGCTATTTTAAGGTTTTGTAATCCAAATTGAACAGCAACCCTTATCATTGCAACAGAAGTCAACAGCTTCAATCTGAGGGCTGTGTCTTTCATTAGGGGAAAAAAAAAGAGACTGGTCAGCTGCTGGAAGACTTTACTTTTGCATAGGAGTGATAAAAATGGCAACATTACTGCGTAGCAAACCTTTAGAACTGCACTTCATGATGTGAATCATAATTATCTGTTAAGAACTTGTAATCATATGGTTATTTATGCTGCTTAACAACCACAGAGCTCCCATCAGGAAAAACTGAATTACTAAATGATACTAAAATGACACTAACTAGCATCCAATTACTCTTTTCTGCACAGATACTGTACAAAATAGTGGCAGTTTCATAAAATAAAAGCATCAAGAAAGGTAAAATGAGAATGCATCTTTTAAAGCTGCAAGATTTGTGGATGCACAACAAAAATGTGCTCCAAAACATTAGCAAATTGGTAACTTTGAGTGCACAGCACTAATTCTATACACTGCAACAATGATAACCTTACCAAACAATACAAGTAAACCAATCATCCTTATTGATGTATTACTATCAATGTGTGAAGGGAAAATAAATCATACACAGCATTATTAACTAGAAAAAAAAGCATAAACACTGAGCTCTGCACCAGCAAATGAGTTCTAGTGAATCAATTTGGAGATTATTTAGGTAATACTCTGGAGATAGAACTCATGTAACTGAACTTATGATAAAGACGTATAATAAGAAGAATTTATATAATCTATCCACCGATTTTCAGTACATAATTTCATCACTCCAGTAGGCAATGCAAATGCAAACAGCCAAAAAAAAAACCATTGGAAGTATGCAGTTCTCTACAGTCCCCAAAACTGTGTGCCCAGGATAACACATTTTTAAATATTAAAGAATAAGCATATGAAGTGCCATTGATGTTCACTTAGTCCTCAGCTCTTTTGGTTACATATAGAAAAGTAGCTGTCCTTAACGTCGAGTACCATTTAAGGTTATGCTTGCAATAGATTTGCTTGATAACTTATGGGTATGAGAACAAACAAATGAAGGAGAGCCTTTACATCAGGACTCAGAAGTAATTATGGAATAAAAAAGAAAAAACCTTCAGATTACATGTCTTTCACTCAGTGGACCAAGCAGAATCCTTGTGTGCAAAACTAAAACTTTTGTTAAAAGGTTTAATACTTGTTATTTGATACCACAAATATTTGTATGTCCTCTGCTTGCCAAGTTTACACACTCCCAGCATTCAAGTGTTGACCCAGAGAAGATGTTTAGCAAAGGAAGACCAGGAGAGTAGAGATAAGCTGACTATGGGAAGATCTGCTCTCTCATGACACAGAGCACTAGGAGCTTATCCTATATGTGCACAACAGGAAGCCAAAGACGTGTTAGCTGCTCAAGCTGACACACACAAAAACTCTCATGCATGCATAGAAAATCAAAGAACAATATCGATGATAGTACTGTTGTGCCTTAGCAGAGCTCAATGCGTAATAAAGCAAGCATCCCCCGTTGATCTGCTGTGGGATGACGGCACACTGCAGTCAGTGACAGCTACACTGACAGTGTATCTAACCTCTGGACAGATGTCATCTCTCATATACATCAGGCTAGAGCAACAATACACAGACACGTAGTTTTGACAGCAAATAAGGCTTAATGTGGACCATCAAATGCCGAGGGAAGACATACGTGTGGATCATCATAAGGATATTAGGCGGTCTGACTCACCGAGTGGTTGACTCCCCACATAACAACGCTGAGTAGAGGGTCGCTGGCACGGAAGAGCTTCACTTTCTGAGCAACGAAGTGTTTTTTCTTGGTCTTCGTTTTGCTCGCGATAGCCGCGGCAATGTTACTTGCCGATGCCATATTTATACAAGCTGGCTGGTTACTGCAGTCCGTGCGATGATTGTGACAGTGTCCTCTCTTGAAGCTGGCACGGTGGCCAACAGCTCACGATTCAGTAATACTGATACTATTCATTTAGCCAGCACCAAAACCGAAGTGGCCGAGCTCTTTTTGTCTGAAAATACGCCCCTAACTTAAAGAAATAATGTCAGAAAATATTCGCTAACAATGCTGTTCTGCTTCACCTAACAGTCCCCCAGCCCACATCACCACTCTTCCTTCCTTGACTCGTATGGAGCTCTCCGCACCCCTACGACGTGAGCTCTCACTGAGCTGGCATTAGCATAGCCGTTTAGCTTGCTAGCTAGCAAATTCCAATGATAAATTTTGTAAAACTAAGAAACGTTGACAACAGAAAAAACTCGTAGCCTCGTGACAATTGAGAAATAAATTACGATAAGCCCTAACATTAAAATGACATATGGACTGTGCTGAACTGCAAACTGTTCACTCGATACGACCTGATAATATTCGTCTGTCCGACCTTCGTTCGGCAGATGACGGCACAAAGCAGAACCGGACTCCGCTAACCAGCTCGCTACCTTTAGCCTGCAAGCTAACTATGGGTATTAGCCAGCTGCTTACAGGCAAGCGGCTCAGCCCTCCTCCTACGCGTTTGTAGTTAGTCCGTAAAGAAGACAGTGGTGCATCCTGTCAAGTCCTTTCCCTGTTTCAAAGGAGAAGATAATACGACGTAATGTCGACGGGTGGTCAACTCCGACTTAGCAGCATAGATGTTCATGTGTGCTGCTGTCAACTGACAGCTCGACGGATGGGAGGTGACAGGCTGAGCTTTGCAGTGTTTGCTGCGCTGATTCGCTGCAACTCCCTCCCTCCACCGGGCCTGTGCTACCTTTCTGGTTTTCAATAGCACTCATGAAGCTTTTTTTTATTATTTTTTTTATTTTTATGACAGACTAAATTTGCATTTAGATCTTATGCCACGCCAAACGTTATCAGCAGCATGTTCATACACATAAGAGGTGTGCTTATGGAAATGACCGTGCTTCTATAATTCTCCATCCCCTTGCTGTTTTAGATGCATTTGCAGAATCTGGCTGTATATCATTCCGGTAACACCTACACCGGCCACCCCTCCCCATTCTTTCTTTGCTTTAGCTGAGATTAATCTGTGGCTCGTTTTAGTGATAATGCCCCTCACCACCAGAGGTAATGTCTTTAGAGGTCATTTGATTTTCTGGTGCATACTTTGCTGTTTCTACTGGCGCAATGCTGTGTCAGTACCTCTGAAAGCAGGAGGCCTCAATGTGCTGATGCTGTATGGACCTCGTTTGTTTTATGAGTCACTCCTCACAGCAGTACATTTATACCACGATACTATCCTTATTGCATGAACAGGACAGGTCCACATTCTTCCAGTAGACACCAAATCCCATTTTCTTTAATAATTTCTCTGCAGGATCTAGCCTATACCTTTTTTGTCTGCGGATATTTTGTTCCCTTGATGTCACATTCACCATTAGTTATTTTCTTGGCAGACTACTGCATCTCTGTACTCACAAAATTTCACTTAAATGTGCTTGTCTCGAGGGAAAGTTACTGAACGGAAAGGAAATAAGTGGGTAAAACATAATTCAACAAAACTGGGCACCCGTTGCCTAGCAACGTTATGTCAACCTTCTTTTCCAAAACACTGAATTTACAGCCTGCTTCTTGTTGTTCGTTAGTGTACTACTAAATCGGAATCTTAAACTGGTTTCCTAGTCTCTGTTGTGCAGATTTAAGACAGTTATGCATAATTTATCTGTTTATTTATTTTAGCGTAATTTGTGATCAGTGCTCGTTGTCAGCTAGTGTCAGGTTAGCTCAGTTCAGCTAACTCTGTAACTCAGTTCAGAGTTGAGTACATTGACAACCACTGAACGGCTTTCTGCGATTAATAAACTGTTTAGATACAACATTTTCTCTTGGTGGCAGGATGGATAAGAAGTCGAGGAAAGATAGCGCAACTCCATGCAAGGAAGCGGTAAGAGATAAATAAAAACCATGTCATCGTTTCCCTTTAATAGACTCCAACTGTTAGTTATGTTATCTTAGACTTTCAAGGTTTATTTTGTCTGCATTGAAACTGATCGTTTTAACTCATACCCTGGACAGACATCTATTGTTATAAGACCACTAACTCTCTGTCTCCTCTGACATTCAGTTTATACCGCTTCCTATAGAGAGTAGAACTCCAACAACAGCAGTGTTGCTGTTGACCTCCCCAGAGGAGGATATATTGATAAAAGCATGTGAAGCAATCCATGCATTTGCAGAAAAAGGTACAGTGAACTATTCACACCTTCAGTTCGTTTAAGTTCTTTTTACGAGCCACCTTACATGAAATTAAATACAGTTTCTTACCTTACTTTCTATTTTATCGGCCATTTAGGCCCAATTTCTTCTCTGTCCTTCTATTGAGAATATTGACTATTTTTGTTTGTAAAAAAAAAAAAAAAATCTTGCCTAAAGGGCAATTTGTGAATGCCGAATTTTCTTGTTTACTGTCTCCCCCTGTTGATAGGAGATGAGAACAAAGTTTCTCTGTTGAGACTTGGGGCATTACATCCTCTCTGCAGGCTCATAACTCACAACAACAGGCTAGTCAGACGCAACGCCCTCATGGCCCTGGGCATTATGGCCGCCAATGGTGTGTGTCATTCAACCTATGTTGCTATTAATGATTAAGCTGCAATTGATTTTGGTGAATTACAATACAATTTTTCCAACTGGCTAGTGCAAACGACCTAAAAATTTCCTGACTGTCTTTCTGCTTGTTAGCTGTTTGACAGTGTAAATTTACTAGTTTCCGAATCTAATGTTTTAGCAGACTGAGTAGAATAATGGAAAGCCTTGATAACTTGCCAACTTCTGACTTTGTTTGTTTTGATTGAAAGGTCAAGTAAAAAGTGCTCTGAAAAAATGCAACGTCATTCCATCAATTATAGAAAAACTCTCTGCTGAAGGTGAGTTATTTTTATTGCAAGACTTAGTAACATTTTATTGTGCACTTTAATTATAGTTGTTCCATGCAACCATGATAGATCAAATGAAGCTATGTTTTTGATTCTTAATGAATTCTCTTTTTTGTCATATATTTCATTTTCTTTAAATGAAGAGGAGACAATTGTCCACGAATTTGCGACCCTATGTCTTGCCCCTCTGTCAGTGGATTTTGTCTGCAAGGTTCAGATCTTTGACAACAATGGCCTGGCACCTTTAATCCAGCTCTTATCCAGTTCAGACCCAGATGTTCTGAAGAACTCAGTAGAGATCATCTTCAACTTAGTTCAGGTGACTCAAATATTAAAGTCTAGGGGAGCACTACTTCTCTATTCTGTAAAGTCTCAGAACTGGTGAGAAACAAAAAAAAAACAATATTTTTGCTAAGCTTTTGTTAATTCTTTTGTTTTGCTATTTGAAGGACTACCAAAGCAGCCAGGCAGTACATGTGTTAGGTGGGATCCCTCCACTTCTGGAGCTGCTGAAGTCAGACTTCCCTGTCATTCAGCATCTGGCTTTAAAGGTGCTGCAGAGTGTCACCACTGATGGAGATACATGCAACTCCTTTAGGGAACAGCAGGGATTTGAGAAGCTCATGGATGTCCTCAGTAACATGGTAGGTGTATGTGAGAGACAGTTGCAGGTTACAGAGGTGGGCTTGGGTCTGGAGGACCTGGGTTCGAGTCCCCAGGTTGGCAACCGAGGTGAACCACTGTGGGCCTCTGGAATCTGGGGGCTGGAATCTGGCCTGGCAGCCCACTGCTCATAGTGTAACTAGGATTTAATTCTGCATTTACTATTTAAGATCCACACCTTTAACAAAATCCACTCTTGCCACATTTTTTTGTTTCTTACAGGATCTAAGTGACCTACATGCTGAGGCCTTACAAGTAGTGGCTAACTGTTTGAGTGAAAGTGAGACTGTCCGGCTGATCCACAATAGCGGAGGACTGACGAGGCTGATGGAATTTATTCTCACCCCCAATAAGCCTGAGATCCAGTCCACTACAGTTAAATGCTTTGCCAGGATGGCTCAGAGTTGTAAGAACACAAAAAGATGAAAGATAAAAACTTTTCCTCAAATATCCAACAACAGATTTATAATACACATTTTGTTGTTGAATGTTTGTGCTGTTGTTTGTGTGTATGTACATGTCTAGGTGAGAGTCGTAAATTGCTCCATGAGCAGGGTGTAGAGAAAGTTCTGGTAGAGCTTCTGTCTATGTCTGACATCAGTGTGATAGCGTCTACCTGTCAGGCTGTGGCTGCTATGAGCTTCCACCCTGCCAGCAAAGAAAGCTTCAGGGACTTGGGTACATATAGAGTAATTGGACCATCACAACCTTGGCACACTCACTGCAGTGAGATGAGAATGAACTAGTATTTCATGTGTTTCAGGTGCTATTCCTGCTGTGGTACAATTCCTCAACAGTGAGAGCTTGGTGCTGAGAGAGGCAGCGACACAAGCTCTCTCCAGCCTCACACATGACAACCAACTCAATGCCCTGTGAGTGACACACAACTTTATCACCTTCTTATCTTCCTACCTCTGCCTCAGTACTGCTATAATTACAATCAAGAAACAAGTCAAATTTTAGAACATATAAAGCTCAATCCCCTTGGTAAACTACAAACCTGTTTCCAAAGAAGTGGAAACATGGTCAAATTTGAATAAAAATGGAATGCAGTTATTTGGAAATTATTTAAACCCAAAGTAATTACAAAGACCACAATGTAATGGTGAAACATTCCAATACTAAAAATGTTCTTTTGCTACTAATAATCCCAAAGAGGCTGAACATTTTAGGTATTATAATGGTGTATAGTTCCCCACTCTGTAAATAAACAACTGTGGGCAACAATTTGGAAGTTCTCAGGACCTTGCCATTTACCACTCATGAATCTAGCCCTCACTTCACTTTCCCTTTTGAGACATATATGACAGAAATACCATGTTGTTTGGAGGTACAAATGTGTAAGACAGCACAATCAGCTGTCAAGGTGTGGCATAAGGTCTCCCCTCATCCACTTATGTGTTATCTTCTAGTGCAGTGTATGAGGCAGGGGGCCATGAGATCCTCATCCAGCAGCTGCTTGGAAACTGTCCAAAGACAGTGACATATTCTGCTGCTACACTTTGCAACATAGCAGGACAGGAAATTACCCGATCCAGCATCTTGTCATATGGAGCCATAGAGGCCCTGGTTGAGCCCTTAAAGTCCAAGGATCCAGAGGTTCTAGTCAGTACCACACTGTGTGTGGCAGCACTTGCCTGTGATAAAGAAGCCAGGACAAAGGTTTGTGTGTTTAATCACTGTTTGCAAATTTTATTATAGAATTTGGTGTGTTATATACAGGACATTTCTGTTCATTTTAATTAAGTTGTTTTTTTAATGTAATTTCCCCTCGGGGATCAATAAAGTATAATTCATTCATTCATTCATTTTATTGTCACTGTTCTCTTAGCCCACTGCATAAAATACAAAACAGCAAATCTTGAGAAACAGTAGTTCATAGGAAGTTTTAAAAACTGTCTTTTATATGCTGTCCAGGACTAACGTACACTCTGTGTCTCGCATAGCTGCAAAGAGCTGGAGGCCTTCAACCACTGGTCAGTGTGCTGCATTCCAATCGCAAGGAGGTGCTGCACAATGCATGCTTTGCAGTGAAAATCTGTGCCAGCGACAAGCCCACTGCTGTGGAGATGTGCAAGTTTGGGTAAAAAAAAGAAACAGATGACGTTCAACAGTCACATTTTAGAATAACTGGTCAATGATAGAATAATAGAGGATCTTTGTTGAATAAAAACCCAGTAGCCTACAAAAAATGTAACCTATATGATCCTCTCATGTGTAATCTCTAAAATATACAGCAGATGGCAGTATTGGTCAATATAGTATGTCTCTCAAAGGAGCAAGAATAAGAAGGAATTTAGTTTTGTTCATATATTGTTATCTGTACATGAATATTTGTATGTGCTTGTAGGTTTCTTATTATTATTTGTGTTTCAGAGCTCTTGAAATACTTCAGGAAATCAGCCAGTCTGTGAATCGAAGGAACAGTTTCAGCGAGTTGGCCTTGGTCAGCCTGCTTAACTCCAACTTGTCTGTTAAATACAGCCTGACAGGACATTTGTCTTCCACTGATATCATTAGTGATGGCTTCTACGATGCTGGGAAGGTTTGTTCACTGTTATAGTTATTGAAGAAGTCCTGAGAGCAAGTAAGGTGAGGAAAGGAAATGATGGTGAATGATAAATTATGGTTTTAAAAAATCCAGACTAATATGTCTAAGTTCTTTATTTATTCATGTTTCCCCATAAATGAGACTCTCCAGTTTCACTGATGGAAAAAGTTCACGTGGATAAAAGCCATGGAGAGTAGACAGGTCAAACTTGGGCCTTTTAACGAGGGCCTTTTGGATTAATGTCTGTTAGATAGCACAAGCTATGTTGTTTAAGACTAATGTTTCAATTATTTTCATTCATCGTTGAAACAGATGGAGAAAAAATTCTCCTAATTCTTTTTAGGCACAAGAAGCTAAAGTGTGTTTCTAGTATGTAATGTCTAAAAAACATTGGCTTTTGGTTTCCTGCAGTAACAAATCTCTTGAGTTTGGTGTTTAAGCCTAATTTCATCCCCAATTTTCTGGCTGATAGCAACAAGCGCTAATGGACGTCTGAGTAGGTGTGCATTACAACTTCTTACAACAAATAAATACATATAAAAAGGATTGTATTTCAACAGCCCCTTTTAATTTCCAGGGAGTCGGACACAACAGATAAAACTACTTAGTCAAGTCTCCTGACTTCTAAGGTACACTCGTGACGGTTAACAAAGCAAATGTCACCTTACTCCAAAAACAATCTACTTAGACCCCAAAAGGTAGATGGCCATAGTAAGGCATCACAGCTACTTGGTTAGGTCTGGTAACCGAAACTACTTGATTAGTTTTGGTATATGTTTAGTTTATGATATCATTTTTGGGGGAATGTTAGTCCACCACAACTTCTTCTCCATGTGAACTTTTTTTTAGGGAGAAAAGTGCAAACCAACCAGTTCTGGTCATTAATAAAGTGGAAAAAACCATTTTGAACACACTCAGAAAATCAGTCACCAGACTTCTTTCCTTCTCACTTCCTTCTCTGGGCTCGTGTAATTTCACATCAATGAAAACTTAGTCAACTGGTAACAGAGAACTTGTGTTGTCTCTGTTTCACAAATCAATCTAATGATGAAATGTCACATATCAAACACTTAAAGTTGATATTCTATAAGGCCTGTCTCTGTCTTACAGGCTCGTTCAGGTCAGAGGGTTCTGACTTTAGAGGAACTGTCCAAGATGCCAGTGGACCAGCACAGAGCCATAATTGTTATCAACACCACAACAGAGTATGAATCCAACACCACATGTTTTCATTGATAAAAAAGGAAAATGTTGATAGAAATGGCATAAACAAATGATAAAAGACATTTAACAAACATTTCAAATGAGAAATATACTAAACCGTATCATCTCTACAGCAGTTCCCTTAACAGCAGTGGAATCAGTCCACTATACTATAAAAACAATATGAAACCATGTATACTGTGATTACTCTAAGTGTAAGCACTTAGAATCATAGGAGATCATTTTAGTCAACCCCTGAGCTGTTACTATTACTATCTCCCTCCCCATGTCTGCTCCAATCCAGGGCTCTATTCTACCCTTGTTTCTTTTTTCTTCTTCTTTCTCCTATTGCCTTCAGTGAGCCCCATTCATGTGGCCTCACTGGGTAAACGATCCCCTTTTTTAGGTCTCAACACATTCAGACCCATTGTGTTCAAACTCATGGATTCCTAAACTTATGCAAAAGAGAAGAGGCATTCACACTCATGAAGACACACTGCGAGATGCCAGCACTTAAAACATGCATTTCCACTGAAACAAACACACACACACATGCATACTGCTTTACTCAATGAAAGGATGTCCATACACACACACACACACTCACTCACACACACTTTCATTATAAAAGAGAGCAGTACCCCCTCAGGGTACCTCATGTCCACTCTGTCTTACTTTCCCCCCTTTGCATTCATGTACATACACAACTCATGCATTCTTAAGCAGCATGTTATGTAATCCATTTGTGGTCTTTTCTATGGTATTATATAACTCAAGTTTACCTTTTAAAAGCAAAAAAGATTTACCAAAGTCCAGATGTTTTGCAGTCCAAAGCCCTTTTAGGCCAAAGTAATTTTTTTCTTTATCTTATAAATCAATCTAAATTTATATATGTGTGTGTGTGCACATACACGTTTTTTACACACGCACTGCATCAAGATAGTCTCAGAGATATTAAAAAAGTTTAAATATATCCATGCATACATTAAATAGAAACCTGCACTTTGTATGAGGTATATATTTAAAACTCACATATTACAAGGACTGGGAGAAGTCTATAAAAATGTTTCCATTGACATCTTTATGTGGCAGAGAGACAGATGTGCCAAAAGAGAGACAAAGCAACCGATTAGAATCAGACATCAGTAACAAGAAAGACCAAAAGACACCGAGGTGAGTGCGTCTGTGCAGGAGTGTGATTAATATACAGTAGCCATTAAAGTACCTGCTGGATATCAGGTTTTTAACCATTACATGTGCATAAGATTGTTTTAGTTTTATAATACATATCACGAGAAAATGCAGCCATCAGTGCTATGGCTGTTTGCAGCATTCATTGAAAGGGGATAAGGGGGTGGAGTCATACTACAAGACATTTAAACTGTTTTTTTTTTCATGGCAAAAATATCAATATTCTAGCTCAAGGAACACAGAGGACTAGACCTCTTTACTTTGCTCCTCTTTAGAGTGGAATTTGATCTTTTCAATTTTGTTTGACTTAAATCTTTGTTTCATTTTACAGGAGGAAGAAAGAGGAGGACAAACAGAAAGACAATGCCTATGTTGAGTCTCCAACAGTGAAAACACACATGGCTGATGATGTCTCATTACAATTGCTAGTGAAAGAGGCCAAGGAATCCATCCTCCCACTGAATGATGAGCAAGAGCAGTATGCTGCCCTAGCCAGGTGACAAATGAATGCAGATGGCACATCACAAATAAAGCAAGAAAGTAAACGTTTTTTTGGGTCACAGATGTCCAAATGTCGATATTTGACATAAACGCTTGTCATTATGAACATCTCTGCATTGTCATGGGTTTTTGTTGTGACTGTCAGGCTGGTGAGTGAAGCCATGGGTGGAGTGGTGCCAGTGGAAAAGCTACATGAATTCCCATGGGTGCTGCATCTCAGTGAGCTAAAGTTTCAGCTCCAGTCTAATGTTGTTCCCATTGGTTTGATCAGCAAAGGAATCTACTGCCACAGAGCACTTCTGTTCAAGGTAGGCCTACCCCTAAACTACACTGTCTTTAGCAACTTTTCTTTTCTGTCCAAATATTTCTCTCATTTAGCTAAATCTGTGTCGTCCATCCCTTCTTTTGTAGTCTGTAGCATATTTTACACGACACTCATCTCCTAATGATCACATTGCATGCCGTCTCCCGAACTTTTTAGTGTCTCGCTGACTGCATTGGAGTGAGCTGCACTCTGGTTAGGGGCGAGTACAACCGGGCTTGGAACGAAGTCCTCCTCTTCAGCGAGAGTCCCTCCAACAATCGCAGCTCTTCACAGCCCTGCCACTACATAGTAGATCTCATGCACCAGCCTGGACGTTTACTGGCAGGGAACACCCCCACTGCCCTGAAGTATCAGACTATATAGACAATATCAGTGACTTCAACTGCATTGCATGTGTGTGGGATATACCACAGCTCGAAGACATACAATAAAACATTTACATCAGTTGGATATTTACATGTTTGTTTCAAAACCCTCACCACAGATGATTCATAATATAAAAAAAAGCTTAATGTGCCTTTAAGTTGTAGGAGTGATCCTCTTCACTGTGGAATTGTCAAGTCTTTGTAAAAAAATAACTACACAAAGCGAATTCTTCTCTCAGCTCACCTGCTCTTTTTAATAAAGCACAAAGAAGCCGCGCATTGATAAAGTAGGCTACTGCTCTTTGCACATCTCTAGCAATAAAAAGGCAGCCTCTGCCCGCTTTGACCTGTTTAGTTGGAAGTGTGATTTTTGACCCGGTGGACCAGCGCGAACTCGCCGCAGCATGAACGATCCCGCTGCAGCGGACGCGCTCGGCTCCGCTGTTATCTGCGCTGCACTTGACTCGGGACAACACTTGACACCGCGGGAGCAAACATGTCTCGTTTCGTCGGCCGTTTCCTCGTTGTCGTTTCTCAGCACGCGCGGGTCAGATCAACGGCGATACCGAAGAGGATCCGACTGCTCATCCGCCCGGTGTCGACATCTCCAGGTAGCTTACTGAGCCAACTTTACATAAGTGTCCCGACCTGCGGCTGAAAATCCCTGCAGCTGCACTTGATCTTGAATGTGATTTTTTTTAAAAAGTTGTTTAAAGGCATTATTTGAATGGTTGTGTTAAAATATTTAAATAAACTATATTGGAGGGGGATTATCTCGATTTAGTCAAACTTATAAAAGGCAATGTTTAAAATTGTTTAGAAATATCACAGCCATACTGGCAGAGCTTACCATATTCATACATAAACCCCAAAGTCATTCGATTGTAAACATTTTCTTAATTCCCCCAAAGTTTGCAATTATTTGTGTTTTCTAAAGGAGGCATGATTATTCCAACTCTGTCATTAATACGTGCTTTTAACGATTTACCAATAGGTGATTTACTTTTTGCACTCCTTGTTCTGTCTTTGTCTAATGAATACAATCAGTGACCTTTGCTCTGTGCAGGCCTGCAGTCTCTCACACGTTATAACAAGACTTCAGACTGGCAAAAGAAACTAACCCCAGAGCAGTATGTAGTCACCAGAGAGAAAGGAACCGAGGAGGTGAGTGAACTGTTGCACCCTTGATAGATGAAACACATTATAGGCTAGGGGTTTTCAGCCAGCATGTATCTAATGCAACTGACTGACATATTGTCTCATAGTAACAGCAAAGTTCCTGTTGGACTTTGATCAACTGCTGCACTGTCAGCTTCCATCAGTCCAGTGCATGACTTAAGTGCATGCAGTAACAAAGAGAAAATCAATGTCTGCTTGTATTAAAAAGGGCAAGTTTCTGTTTTATACTTATA
This sequence comes from Leptatherina wallacei, assembly GCA_028567055.1. Classification (NCBI taxonomy): domain Eukaryota; kingdom Metazoa; phylum Chordata; class Actinopteri; order Atheriniformes; family Atherinidae; genus Leptatherina; species Leptatherina wallacei. The sequence continues at coordinate 15,318,533 of JAOXYM010000019.1, forward strand.
GAAAATGTTGAATGTTAAAAGTGGAGAACTGGAAAAGACAGTCAAACACAAAAGACAATCAAACACAAAAGAGAGTCAAAAGATGAGCTGTGTTCTGCTTCTGACTTTGTGTTTTGTCTCAGCCTTTTAGTGGGATCTTCCTGAACCATCATGAAGTAGGGATGTACCACTGTGTCTGCTGTGATGTTCCACTATTCAGGTAAACGTTTAAAAACCCCAAAGTGAAATTAAAACAAAGGGCCATATAAACATACATATATATATATTTTTTGTTATTGCTTTTGTTATTTCTCACTAGTTTTTGTTTGTTTCTGTGTTGTTTGAGTTATTTCCGAATAATTTTTGCCATAATTTTAGATTGATTTTTAAATTTCTTCATACATGAATTCTACACATATATGAATAACCAAAAATATTGTGAAATAAAAACAATAGCAAAAGCAATAAGAAAAGGAGTGATAAATATATAAACAAATTAATAAAACTAATATATATATATATATATATATAAACCATTAATGGGGTATATCCTACACAGATCTCTCCACATTATCTGGATTTGGCTGCAGTCCATCAAAATGACAGGAAAACATTTTCTTCCAGAATGTTTAATAGATCCTTACTGTGGAGATCTCACTTCCTCTCTTGACAGTTCAGAGGCCAAGTATGACTCAGGGACTGGCTGGCCAGCTTTCAAAGAGGCTCATGGGACTTGGGGACACGATGAAGGCCTCACCTCCATCATCCGTCGCCCTGACAACAGCCTGGGCAGTGCTGGCACAGAGGTTCTTTGTAAAAACGTGAGGTTTTTTTTTATTCAGCCATGGGACCAAAGTTCAGTTTCTTTGGTATAATTGTGCTAGTTTTTTATAACAGTTTTGTTTCATATTTCATAAAAGACTAGAAGTTAAAATTCAGAATGTGTTTTGTGATTAATTCTTGCTTGTGTGTGTTTGTCACACAGTGTGATGCCCACCTTGGCCATGTGTTTGATGATGGACCGGACCCAACAGGTCAGCGGTTCTGTATCAACAGTGTAGCCCTCAAATTCAAACCCAGAGAAAACGACACACCTGACACGGATGAGCAAAAGTGATTTTCTCACTTCAGCAACTGGTTAATAACTTGTTCTGGTGTTTAACCAGAACATTTATTCCCTGCTTTTGACCTAAATATGTTTGGAAGTGAGACTGTGTGCAATACAGAGTGCCCTACTGGTTGAATATTTTAAGCCAAGTAGGCTTCCTTTCACACTGGAAGTAAACTATTCACAGTTTCTTTTTCAGTGGATATGCACCAGAAATTTGGGATTTATAATAAAAATCTAAACGTTTTACTTATTTTTGTTGAGAACAAATGTTTCATTAACTGGACTATAATACAAATGAAATTTGTCTTTGTGTACTTATTAACCTAATAATGTCACATAAAAAGGTTTTCATTTGCACTTCTTGTTGGACTTTTTCTTTCCTAAAAACACAAAACTGTAAGATGTTGGAAATTCAGAGTGAAAAAGGCAAAGTTCAGTTTTTTTTGTTCTTTCTTTGTCCTCGGCCATATGTACTCATTCATTTAACTTGTCTGAGGAATTGTGCACATGTGGCTGATCATTTGTCAGCAAATTCACATTTGGTCTGTCCTCTGAATTAACAAGTAGTTAATGAGAAGTTATTGCTGCCCCCTGTAGTTTAGAAACACTGCTGCACTAGCAAACCAAGTTAATATTTATCTGATCAGACCATCCTCTATTTCACACTGTTTGTCTCCTACCCTTCATATCCTCTGGGATATTGAGTGGTAAGTTGAGTTAAGCAGATAAGAAATATCAGAGAGTGGAAAGGAGCGCAAGTGGACAGAAAACCCAAGACAAAGATAAGTGGAGAATTTGGAAAACGGATAATCAAGACCAAAGGAAGCAGAGTGGGAGGAAGAAAAACATTTTGAGCATATTATCCTCATTCCTACGATGTTTGGAACAAGTCGATTGATGCTGGCAGTGGTGGTGTTGATGTGTGTGAGTCTCTTGGGTCCCACTGAGGCCACAGGGGGAGCCAAGAGTCGTCCAAAGCCTCAAAGAAAACCTAAAAAAAAGCCAAAGGTTGAACCCGTTGACAACACCCCACCCGGTCAGAACATAAACATCAATCAGGTAAGAGACTGGGGACAAATTAGAACAGTGGTTCTCAAACTGGGGGTGGCAAGATAATTTCAGGGGGTCGCCAGATAATTGTAAAAAATATATAACTTACATTTATCTGATAAATTTGGGATTTAATCAGGGATGTCAAAATTAAACTCTTAATGCAGAGATAAATCTGAAATTAGCACCTTTAATCCAATAATTCACATGAATCCTCCTTATTTATAAAGATTCTGACAGTTATCTAGCCTTATATTTAGACGATCTTGTCGGATGACTCATCTGAAATTATTCAATTAATCATTGTCGTCGGGGGAGGGGGGTCATGAACACCAGTGTATGTTATCTTGGGAGTTATGGCTCAAAAGGTTTGAGAACTCCTGAATTAGAAGAGACTAAAATCCTGTTCTATGAAAAATAAATGTAACTCCAGATAGAATGAAAGTATTAGAAGAAAATTTAAAGCCCACATTTAAGTAAAAAAGTGTGAACACAATTTATCAAATGTCAAAACGAACCCCCCCCCCTTATTTGTTTTGCTTTTGGAAACTTGGTGGTTTTGTATGAGTATTTAAAGTTCAACTTGATATAAGGTGACCATTTTAAGTTCCATTAAAAGTTAATGGTGACAGTACTGGGGAAAAATGATACACTGGTAAGACTAAATTGTAAAGAGAAGAACTCAATTTGATTGCGTTAGTGGATGAACTGTGTCAAGGTTTTCAGTTGCACCACAGCAAATTGTTCCGTGTACCTGACCTTTAGACGCTAACATTGCTTCTGGTTCTCACTAATGTGTCCTAATTTCTCAAAATCAAACAAAAATAGAATTAAAAAACAAACAATTCAATGGCGAGTATTCAGGAGTTTGGAGAATCCTTTTTTCCCCCTGTCATTTGGAGCTTCCAGCACATAAACACACCTGTGAGCGTTTTTATGGATCTGTGGGGGGCTGTCATGGTGAATATTCTTGTGTAACTGTGTCAATATTAGGTTTAGGTAATACGGGAAATTTCAGTAAAATAAAGACTGAACATGGAAAAAAGCAAACATGACATTTGAACCAGGCAGGGGTGTGCTTTTTTTTTTTTTTGCTGACTTACCTTCCATAAACCTTGATGGACTTAAAATCTAAATATCACCATGAATAAGGAGTAGGTGCAGAATGGGGTTATAATAATTAAAGGGAATGAAGGGGAAGCAACCATTAGGATGGCTTTTTGCTTATCTAGATAAAAGCATGTGCTTGCTAGTGTAGCAGAGGAGATACTCAAGCCAACTCAATACTTAAGTATAGAAAAAGATTAGACAGCTTCACAAACTCATCAGCTCAACACAGGCCAATCACATACTGTTACATGTCCCAGACTTAGCAGGAATACCCGAGAAAACCCAGAAGTGGCACATCACAGCAAACAGTACAAAACCACTGCAAATCTCACTCGTGAAAACACATCAATTCCAAAGTCGGGTTTCCAGATGTCTAAGGCTCACAGGCTATATGAAGGCCAGGTAAATTTGATTGGGGAGTGAACCAAAGAAACAAACAAAGAAACAAAGAAAAAAGAATGTAGTTAGTCTGCCTCACAGATGCACCTCCATAACACATTCCACAGGCCATACAAGGCCAGGCAGACTAACTACAGCAAACAAAATGACAAACTAAACCCAAATAAAGGACAGCAGGAAACAGTGACTAAGATCCAGCAACTGTAAAATAAAACACAACTAAACATTCCAGAAAATTATCTTTAATAAATCCTATCTAAAAACCCATCTAAAACTAATTATGTAAATCACCTGTCATGTCAGGATCCCCACGCGCACAGAAGCTCTGAGCAAATCACTGCACTTCCTTTAAAATCTTGTGTGGCCACACTGCAACATCAAAAGAAACATTAAAAGTATCTATATGCAATATTGCTAAAAGAAAAACCACTTTGATGATTAACAAATGAATTGCTTACCAAACTCACTCAACATGAGGCCTACCTCATCACCAGCCTCAAACAACACCTGGCACTTCCCCACACTTCCTGTCTTTATGCACTCCTCTTCCAATCAGAGAAGCAGTCACCAACCACCAGGTGCCACAGGTTACACTAGCTTTACTGCTAACTAAATATTACATTTGGGGTTAGTTCTCACATCTTCTTCGGGGTTGGTTGTCACATGGGACATATATGACATGTGACAACCAACCCCGGTGTTCTCAAATACATGCATGTTGTGATACATGTAGTCACATGTAGTAAAATATTAATGTAAATGTTTCAAATGTAAGGGTTATATTAAAAAAGAATGTTTTTTTCAGAATCCTTCTTTTTATTTTTTTTTCTCATTGATATTGCATTGGGACAACCAAGCCCACAATGGGGATGGTTGTCACAAAAGCACAAGTTGTATTTGGCAGTCCATGTCTTTTGAACAGATTTAAATTGAAGAACAAAAGGTCCCTCTGTTATCACCTGAAACTCAAGGCTTCCATTACACATTGAAAGTGAACTAGCTGAGGCTAAACATTTTTGAGAATTTAAATTAAAGTAAAAAGTGTGACATCCAACTCCGTTCCCCCCTAATTCTATGGTACACAGTATTTTCTTTATGCATGTAACCTTTTATTTGGAAAATTGACAATTTTCGGCTCATCGAAGAGGCTTAATGTCATAATAGTAAAGAATTGGAAAAGCAAAGCAGAATTGAAAGGTTTCATCTGTTGGAATTTTTATATTAAAGGTAATGTCTGCAAAACACCGTGATCCCTTATGAAGAAAACAAACACATTGCTGAGGATATCCCAGCCTCACAGTCTCTCTCTTCACAGGCAACCCATTTACCTCAAGGGGGTAAAAATAGTGATAGATCAACATATCAAGAGGAGGCTGAATGACTGGTGGAATAACATCAGCACTACAGAACTCTGCATAACAAAGTGGGCTGTATCTCGGTCCCAAACATGATGTGCACCACAGAAAACTTTCAGTTTACAGACAATGCCCGTCAAAGATATGGTTATGGTGGCCTGGAAGTGCAAGACAAATTTGCATCCACCAAAACACTTTTAAATTTCGACCGAAACACTTCAACATATTGACTGACACACTTTAACAATTTCATCGAAACACTTTTACAAATTGACCGGTCATTCTGGGAGGGTCTGGGGCGGGAGCCAACTGTTGTGTTTCAGTCAAATTGTAAAAGTGTTTTGGTCGAAATGTTATAGTGTTTTGGTGGATGTAAATTTGTTTTGCACTTCCAGGCCACCGTAAATTGTGCTTACATGATGTAAAACTCACATTTTCCTTCTTTCTCCATTTACCTGACTTTATCTGTTGCAGATGACAGGAACATGGTACCTTCTCAATACTGCCACCAAATGTTCTGCCATGCTGAAACATGGATACAAGATTGAACCAACTACCTTGACCCTCTCTCTTTCTGGTGAAAAGCTGTCTGCTATTACCAAAACCCGACAGTAAGTGTGCCCGTCTCTACACAAAGTGTGCATCCCTGTGCGTTGATATGTCAGCAGAGGGAGAAAATCTCACTGACTCTGTGATCATTTCATTCTTCAATGTCATGTGGCTGACTTTGTTTGTGTGCCCTCAAAAACACGAGGATGGAGAGAGAACAGTAAAACCCATAAGCTTTTCTTTCATATGTTTTGTTTTAAAAGTTTTTGGCCGAACTAAATCTTTCTTGGCGAAAGCAGAGGAAAACATTTTTCATTATGTTGTCTCATGCAACAATAGAAAAGCAGCTTACTATCTCTCTTCTCTTCTCTTCTCTTCTCTTCTCTTCTCTTCTCTTCTCTTCTCTTCTCTTCTCTTCTCTTCTCTTCTCTT
>JAOXYM010000019.1:15324617-15341538 GCA_028567055.1 Leptatherina wallacei
TCTCTTCTCTTCTCTTCTCTTCTCTTCTCTTCTCTTCTCTTCTCTTCTCTTCTCTTCTCTTCTCTTCTCTTCTCTTTCTCAGAAATCATCAGTGCTGGGAGATATCTCAAATCTACCATCTAACTTCAACTTCAGGTCGACTAACACTTAAAGGTCAGTTTTTCTCCCTAAACATCCTTCTAACTCCCCATGGAAAGCCCACTTTGCACCTTCATCTCCTTGTTGTTCTCACTAGGATTGAATCCTGATCTGGACACTACCATAGTGATCGGAGCGACAGACTACACCTCCTATGCCGTCATGTTCTACCAGAAACGGGGCGCGATCACAGTGAAACTCTTTAGTAGGTTCCACTGCCATGTGTCTGACTGCTAACTGCTGGTGCTGCTGACAACATCCAGTCTTTCTGGTGTGAACGAGGCTTTTATGGTGTCTTTTTCCCCCGTCTTTTTCTATGTGCAGCCAGGTCTGTTGACAATCTTGGGGACTCAACCTTGCTCAAGTTTGAGGAGCTTCTTGGGAAACAGGGTTTTGGGTTGGGCCACATTGCCTCATTTCCCACTTACAGTACGTTTGTACACTTGAGAACACATTACATTAGAGTGCAAAACACCAAGAAACACTCACTAAGAAGCCCTGTAACTATCACTCAAAATGTGTGGTCTGGGTTAGTTAACGTTTTGTTTTTCTTCCAGGTCACTGTGGTGATGTGGATGCGGACCATAAAATCAGTAAGTATTGTACGAATAAATACATTCTCGTTTAAAAATAGTAGACGATTACACTTACATAGCAATAGAGATTTTAGATTGAAATCTTGTCAAGTCAAAAATCCAAAGCCTGTTGTGGTTTGTTTGATTGTATTGTTATGAACTGTGAGCATATTGACACAACAGTGGGCATTTAAACACAATAGCTGTCAATAGATAGATTGCATGTCAATGGTATGGCTGAGTAACTGTTTGAAACAAAGGGTGACAAGATTGAAGGGTCCAAAAGACATCAGAAAACAACAATAGGGTGATGAGATCAAGGAGGCAGATGAGGGAAGGAGATTGTCTCCAGTATTGATTACCTCATACTCACATATGGATTCAAGCATCTAGTTTGGCACCAAACAAAATCAATAACAAAAAAAACCCCAAAACCTTCCTCATCCATGTTTTTATGGAGAGTTCAAATGTGCTTCCTTTAGAGCAGGGGTGTCAAACTCTGATCCTAGGGCTGCTCTCCGGCAGCTTTTCATTTTTTTCCCTGCTCCAACACACTTGATGGAAATAAATGGATCATTGTAAAGAAGTTGACAAGAAGCTGTTGGATCCATCCGATTTAATTCAGGAGTGTTGGAACAGGGAAACAATGAAAACCTGCAAGATAGTGGCCCTCGAGGACCCCTGCTTTAGAGCAATAGCTTACTTGATTTTCAGTTTTGCAGACATGTTAAATGTTTTTTTTGTTGTGGAAACCTTCCTCTTCTCATCTTTTTTCCACACATAGTGTGGTGTCTGCTTTGTAGAGCTTGCTTTTTAGTTTGAATTTTTCTGACTTCTGTCAATGGAATGTTCCCTGTGGCACTGACAGCAATTCTAGCCCCGTGTGACCTATCCTCCCCCGTATTTAATGGTTGGAAAGGGGTTCTGTTAATAAAACTCTGCATTTTTATTTTCAGAACATTCAAACTCTAGTTGAGACCAAACATGTTTTATTCGTTGCTTCCTTAGTCCACGGGACTTGTTTACATGTTGTTACGAATCTTGTTCCAAAGATGGAGGGTCAATTTAATAATGATGACTCTTACACAAAGCTCATGCAGTAAATGTGGAGCTGAACGCTGCAGAATTTACTGAATTTCCCTGAAGTACCCTCGCAATCAAAGAGGGGTTTAACTTTCTAGGAATCCAGTGAGAAGTTTTTCAACATTTAATGGCTTTAAAGACCTTAATATTATGTACTCCATTCCTGTTAACTGTTGTTTCTTACTTGCATTTTACTTTGTACTTCTTTATACTTCATGTCAAACAGAAGAAACGGTTACTTAGACTATTCATACATATTTATGACAATTTATGTGTACTAATTGCTAAGCATATGTTTTTAGAAGCTCATGGCTCCTGTTTGTTTAGAAAAGGTTGGGAGAATCAGAATATTTCTAAAACTTCAATGTTTGCACATACCTTTTCCTTATGTTGCTTCAGTTCATGGCTGTAAAAAACCTAGTTTCCCATGCACGTTTCCTTCTGCAGGCTGTGCACGTGCTCCACACAACTTATGAAACAAACAGTTTTCTAAAACTTTGTCAACAGCTTATCTAACCAGTGCCTGCCTGCAGAGACCATCTGCATAGTTCCTTGGTATTTTTATGTGTAACTTCTTGTTTTACAGACTGTGTCCCCACATGTTGAAGAGGTGAAGCTGCAGCTCTTAAATCAAGAAAGTGGATGAAAAACTGAACCTCTTCCGTAAAACTGTAACTCTTGATGAAGATTAATAAACAGAGTGAAATCAGCTTATTGTCATATTTTGGATCCTTTTTCTTTCATTACAAAGTTTAACAGTCAGTGTGTCTGTGCCTGCATGCTTCTGTTGTGTGTGAGGTAAAAATAAGAGAATGTGTGTTGGTATTGGTTATAATGAAGCAAAGCAAGGTAAGTTTATTTATATAGCACATTTCATATCCAAGACAATTCAAGGTGTTTTACATAAAACATTAGAAGTATTACAGTGGGGTGCAGCAGAAACATTAAGAAGTATTAAAAACAAACTTTTAAAATAAATGAAATAAAAACAGAAGAAAAAAAAAGAAACCTTCATCCGAGAACCAACAAAGGGGTTCAGAGAGTTTGGTTATAAAATCTGGTTGTGCCGTACCGCTGCTCCTCACTCCACCCAGCTCCTGTGTGTGCTCGCGTGTGTATTATGTAACCAGCTGATTGCAAGTGGGTGCCTGTCCATTCTCTTTACAAAGGAAGCTCTGATTCAGCACATTTATACAAATCTGCATTTTATGTAAAGCAGCAGGTAAGTTCAGGATACAGTTAGACTGTGGTTTAGGGGATTTATGTTTACATAAGGCATAACTCAAAGCAACAATTGCTTTTTTATATAGCATATTTTGTATGCTATTATATATACACTTAAATATATATATATGGTCATACTGTGATCAAACCACATGGATTTTGTTTGTTCCCAGAGCTGAGTTTCTCTTTGTCTCCGGGACAAAAACATTTGCATGAGCCCATTTGATCTTTTGTTTCTGGAAAGCTCTGCAGAGACTTGCATTCTTACCAAACAGATGCTCTGAAAGGTCAGTCATCCTTGAGCATTTGTGATGAGTGGGGAGCGGGGTTCGAAGGGGAGGGGTGTTTAAAGAGCCCCATTCTTCCCTCCTCACCTCTTCCTTCTCCGTCAAAACGTGCTGGTTGTGTAACAGCAGTAATTTGCATTCCACTGGGAAAGTGCCAGATAGTTTTTGTAATGCACAGACCAGCAGCAGGAGGAAAAGAAGGGGGAGGAGACAGAAGGAGGAGGAGAATGCTTTCTGCAGGATATAAGGAGCCTTGACCAACTCAGCCCCACTACATTGTTCTCACACTCCTGATTCCTCCCTGCAAGAGAAGCTCAGAACAAGAAGCCATGAGGACCACACTGCTGAGGATACTGGCCGCCCTGACATGCATGCTGGCTGCATGTGCAGAGGTTGTGCCTGTACAAGACTTCAACCTGGAGAAGGTAAAGAAAGAGATAACATTTCTAAATCAAAGACACAAGGAGACGTTTAGGAAAGAGATAGAAGTATCAGTGACTGCTTGTTACTTTGCAACAAAACCTACTTTGAGAGTACAACATATACATTTGAGAAAATCCGTGATTAATTCAGTGAGAATAATTGTTTTCTCCCCCTTTTTTCTCCTTAGATGGCAGGCAAATGGTACATCGTTGGCTTTGCAACCAATGCTCAGTGGTTTGCGAATCACAAAGATTCCATGAAAACAGGCACTGCTATGCTAGTGGCAACTGAAGGAGGAGACATGGATCTGTCTTACGCCAACCTGAAGTAAGTCATCCACATGTAGTCATGCTTTCAGTTAAAAACTTCCCCCAATGGAGAATAAAAATGGTTACTTTCTTTGGTCTTCTTGTTCAGTGCTGATGGGTCCTGCTGGAGAATGACTCACCTGGCTAAGAAAACTGAGATTCCCGGGCGCTTCACCTTCCACAGCCAAGGTGAGTTGAGAGCACACAGACACACACAAGAGAGACATAAAAGCCTGAATTTCAGAATGTAACAGTTTCTGCATTTCTCAGCTTGGAACAATGACAACGACATGCGCATTGTTGATGTTGTGTACGATGACTATGCTCTGGTTCACACCATCAAGACAAAGGACGGCGTCTCTGAGGTCCTCAACAAACTTTACAGTAAGTTCTCTTCATATTAACCTGCATGGGAAACATTGTAAGTTGATGATGTGGTGAAGGTGAAAGAAACTTATAATGTCCTTGCAGGTCGTACTCCTGAGACCAGTGCTGTCCTGCAGCAGAAATTCACTCAGTTCTCCCAGGAGACCGGCATCCTCCCCGACAACATTGCTATCTTGCCAAAGAATGGTAAGTTATCACCCACATAGACATTATGAATCACCACAAATCTGAGCATTTCTAACTTTGTTTTCACTGATGTTCTAATATGTGTTTTTTTTGTTTTGTTTTTTACAGGTGAGTGCTCTGAAGCCTAAAGACCTCCCTGTACACCAAACCTAGCCATTTTCTATCTGCTTAGCTCTCAATTCCTGGACTTTCATCTCAGAGGAGTCTCTTCATCCCTCATTGTGACATTTGGTGCATCACAAAGCATGCACCTGAGACAGCCATTCCCAAGCATTTTCCTCTAATCAGTGCTGAATACCAAAGAGCAACTGATCCAACTTCAAACTTCATTCTGTCCAACTTGCGATTTAACAGTGGCATCAAAGTGGAACAACAGAGGCTGATTGTTAGCGGAAAGGGAAGGAATACATGAACTGTGTCTTTTGTAGTCTGCTGATTTCTTTTGTAGTCTTGTTTTTCTTTATGTTTAAATGAACTCAAAACCAATAAACTAATTAAAACAATGTTTTCTGTGTCTGAATAATTCCATTTGTGGCCAAAAAACATAAAGGTCACATCAATATAGTCACACACCACCCCTTATTCATCTATTAGGTATAAAACTACATGCCAAGCATTGCTGAAGTACTTCCAATTCAGTGGCACTGATGAGTATTTTTATGAAACTTGAAAATGGAGTTTGTGGGAGAAAATACTTTATTTTCAGTTGCACCACATCTAGAAAATATTAATAAATGTAACATAAGATGCATGCCACAGATTAAAAAGAAATAAGAGGGTAATGATGTTCACCTTTGTGTTTCATAGTTACCCTTCTTTTTGTTGAGATGAGGTCTTATGGCAGGAATGTGTTTATTCTTGCCGAATACAAGATTTCAGCTGCTAAGCAGTCATTGGCTGTTATTTGATTCTCCTCTTCATGGTGGCCAGTCAAGTCGTGCTGTTGTAATTCTGCAGGTTGAAATTTTAGGACAGTACTGCTGAAATAATCATGTAAATTTCCAGTATGCATCTTTACATTTGTGGCATTGTCACAAATGTAAATCCATGCCAGTTTCACAAATGAATATATTTCAGGTAAAACTGTTTAGGGGTTTTAAAGTCATATACAGTTTTTTTTTATTTGTTCATTTTTTAAATATAAAACAATTTCTGAAATGTTCTCACTGGTTTAAATCATACGTTTAATCTTTTGTATTTGTGGATGAATTGTCAGGTTTGAGGTGTATGGCCTGTGTCTTTACTGAGATGATTAACAGCTGTTTTTCTGTCCACTGCAGTATATATTCATTCAATTTGACTGTTGAGTGTAAGTGCTCATCTGTTCTTATCGGGAGATGCACAAGTTTATTAAAAATGAAACGAATCAGAAAAGAAGCTAGTGAAGCTGTTTTTAACATCTAACAGCAGCAGCACCATTTGCCCACTAGAGAGCAGCCTGTAACCTGTTACAATGTTTAACATTGAATTTTTTAAAGGGAAAGAAAGCTTTTGAAAAATATTTTTTTGCAAGGACTTAAGTGAAGTGTTTTTTTAAAAACAACTGTTTTACAAATCCAGTGACGAATCCCTCTTTCTGGATTGTTCCTCTGCATTTTTTTTCTATTCTTTTAAATCAAATGGTCTGAAATGGGGCAAACTAATGCTAGTTAGAAGTAGAAGCAGTAACATGCCACTGAATGTTTAAGTTGCCCTTTCCTTCAAAATGATTAGGCTGTATATAAAGACGGGATGAAAAACACAGGGGACATTTTTATTGATCAAACACTCTTTATTGAACTCAATAGAACTGAAAGCCAAACATACGGGTTATGGTTTAGTCTGCCGGCGCTGATAAGCCATTTTCATTGCTGTTAAGTTAAAACCACATTTCAAGGGTGTGTGCGCAAGTTTATGTGGAGTCTGACTAATGTGATGTTTTTAAAAAAGAAAAAAAGTAGACTTACTCATTTGCCTGAAGGGATGTGATGTGAGAACAGAGAAAGTGTTCTTTGAGGCCTCAGTAAGGCAGGCTGAGCTCATCAGCTGCCTTATGTTTCTGATAAAATGATCCACAGTTTGCACACAACCCGCGTGATGACAGTGATGATCATCATGTAGAAAAATGATGTCATGTTAAAGCTGAAGTTGGTTGACCAAACAGACATGCATAAAAAGAAAACAAAACAAATCCACAACAAACTTACATACTTGGCAGCTGGTTTAAACTGTAACACAGGTGACAGGTAAACTTAAGTGAAAGGAAAAAACACGGTCAGAAAACAGAACTTGTACATTTGAATGCATGTTGGGACAACAGTGCCACTGCAGAGTAAAGCTCAAGTCTGCGCCTTCTCATTCTTAACATAACGCTCTTGGAATTAACAATCTGAACTCATGCTATATCGAACACGCATGTTTGTGTTGCTGTTCTTGTCACAGAGGGTGGGTCATGTGTTGTGTAGTGTGCAGCTCTCTTGCACATCTGTGCAGCTGTTCAAGTCTGCACAGCTTTGAATGAAAAGTCCACCTGTTTAATAATTTGAGAAAAATTTGCAGGATTTAGTTTTTTTTTTTTGCAACCAAGCACTGTGAATTCAAGGTCAAGTTGAGTTAGTAAGGGATTTATTAGTAATTAAAAAGCACCATTTAAAACAGGAAGCAAAAGTTGACCTGAAAAGATTTCATGCAGCAGCAGTCAAGTTTTTTTTTGTGGTGAGTTAGAGTTACGTAAGTTATGCGGGGCAAGGCGACTTGGCTCAACACCACAAAGGCACAGCGGATTCATCAGCCAATTATTAACTTAACTTCATCCCAGCTGTTAATCAGATCATTTTCTTAAAAATGTTTCATGCTGCTTCGGACCACTTTTCAGCCAAGTAGTGCAATTGCATCTGTGTGACTGCTCAAGCTGCTTCCTCTGACACTTGTCATGTCCAATATATGGCCCACACACACGGATGCATGCAAACTCTGTCCATGTCAGTCGGAGATGTAAAGAAAGACAAAAAACTCAAAGCCAAACAATACATGCAAAAAATGGAAATAAGACTCAAGTGTTTGGCAAAATCAAACTGACAGAATGAGTAAAGGCTCTTGGTTTCGCCCAATCTGAATTCAAAGAAAGCTGCCGTGATAATGAGCTAAACCGGCCGTCAAGTGTCATGATTTGCCATCATGCTCTGAGAAACCCCTCTCTGCCCTGGCACTCAGAGGAATGTCCCATACAATCGAATGTCTTCAGATTTAAACATAAAACTCTGTAAATCACACATATATAATATAATGGACAGATATAACAGCAATATAGATATGACATTTCTTATTGGCGTTTGGACTCTAAATAAATCTTTTGAGAAAAAGAATAGAAACACAAAAAATATTGTAATTTGGCATCCATGTCTTTGTTATGAATGTTGACAGACTTGGAAAATAATTCTAAAAAAAGGGTTTGGCATGTTGCTTTGATCATTTTTGATATAAGATTTTTGTTAAAATATAAAATCAAAATGCAACAGGAACTGGCAATAAATCTTTGCTATCACACAACCCAGTAAGTGTAATTACTTGTCATATACAGTATTCAAAGTACTCCTGAAAACTCCCAAGCACAATACAAAGAAGGACAAGCCGGTTAGTATATACATGTAAAATCTTTTACATCTTTGCTCCACCAAATAAGTGTCTCTCTTTTCTTTTTCTTTTTTTTAATACTCTGCATATAAAAGAAAAGAAAAAAAACAAATAAAAGAAAAAAATTTCTGTACATGTTTCACCTTCATTAGAAGTTTATTGTCCTATTGAATAGCCAATCATCTCTCTCTCTTCAGTGATTGGTCCTCTGATTAAACCCCCTCCATCTGTAATAATTGATGGTCTCATAAACTCTTTCTTCTCACAGAGTTCCATCATTGGCTGTTAGATGAACCATTCCTTCTTTGATTCGTCAATGGTTTCCGGGTTGTCGGTGCCAATGATGGCCGTGTCTGCTGATTCTGCGGCCGACTCCCCGCTGCCTTTGGCCTCATTGGTGTGGTAGGTGCCTTTGTGACGGAACATGTAGCGGATCAGGAACACCAAGGTACACAAGATGGTGAAGATCACTACCGCAATAATCCCTGGAAGGGGAGACGGACATCGTGTTGAATGGTGAAGGTCAAACCAAATTGGGCCAGAACTTCAATGTAGTTCAAAAACAATTGATTCATCGGTTTGCTTATGCAGTAATCAATAAAGATGAATATATATATACAAATATGGAAGCATCTGTTTATGAGAGCCCAATTAACAAGTATATATAAGGGAAAAAAGCAGCATCCAGAGCTTAAATATCATGGAGCTTCGTCCACACCAGAATCCAGCCCACCCAGGACCACAGAGGGTGCCACCACACAAACCACCCAGATCAGGGCAGACCGGAGTCCACACCACAGCTGTAGGGCAGCAGTGCAGGACCTCCAGCTCCCCAGACAGGGCAATAACCGTGGCAACGACCCTGTAGAACAAGTAGGCAAAGCCACCGGCATGGAGAATCTCCATGAGGAGGGACCCCCACTGGAGTTAAAAAGTAAAAACAAGATCAAATAACCTTAAAAACAATTAGAATAGATAAAAGCGACAGAAATAAAACTACCAGTCTACTGCCTCGCCAACCTCTAAAAGCTTTGTCAGGACAAATACAGGGACCTACATGAGTCTATGGACTAAATGGTTTGACTTCAAATCAAGAATTGGTTTAAGGAGTTCATTTCAAATGATTTAATTAAATAATCTAATACCATTATCATTTAAACCTACATAAATGCTGTGAAAAAAATCTCCATCCTGAACCCACCTGGAAGCATGCAGATAAAATGGATGGAATAAAAGAGAATGCTTTTTGAAATGGGAATTATTAAAATAAAAAAATTCCCCTTAAAAGTTACAGAATTGTTTAAAAAAAAAAAAGGTCTTTGTGCACTCAAAGATCAAAGATAACTGCTGGTAATGTTGTTTACATCTTACGACATCTGTCACACACAGCACTACAGTGACAATGGTATTTTGTACCTCCAATGATGGCAGAGTCCCTGTTGACTCCATCGGGAATGACTCTCTCCTCATTGAAGGGAAACTCTGTATCTGAGAACAGACAGAAACACATGTAAATAGAATAAAACAACGTTCAAGCCATTTCTGCTGATCACCACTCTGGAACAATTTCTACACATGAAAATACATCTTACAGTCAGTAAAGCAGAAGCATGTACTGAGCCTGCCAACATAAGATTAAAGCTCTTGGTCTTTTTCGTTATTCAGCAGAAAAGTCAGCTTGTGATAATAATGTCAAAAATTAGCTTTTAAGCTAAAAGAAAAACAGTGATTTACTAACAAAGGAGGACCTGGTTCCACACTTTCCACAGAAAAAGATGTAAACTGTGCACAACTGCTAATCATCCTTAGCTGTTAAGTGGAGGGATTTATTTCAAACTAAACACCTAATTATTTAATGTTTTTCACTAAATATCCCTTTGTGGCAAAGACCTAACATCTGCTGCTTCTGTGTGTCTATTACATCTGTTAGTCAAAAGTCTCCATAGTTCTCCCACAGTTGGTTGTACAGATAAGGAAGATAAAAGTGTGGAGGGAGAATTATGAAACAATGGGGAATCAGAGCAGTACCGGTAACATATATTTTTAACAAAGGGAATACAATTCCTTCAGGATTTTTGTTAACAAACGATTATCTTTCTTCCAGAATATCAAGTAAAAGCCCAAAAAGCAATATTAATAATAAAAAAATAAAAAAAATTTAAAAACCCAAACAAACGAAAATAAGTGTCTAGATATAACAAAGTAGCTTTCAACAGCTTCCAGCACATATAACCTGAATATAAGCCCACATGCTCTGAAATGAGCTGTTGGCTGCTTCTGCTGACTGTATAACCAAAGGTTCTTCTAGGATCATCAGTAAGAGTAGGAGTCAGAAAGAAGGCAAAAGGGTGACAATAGATAAAAACAGGAAGACACAGGTCAGGAGAGTATTTACACTCATCATGGTCTGTCTGCTGCATGCATGTGCTTGGGTGTAATGTAGAAAATACACTTAACTGAAAACAAGATCAGAAAACACAATAACTGTGGAAAAAAGGGGAAATCTGACAATGATCTTCATAAATGAGGAGTGGTGGAAGGTCAGGATGAATTATAGATCTGACCTATCTGGAGAAAGATAAATTATAAGCCACTGTGGAAGCAGGCTGGAGAGCCGTCTGCAGGTTTCGGACCTGGAGTCCAGATCAATGGATTGAATCAATCAGTGGATGGACATTCTTTAAGCAAAGAAGAAGACTTGCTGGAGCCAGAATGAGACCAGAAATACTAAACACACCTCTGATAAATGTTACATAAGACACTATAGTCCATGAACTAGTGTGTGTGTGTGTGTGTGTATACAAACGAGTGTTTTAGCACATAAATGATCAGTTACTGGGTGGATTAAAGTCAAATATCTTCCCGGAGCATCTTTGACAAAATGAGGGTCCACTAATCAGTGTCATGTCCCTCCCAGTGGTACAAACCAGCTTCAAATGTAGACCAATATGTGAAATAATGCCCGATTGAATACACTCAGGAAATGCAGCAATGTTTCTGCTTTGAATGACTAACAATAATTTACCATAAATGATGCAACAGCATGAGCATTCACCAGGAAAAAAACACTACTTAATCATTAGTTAAGCTTCTTTATAAACCAGTCACTAGTTATTCATCATGTTCCCTCCAAACTTGTTTCAAAGTATGTAAAAGTACTTCATTAAACAAAAGAAATGTATAAAATGACTAAGATGGACATCTGCTTTTTTCCTCTGACTGATCAAAGGTGTGTGCTCATGTAGATGGTGTCCAGCTCACATCCTTTGTGTTCATTTATATTGAAGGAAAGCGTTAATTCCACTCAAGAGGAATATTCAGTGTTATATGTTTGAGCTCCCAGTTAGACTCTAATGAGGAACTTGTTTGTGATCCCCCCCCCCCACTTTTTGCACGAGTTAGACAATGATGAGTGGTTTTCAGATTTGTTTGTCTTCTCTGAATCTAACATTTTGGGAAAAATATTAATCAGTAAAATCAAGGTCAGATATTTTAGGGTAGTGGTTCCCAACCTATTTTTCTTGAGGACCTCCTTCATGCAAATGCTGAAAAGCTGTGCTCCCCCTGCTGAAACAATGCTTGGTGCTATGCTTTCAATAAAGAGATTCTCACCATAAATACTGTTTTCTGGCTGAGTCCTGTCCTTCCATGAAGCCAAAGTTAAATTAACAACATATAGCCTTACTTTTTTTTTCGTTTATGGGGACTGCTCTGTAGTGTTTCTCCGATATGGTTCAATAATCAAATGTCGCACAAAAAAATCAAGGTTACCAGGATAGACATGAACAACTCCACTGCTGTAGCTCCAGCTCACTGACCTCACTAAACCCTGACATGGACGAAAATTGATTGGATGCACAAGTTGTGTCCTTATACGTGGCTTTTTTTTTCTAACCTTTTATTTTTGACTAATGATACATGTGTTAAAATATTGTGATGCATTTTTCACTTTGGGATCTGGTTTGAAAAGTTAGATTTTCAGGCTCCTTAAACGCCAATTCCATATGAACAAAATGTCCAGATGATTAAAACGGACACAACATATTTCTGTGTAGACATGGTCCTAATTTTTCATCACAATGGCTGCGTATATATTCTTATTTACTGATTACTGCGTAAGCAAACCAATGAATCAAAGCCTCAGGGACCCCCTGTACTCTTCAGGGTGACCCCCTTTAGGGGTCCCAGACCCCAGGTTGGGAACCACTGGTTTAGGGGACACAAGAAACACACATTCTGACCTCATTTGCTTCCTGGCTTCTTCTATAAATTTTAATTCCTTATGATAAAGTGTTACAGAGAGACTGGAATAGCAATGCTTTGAAGAGAGAATGTCACTCTATTGCATGCTGGGAAAGTGCTGTCTTGTAAGGAATGGTCTGCTATTATCTTCATTCACAACAATTTTTTCTGGTTAGATTTAGTCATGTTTATCTAAAATCTCTTATAGCTGGTGGAGAAGGGATGAGATGGGAAGAGATCAGGATGTTATGTCTCAGGATGATCAGGACATGGAGGGGATACGTGCGGCAGAACCCACCTGTGTTGTCCAGATGCCACGGATCTGTTGCAGCAGACATTGGTGGGATGGTGAGAGGTGATGCCCCGCAGTTCGATTCCACCAATTTGCCCTGGTAGGACACAGGTAAGGCAGCTGCAGGCTGTCCGTCAGGCGGACCGGCTGTTGGCGTGGCCTGAGCCTGTCTGACTGTTCTTAGCGCAGACTTGAGGGGGGCAATTCCGTTGAACTGCACCCGCGACAGACACCCGATGAAACCTGGGGTATTGTAACGCTCAATGAGGACTGGGTCTATGTGTCCAGTTTCTGTGCAGAGATACACAAGTGGAGACAAGCTCATTAGATTGTTGTAATAGACACATCTTGTTATTGTTTAATGAGACAGTAAAACCAATAATAATGTTAACTTGTGTTGAACCATGCCCATAAATATAATTGATTTGGGGAAATGAAGGAGGGCAGGGAGAAAGAGTTAAGAGAACCTAGTTTTATGTTCAACTTATCTGTGTTTAAAGAGGAAAAATGAACACTTATCTAAAACGCACACAACATACTTTGTTTAAAAGCACTAAGCTATGTGCATAGCTCACACCAGACGATCTCAAACCAAGATTATAGTCATGCATTTGTGCATTCAGTGAATCATTCTCTGAAAATGTAAGACACTCTGTGAAAAATATCGCACACATTTAGTAATAAAATAGAATAGAACGGTTCAGAAAGCAGAGGAGCAACAAACACTGATACCCAAAGTCAAAGTTTAGCACGAGACACCCCAACCTCTCTTTGAGTTCTATTTCTCCTTCCCAGTACTCAGGAGTTACACAATGTGTGGGATCCATAATGTGCTGCAACTGTAATAGAAGTTATAGGCACAGCACAAGTCTATACATAGCAATAATTCATTTTTTTAGACAGACCAGATTTCTGTGGCAAAATGTGGATTCTTTGCTGTGCACTGTTTCTGGATGTAATCTATATGTATTACTGATATGAGGTGGAAAAAAAAACTTTGTGACTAATATCTATTCTACTGTGTTATTCTGCTCATCAACCACCTCAGATAGAAATAACTTTTATTCTTGTTAACTGGAAGATGACCTAAGATCCACTTTTGATCTGCTTGTTGAGACACAACAATTTGCTTTACAGCTCTCAGTGGAAATGATTTCAGCACTCGGTCACACATAAAGCAGAGTCTGAACTGCAGGAGGCTCATTCACCTAGCCCAGTCGGTCCTTTATCTCTTTCAATCTGTGGATTATTTGATCTCTTTGTAGTCTGCACACAGTATATTTTCCACAATTGACAAATATTGATTCATTTTCCCCTTGAGTGTTATTAACTGAGAAGTTGTTCGTTTTGTCAAAGCCGGTCCAAATGGTCCAAAATCGATAATTAAATAACGAAAAGTGTAAAATCAGACACATTTTTTATATGCCTGCTTGAAGCGGATATTAAAAACAATATTGATAACACAATACAGTTTCAATCTGGACAAACTCCAAAATTATATTTGTGAGTGTATTGCACTGATTTGCATTTATTCTGAACAGCTTAACCCAACCCTTTGCACTAGCACAGACTGCATACAGCAGACTCTGGTTCTCATAAGGACAACTGGTTCCGAGAGGATGTGTGTTTACAACTCTGAAGGTCTCCAAAAGGTCACAGAAATGGACAAAACCCCAAACCACACGAAACAAAACAACAAACAGGACAATTGCCCTTAAAATAACCACTACATGCATAACCCTAATTAATACTGAATAATTTACTTAGGGGCCTGTTTTATGTCATCAAAATGAAGCCGAGTATATAAAGCATGACCTTAGGAGCTTATTTATGTCTGGACAACACAAACAATACAAACACATACACACATTTACACGTAAACGATACTTGAAAACAAAATTCTAATAATAAAAAAAAGCACCCCCATCACCAACAATTTAGTGTTTCAACAGGGACCGTCTATTCCTCCTCAAACCTGGGCTGACCCCCCCCCCCCCAAAAAAAAAGAGTATGTCTGTGAACAGAGTCAGAATTAAATTTTTACTTGCACGACTGCTCTGCTGCTGCTGCATGACTGTGCCACACCCAGAAGGAAATGTTTGGGGAACCCAGCAGAGAAAATGAACAAGAAAGGATTAATGCGAGTGTTATGGGTGTGTATGTACATGCGTGTTCTTATTAGATGAATCGTGTTATGTTGGATGATGGGATTCTGAGTATCTGGACATGGTTTATAATGTAATTCTTCCTCTTCAGTCCATTTTGATGAGTCCAATATGAGCATGTGCGTATGTTGGTACACTATTGATTGTGCTGCCAGGAATAGTCTTGACGTTCATCATGTGACCAGATCTCCTACAGACATTTATGCTGTGTGTGTATAATATACTCTACACTGTATTTGTGTAATGCTTGATATAGATTCTGCACTTCCGGTGTGACAGAAAACATCATTTTCTTGTCTATTTAAAGTGAACTGTAGGTCACTCTTTCTACATCAACAAAGACAAACACATACTCTGCCAGACACTTCACACCTTGAAGACACAGTAGATGGTGTCTATGGGCATGAATTTGCATTTGTGTGGGGGTGCACAATTGAACTGGAGAGACAGACAAAGCCTACAAAGGACGGAAACGAGTGCTAACGGCATTACAGTAAGCAAAGTGAGCAGATTACTGAGCGAATATGTGCCCGAGTGTCTCCCCTGTATGCAGGAACATGTGTTGATTGCTGCAGATGCCAATGTGTGACTACTAATAGACTCTCTACTGGGAGTATAACAGGTTGCTTTGCATACAACAGCATATTCAATGCACAGAGCAAGTAGCTGAGAAGCACTCTGTAGAAAGCATTGAATGTTCAGATAACAAACACTATCTGCAAATGTCAAACATATTTTATAGCCAGTTGTCACTGATAAGAGGCAGTGGGAATTTGAATGGCGTCATACCTAATTAACACAAAAGCCAGACACAATGAGGCTACATAAACACCTGCACTGTTTAATGCAACTTAAAATACTACCTTTAAAAAACTTTGAAGCTTTAATGTTCCTAAGACTTTATCAGTAACTACTGCAATACATAAAAAACAATGGAACAATGGAAAATAAACTCATACACAAGAGTAAAATACAATATATCAACTAACTTGACATTATTTTATTAATATTTAGTCAATTCCCAGTACTTCAAAAACACAAAAACATGAACATTAACAAGTAATTTAACCCACTCAGAGGCAGGACCACAAACTAACCTAATGGTTCATAGTCCCTTTAATTAGATGCCCTGGTGGCGTCCTAAGAGGTTTCCAGACTAATCAATAAAACATGGGTAAATATACAAACAAAAAGCCCTTTACCACACACACTAATCATAATTAGAAAAGTGGGGAGACTAATCCATTTGGCTTGAGCCTGCAATAATCAAATGCACCATCATGTAAGGTGTACACATCTTTTGTTGAGGTTTAACGTATTTGAACGTTTGCTAATCTACTTCAACAAAACAAACACAAACGCTCCCCTGACAGCAGCACGGACGGCACGTTGATCGGCGGATTGCAAACCCTGATTATGTGTCGCCGGCGTGCTGACGTAACATGAATAATTCAAAAAGACTGCTAGAATAAAGAGAATGGGTAGTTAGGCTGTGTGTGTGTGTGTGTGCTTTTTATGGGGGACATGAGGGCTGCATGAGTTGGATGAATAAAGGAGGCAGGGGGAGGAGAACTGCAGAACTAGCTGAGAGGGAGGGTGCGGCTGCTAGTCTGGGAGGAATTGCTGTTGAGTGGAAAGGTGAGAGAAAGATGAGAGTAAAAGATGAGAAAAGACAGAGCAAAAGGGTGTGTGTGCGTGTAAATGGGTGTGTGTCAAAGAAATAGGGTGACAAGGAGGGTGTCCAAGAGAGGAGATCAAACACAGTTTCCATAGCAACAAATAGAAACCGATGGAGGGGTAAGAGGAATAGAAGAGAGGGTGGTGGATGGCTGGTAATGAAAGTATGATGCATTTGAGATGCATGAAAAGAATATCAATGTGAGTCCATCTACCACACCCTGTGTACAAGAAAGACAAATTTGTACCATTCACACACACACACACACACACACACACACACACACACACACACACACACACACACACACACACACACACA
>JAOXYM010000019.1:15342116-15353051 GCA_028567055.1 Leptatherina wallacei
ACACACACACACACACACACACACACACACACACACACACACACACACACACACACACACACACACACACAGCTTCTGGCTGCTGGTCATGGGAGATTTACCACAGAGAGGGCCTGATAGAAAAAGACAGAAGGCCTTATGAGCTGTAGGAATGAAAAAAAAGAAAAGTGAAAAGGGCAAATTCTCTATGTAAATATAATTTTCATACCTCTATGTAAAGTTTGAGAGTTGAGTCAAGCTCCGATAATCAGTCAGTCTGCCCATTTTTGCCAACCACCATCCTTGTCCCAGTATACACGCATGAGAGTATAATCTAGTTATTAACTGAAGTTCTACAGTTACAGAATCAGAATCTTATAGTTGGGAAATGCTTCATATGCCCACAGGTTGACACATTGCTTTAACGGGAGGCTTTTCAGACACATTTACTGACATGTTTAGAAATCCAACAAAAGAAACTGAAAATTATGTGAATAAGTGCAACTTAACTGAGCTGTACATACTGTTCATCAGACTTTTCTGTTTTCACTAAAAATGCAAAAATGTGGATGACTTGGAGCTTGTGTGGAGCACCTAGTCCCATTTGAATCTACTTGAGATATACATGCAGGAGTTAATGGATCTCCAACTGCTTAATGCATTGGTTAGATTTTTAGATAATTGATTTTGTGAGATTTCAGTAAGACTAACACATCAACATACAATTTATAATTTGTTTTTTTCTGACTAATTCTGTCATGTAAACACAGACTCAAACAGCCGTTGTAATTGGGGTCAATATTGGGGTTCAGTGTCTCGTCATGGACACTGACGTGCAGAGGGCTTTAGATCAACTCATTAGTCTTCAGACTGAAAGTTCCCACTGCAACACCTGATCCACAGCGGAGGTGTTGACACAAAAACTATAAAACAGTGGTGAACTGAAGTAAACAGAACTAAACTGTTGTGACTAAGATGTATAAAGCAAGGAGGTGTGACGTAACAAAAAGTGATAAATCAAGAAAAATTGAAGAGGATGTAAGACTGAGAAGCAAATAAACTTGTGGTACCACCATCCACCCACACTCAACACACACAGGTGTACCCATCAGTGCAATCTCTAGTATCTTCCATGATCAGGACGGTAGGTTGCACACATATTAAGCTAAGAAAAACGTAATAGAGACAGAGAAACAAGCAGAACAAGAAAAACAATGAATATCACACGTTGTGACGTCTCATTTTGGACTCACACATGCACACACACTAAGGGTCTCACTAAAATCCATTTAACCCAGCAGGTAAACTTAAATCCATGAATACACCTTCTACCTAAGCTGCAATTTAAATGTGCACATTATTGTCAAATGACACACACACCTGCAGAAGCACTGGGACACAGGCAGTACACGAACACTAATGAATCCAATCCAATTTATTTATAGAGCACTTTGAACACGTTGACCAAAGTGCTGAACAATAAAACAGCAAAACATAATTTTAAAACATATATATCTATATATACTAAATACACTAAAACATAGGCCAAAAACATCAACAGTCAAGAAATTATAAAATGACCAAATGAAGACACACAGACATGCACAGAAATGTAGTTACCAATGTGGAGTTATGTCTGGAAACAGTTTGTGACGCAAACCTTCCTATCCTCTTCTTCCTCACGTCTTTCCTCTCAGTTATGTGGATCTTTGAACACAGCACCACACTAACAAGCATCTCTCCCTTTCTGTGTTTTTTCTACCTCCCTCTATCCCTCCCTCTTTCTCTGCAGTGCAGTCCCACCCCCACTCAGACACAGCAGCTGGAGAAAACCCGGACACTGGATCCAGACTGGCATGGATCAGGACTCTCTCGTCTGAAGTCCAACTAAAGCTGATAGCCATGGAGGATAGTGTGATGTCATTCTTTTACACAGACACTTGTACTGACTTACACAGACACACCGAACGCCCGTCTCTGTTTAAAGGCACATTGAGATTACAGAGGTGATAGGATTGTTAATCAGAGATACAATGCTTGGAGACAGATAAGAAACAAAAGCCAGTCTGTGATATCAACCTGATCTAACATCAGGGTTCATCAGCACTTTAATCCGAGTCAGGATGTTGTACGGCTCTAAATGCAAAGGTCACATCACAAAAGGCCAGCATTGACAGGCTGCCTTGAAGGGAGGAAATTGATCAAACATAAGCGTGACAGGCTTTAGAAAATGGTCAGCAGTATAACTGTGAGCTCAAAGAAACAGGTTTGACCCCCAACACCTTCATCTAAAAGCTGGAAAACACATGAATAATTTAAATCTGTCGGCATATTAATTTCTAAATAATCTAGTTAAAGCAGACATTAAAAAAAAGCTAGAATGATCATTAAAATCTCCAAAAACAAAGAAAAACATTGTCAGGTCAGAACGGTCACTGATGCCTTTTGAGAGTGAGGCTCGGTCACCTCAGGTTCGGTGCTTGGTCATGAAGGGAATGGAAAGAAGAAAGAATCAGAGAAGCAGAGCCTGGGGGATGGTATGTGGTGATGATGAAGGCCAGACAGGTAGGAGGGAGTCAGGTTATTGAGGGCTTTGACGTGAGGAGGAGGACTTTGAACTGAATACATTGTTAAACAGGAAGCCAGTGGAGTTTGTGGAGCACGGGGGTGACGTGTGGTCACAGAAGCGGGTGAGTGAGTAGTCGAGCAGCAGCTTGTTTAAAACTTTATGTGATGAGCCTTACATGATGCTATTGCAGTACTCAAGACTGGAAGTGATGAAAGCATAGCTGAGAGTTTCAGCTGCAGGACAGAAGAGAGATGGCTGGAGGAGACCATTTTGATGTAAAATTAGAGCCATTTTATATGAACACAGATTCCAAGATCAGGAATAAGTCAGGATAACTCGGCCACATAAGAACATCATAGTGGGAGACTTCATGTTGAAAATATGCTCTCCCAGTTGGAGATATGGCAGGAGATGCAGAAATGATGATGTGGAAATCACTGTTTTCGATACAAAAGGCAGATCTTCACCAACACACACACTCACTATACATTGTCTCACCCACTGATGTTCTGGAACTTTATAAGAGGCGTGGGTGGAAAATCTCTGCAGAGTGAATATTGTGAACGTTTGCATTCTCACATGCCAATGCCGATCTGAACATCTGAAACATTTCAGGACTCCAGAGTTTGTGAAAACAACTTGGACTGATTTAAAGCATACTAAAACACTACCATATGTTGACTTTATACAACGATTGAAAGGATGTTTGCACCTTTTTCCCCACCTTTGTTTATTCACAAGCTCCAATGATAAAAAAACCAAACACCTTTACCTCCCTCAGTATAGAACGTTGGAACATGTCCACCTTATTTTTTCACTATTTAACATTAAAAGTGCATAAAATTGAGTTGTGACTATGTCTCTTGACTAACCTGTGAATGCCTCAGGAGTCCCCCGGGGGAGCTTAAAAAAGTAGATGGACAGAGGGAAGTCTAGGCTTCTCTACTTAGGCTACTGACCCCATGACCTGATCCCGGACAGATGGATGGATGGAAAGATGGAAACATTTAACCATAGATCTTTTTTTGTGCCATAAACAAATACAGATGGTTGAGATATTATTGTTATTATTGCTATTGTTGTTAATAATAATAATAATAATAATAATAATAATAATAATAATAATAATAATAATAATAATAATAATAATATTAATAATAATAATAATAATAATAATAATAATAATAATAATAATAATAATAATAATAATAATAATAATAATAATAATAATTATAATAATTGGTCTATATCAAGTCCTTTAGAAAATATCTTCCAAATGTTTGATTGCAATTCTACCTCCTCAGATATCCTCAGAATTAAGCTATCACACCTTAAAATGGCAGATTTACTTAGAGCCTGGGTTGAATAATTGGCAGCACCCAGAGGGAGCGACAGGTTAAATGTATGTGGACAATGTTAACAGAAGAGGAGATGCAGTGGGGAATGAAACGGTAGAAGAAAAATCTGAATTTCTGTGTGGTACTGATGTACATGTCATTTACAACCAACCCTCAAGGCTACAATCATGTCTCTTTAATAGTTATTTCACTGTGGCAGTATTTCTATCATTCTGTCTGTGCCTTCGGCTCTGAATAAATTTCCTTTGATAGATGCGCACATACACACCGAGTCGACAGATTTGTAGCAGGGAGTACAGGGATGGGAGTGCTTCGGCTGCTCAGGTTGATATATATGACTCATCTTCATCTATTTCACTATGATGCAGAAATCTAGGCCCATACACACTACATCAACTGACACACTAACTACACTCACACACAAACACACATTCACTTTTGTCTCAACATCAATTTGGAGGACATAATGCCGACTTACATTACCAAACCCTTAGGTTACCTTAAAGCAAACTTTAGACAAAGTCTTCACACCCAAAAAAAAACAATTGTTCATGCCACTGGGGACTTGCATTTTGCTTGCCAAACCAAGGTCAGTCTCATAATATGATTTACATTCCCACAATATTAATAGTACAAGAACACATCACTGCAAATGTGATTAAGGGAATACACACACTTACATCCTCACAGGATGAGTAAAAATATACTCTTGCTAAGCAGCAATATAAAGATCCAGTTACGCTCACATGCACACTTGCAGACACAGCATACTGTTACATGATGCATGAGGCTACAACAAGTTCAGAAGCAGAGAGCTGAATCATCCCCGCTTTTCATGATCAATACCACTTTAGTACAATGACCCTTATAAGCAAACGCTGCAAATCTCAGCAACCGGGAACTCTGACACATGAATACTGGCAGTCAGAACAAACAAGCTGAGTGATTGACACCATTATCCAGTCTTTGCTTTGGCAGCCCAAATAAAAGCAGTCACATCTGATTATTTTTGATGCAAGAAAAAAACATGTGAATGTAAAACAACGGGCACTTTTACTGTGAACAGTATGGTCTCTGCGCCGAGACTTCATACTCGCTCAAACAGAAGAGCTCACATAAGCTCTGTTTTAAAGTCGCTTAACTGGTTGCCAATTGATTTTATAATTCATTTTTAAATCTTGGTTTTAACTTTCAGAGCTTTCCATGGTCAGGGTCCTCTTTATATTGCTGACTTGCTTTAGGTGAATACGTCCTGTCGACGTTTGAGGTCGCCAACCAGAATCTTTTAACGGTTCCTTGCATTCGCCTTAGTACTCAAGGGGACCGATCTTTGCAAGCAGTAGCACCCAGACTGTGGAATAACCTGCCCCTATCTTTATATGGTCTGGACTCTGTGGATATTTTTAAAAAGCAGTTGAAGACATTTTTATTTCAACAAGCTTTTAGTTAGACTTGGGCTCTTATGACTGAATTCCCACCTTATACTTTTATTTGATGTATTTTATTTTGTGTATTTTATTTGGTTGTGAATTTTATAAAATGGTCAACTAACATTTAGTTTCAAATACTGTTTAAAGGAAGGAAGTCCATCCCAGTACTAGTAAGGTATTCCTTATAAATGGCCAGTGAATGTATATCTCTCTATTCTTTAATCTGCTTATATAAGTTTCATTGTTACTGAAGCAAACTAATGCAAACATCCCACAATCACAGACAGAGGAGATGTCACTGCAGTCAGTGTGTGTATGTGTGTACTGTAGCAAACACAGGGTCTCTGTCTCCCAGAAGTAAAGAATCTGTTAGCTGAGCTGTCTGACAGCATCTCTTGTGTTTGTGGTTCAAAAACAGCGACAGAGCAGATCTGATGAGATGTGGAAATGCCAGCATTTGTTCTCCCTGCTTTCTTCCTCTGTCTTTCTCATCAAGATATTTCTGTTTCCTCTTTTGCAATTTTTGTATTTTTTCCTCATTATTTTCAATGTTTCTGCCATGAAAATCCCCCCCGCAGTAATCATGATGCACATACTTTAATGAATTCAACATGCAAATCAGGGCTAATTTTACATGGAAGGTGACTTTGGTTTGTTTGTCCTTAAAGCATGTGTGTATCGGTTGGCTAAAGCTGGATGGCTATAATAGTACTGTGCATGCCATATTCCCTGCGGTTCTTGTGCTGTGAGCAGCAGTCAATAGTCCTGGCTGGAGAGTGAAGTCAGCCATTACTTTACTCTCACTGACTTTCTTGCAACTTCAAAGGGCAAAAGAAATGAAGAGAAAAGAAGGGGATACAGATGGGAATGGGAAGGTATTACAAGTCATTACAGACTGGGACAAAACCAGATCATTTTGTCCCAGTTATCATGAAGAGAACCTAAAAAGGTTCTGATCTACTCAAAAATGTAATGGATTACTTATTTGCTAATGCTCAAACTCTTCAATTGTCACAAAATTTATCTTGGTAGTCTTTGTGTGAAATTGGTGGGCTGCAAGGTGGTGTCGCTATTAGCACCACAGCCTCATAGTAAGAACCTCGCTGGTTCGAACCTTGGCTGGGGACCAGTGGGACCAGGTACTCTGGCTTCCTTCAACAGTTCAGAGACATGCATGATAGGTTAATGGGCCACTCTAAATTCTCCCTATGAGTGAGTGGGATTGGTTGTTAGTCTCTCTATGTTGGTCCTGTGATAGACTGGTGACCCTGCCTCTCACTTGCTAATTGCTGGGCTCCAGATTTCTCGTGGTACAGAAAATGAGTGAATTATTTTTAATGTTTATTTAATCACTTCATCATTCATCAGTTTTTTAAGTCCCCCCCTCTTTCTTTTTGCTGTAGTACAATCTAATAATTACTTGTTTTGTTATAAGAACCTTGACTTTTAAATGTGTTCTTGTATCATGTATGTCTGATTTTATTCCATGAATTGTTAGGTACACATGATAAATAAATGTCTTTGTGATGATGATCTATTTGTAGCATGCCACGTACTTGACAAGGTTTTTGCTGTTAAACTGGAAGCAGATTTGGTTTAGATACTGAATATAAATTAGTTTAGTTCAGTTCAGTTTATTGATAAAGCCCATTAACACCAGCAGCAGCTGAACAAAGTGCTGTACTTTAAAAATCACAAGAGATGAATGAAATATGATAGAAATAGTCAAATAGGCTAAAAATAAATAAAGACCATATAAAACAAATAAAAACAAATATGATTAAGTCTCAGGTGGATTGAAGGACAATGAGTAGAAATGAGTTTTATAAATAGACAATGAGGGATATTTGCAAATAGGCAATGATAAACTGTTCCACAGTTTAGATGCACTTAAAGATAAGGCACTGTCCCCTCTGAGCTTCGTTTTAACCTTGGGGATGACAAGGATTATTAAACTAAGAACTAGATCAAATAAAACTAATACAGTGTTAATTGAAATTCTTGTTAATAATTTTTCAATTTCATATCTGAATGGGCCCCAGAGCACTTTGTATAGGAAAAGTCAGATCCCACAGTAAAAAAAGGTTAAGAACCTCCGATCTCATGCACCAAAACCCGTCTGCAGAATTCTGGCGTTCTCTAGTGGACAAAACATAAAGCACAGTCTGTTGTCTGAACTAGAGAAACATTGCCAATTTTATCGTTTGAATTTAGTGACTGTGACTTTTTTAACTTTCTGAATGTCAATAGTTTATTTCTATTAACTGCTCACTGATGATGTATGTATCTGAGGAGATTAAGAACACAATTCACAAGATGGTTTCTTTGCAATGGTCTGTCTTTGCATTTCAGTAAAGAAATGGAAGAATTTAGCATGTATAGTTTGGGTCACAGCAGGGCGAGTTTAGTGAATATACGAAACAAACTGCAAATGATAATTCTCACAATCATAAAGAATAAAGAAAAATTAGGATAGGAAAGAACTGTTAACTAAAAGATTGACAAGGTAACATACTCACCAAAGACCTTGCCTAAGAAGAGTGTTTTGACCAGGTTCAACTGTGTATCTGAAGCATCTGGGAGGACGTAGCTGACTGGAGGGTAATGGTCCAACTGAAATGATGCAAGGAGATAAGAGAGGGATCAGGAGATTTTCTATAACAAACTGCATTTTAAAGAGAGTCCAAAGAAGCCTAATAATACTGAGGACAGCAATTAAAAACTATTCAGACTGAAACCTACAACAGCCCGGAGAGCAGAGTATACAAGCAGATGATTAAAAGATGATAATCCATTGCTGCCAGGCAATGAAAAGTTAAAACAAGCCACAGCTCAACGGCTCCCTCCTGTGGTTATTAAAGGATCAGGCAAACTCCTCACAGCTCGGTAAAGCACTTCTCATAACATCAATCATATTCACTCTGTACATACTAACATAGATGTAAAAGTGCTACATGTGTTATTGCGGCTCACTGAATGAAAAACACCATGCAAAAGGTTTTGTAAAACTCAGATAAGGTTTGAAAAAATGATAAACATGTATGGATCATTTGAATATTCTTCAAACAATCATTGGGTAGGATCTTGTCATCCTGGAGGAGACCACTTCCATCAAGGTAAAGATGATTCATTAAACACTGGATACCCAACTTGTGTTATTATCACCGTATCTAATACTGCTGTTCTATCAAAGCCTGTCTCTGAAATATGCAAAAAATGTCCTTTGCCATCAACACATTGACACATCAGCTGCTGTAGTCTCAGACACCTGCAGGAAAAGCCATTGTCACTGCAGAGATGAATCTTCTCTGCAATCCCCTTGATGCAGAGGTCAAGGGGTTATGGTTTTCCTTTAAATGGTCACCTGTCTTTGCAGGTAAAATTCATTACCAAGTGCCATAGAAATACTGCCCCAACAATAGTTTACATTTGAGTTTTTAGAATGTCTGCTAAGGCGTTTTTGGCACAATAATCCTGCAAACAAGCATACAATCAAACATTAATAATAAGAATTTTTAAAGCGTTAAAACAGGAGGAACAAGTTCCATGTTTATAAAGTGGAGCAGAGCGGGTGGTGGTGGTGGGAGGGAACACACTAGCTTTATATGCCTGCAACATAATAACTTCTTATTGCTGTGCCAATGAAGTTTCTAATTAGCTTGGAGGCTGCACTGTTGACGAGAATAATTTCAATCCCCCATTTTGGTTTCCCTGGATCTCAGAAAGAAAAGATCATCCTTCTATACTTCTATCTACCCACAGGAGAACTGTATCTTAGCATGCACCAGTCTACAGAACACAAAGCAAAGCTAGAGGAAGGAATACTGGTTGAAAACAATATTTTTGTTACTGTGTGTTTTGCTGGAAATTTGCTCTATTGCGCTGTATAGCTGTCCCTTCCTGCTGGCTGGGAGAGGGTATGGGTTGTCACTAAAGGGATAAAATTAATGAGAGTGTATCGCAGTTCCTGTTTACAGGTCTGAATCAGTGGAGTCCTCCCTAACAGAAAACTCTGTACCCACATCACCGGCAGACTATTTTCTCCCTACTTCTCTCAACGCACACACACAAGCACACACAACACATCCTAATTTGATTCCTTCCAAAAGCTTGGTCTCAGTGGAGCATTGTGTGAGTTTTTTGTTCTCCTCAGTGACTGGAGGGTGGGATAATGGGGCACAATTAAATTGCGCTCAGCTTATTTACTTTTATCTAAAAAAACAAATGGGCTGCACAACCAGGGAGGGTGGTTTGAATCTTGAAACCTCACATACAGATTCACATAGGAACACAGCCAGGAGACACCGCATTTTATAATAGTTTTTGGGATTCTGTCCTCTTACATGTCAATACATTCTTCTCTTGCCACTCGGGTTTCATAAAACTGACATAAACAAAGCATTCAAGGACTAAGAGACATGTAACGTGAAATGTATTAACCCCCCCCCAAATTGTACTTTTTCTTATCTTGAGTAAATAGTTTCACATCATTATAAAGTAAAATACTGAAAAACCATCTTGCCCTGTCAGTGTTAGAGCCAGCTGTTCATACCACTCAACTAACCACAGCAGTAACTGGTGGATGGGGGGATCACAGATGAGGTGTCTGATGCCTGAGGGGAGACCTGACTTTCATCTCAGAGATAGCGAAATGGGAACTCATTTTAATCTCGCCTTGGTGTGCCTTTGATAGTGAGCTAACCTAACGAGACCTCACAGGGTACTTAAAAACCAAACACTGGCTTCATTTGCTGCTCTCAGTGTGCATGTGTGCACATTTGAGTATTTGAGCTTGCAAATGAATACCTTGAAGTAGGGGAGGGGGTTTAGGCAACCGCTATGCATCAAAGTGATCTTTGTTATATTTTTCGGGGACTGCCTTCTTTGTCTAAAAACTTAATATTTTTGTCACAACCTTTACTCTTCAAATCCCTCCTAATACTTTCTGCTTTTGTTTCGTATATTCCTCTTCCTGGCTCCCCTTTCTCTCATATTACCACATCTTACTTGTCCTACTTTTACTCTGTATCATCAAACCAAACAGTTGCTTACCTAAATGTCTGAAAGATTTGCCTTCCTGATTGCGGACATATGGGACCTCTGCAGACTGAGCTAAACAGTCCACTGTTTATTCTTTGCAGGAAATTGAATTTGACCTATAGGCACAGCCTCCAGCACAACTGTTCTACAGTATATTACATCTGAGTCATGTCTCTGCCTCCAACTCATTTTGTTATCTCAGATAAAAGCTGTAACAAGTCCTCTGAGCAGCATATAAGGAAAATAACATGCTATTCATAACTTCAAATACCGATGGTACACAATAACAGAATCACCATTTCAAGCTTTGATGCATAATGCTATAAATTATTAGCAAATTTCAAGATGAAAAGAAAATACCCTTTTACCTCTTACAATTCCTTTTAAATACAACAGAGCAGTTGGTAAGAGGCACGAGATGGATTTGAGTTCAGTTCTGTGCATTTTATAATGATTTTTTACGGCCTCACTGGCCACTTTATTAGGTACCCTTGCGAGTAATGGGTTAGACCAAGAACTAATGATTCAAAATCTTACTCTATATAAATAAATAATAAAT
>JAOXYM010000019.1:15358407-15380545 GCA_028567055.1 Leptatherina wallacei
TCCTTATCTCCCATGTATAAACATATGACAGTACTGCCATCATTAACATATTTCTCCTCTCTCAGCAGATCTCGCTGAATCAAATGTGATATCTGACTGTCTCTCTTTCTGTCCTCTCCAACCCAACCGGTCGGGGCAGATGGCTGCCCTCCCTGAGCCGGGTTCTGCTGGAGGTTCCTACCTTTTAAAAGTGAGGTTGAGATGACATTGTTGTGATTTGGTGCTATACAAATAAAGATGAACTGAACAATGATAATGGAGATCCACAAACAT
The DNA here is from genome assembly GCA_028567055.1 of Leptatherina wallacei. Classification (NCBI taxonomy): domain Eukaryota; kingdom Metazoa; phylum Chordata; class Actinopteri; order Atheriniformes; family Atherinidae; genus Leptatherina; species Leptatherina wallacei. The sequence goes on from JAOXYM010000019.1 coordinate 15,358,681, forward strand.
ACGTCAGGACCATTTCAAAACACAGAACCTCTCTTGAGGTGTCTCATGCAATCACACTATCTTAAGGTATCTGCATACAAGCACTAATGGATGCAGTCACAATCACACAGCAGTGTGCACTCATGCCAACACACACATAGATCGATGAATTCTCTGTTACTATACTTAGATTTTCTACTGGAGGCAGGTTGACAGTGGAGAAGGATAAGCTTCTTCATCCCAGTAGAGGACAGAACAGGGCACTCTGATCTATTGAAAACCATCAATCAAACATTGGCTGCACTCCGGGACTTTAGGATCTTGAACTGAAGCTCGGGTCTTCCTCCAAGCATACTGAAAACTTAACATTTGGGCAAGAGGATATGTGTGTCTCTGTGTGTTGGGGCTGTACCTGGATAGTGATGCTCCTGTTGTGGCGGGACATGTTAAGGCTGTGTGGCTGTCCATTGGCCAGATTACGCTGGTCCACATCTATTGCAAATGGTTCCTTCAGACCACCCAGGTTATAGCGCACCTGCAGTGAACCTGGGGAGACACAAGGCAGAGCTAGTTTCAGATCTTACTTTATGGTGCAATGCTTTTCTCTGATCTGTACTTGTGGCATGAGTCAATATTTGAGATTGTGCTATTGTGTTTTATTATTGAAATGCACGATCACACTGATTTTTTTCTTATAATTCTGGGGGTTTGTGAAGCTTTAAATGTAAAGCAGACTTCTGCAGCAACTTGTAGCTCTTACCATTTTGTCTTAGCACCACAGCCAGATAGTCCTGCGTCTTGGAGCTCACATACAGGAGAATAGCAGGAGCACTTGAAGTACTGAAACTGAAGGCCACCTCCTCCTTAGTTAGATTCACTTCATGCGGCGTCAGCTGCTGCAGTAAGGCTTTTGTGTCCTTGCTGGAACCTGCAGCTCTTTCAGGCATGAAGTTGTACTTGACCAGCGTTCCTGCCTCAAAGAAACCCCCGACATCTGAGTGAGACGACAGAAAAAAACAAAAACTAAATCAATGCACAGCACAAACAAAAGCATACACAATACATACATTACAATAAACACTAGTCTAGTGCACTTCTGTGTGCACGTAAAGAGAAAACAGAGTAAGAAAGAAATTCAATAAAGAAAGCAAGGCACCTTGCATTCTGAAAAAACCCCATAGAGAGCAAATCATAGACTCATACATGCAGAGACACAACTGGTTAAATATAATATATAGCCAGAGGGGAAGGAGCACACACATAGATATGACTGTATTCAAAAGGTGTAGTAAAGTGGGTGTTAAATTGCTGTGCTCCAGCATCTGAAAGCAAACAATACACCATTTACCAGTACATTAACAAACCTAATGGCATATTTCAACCATTCCAGGGGGCTTATTGATTCCCATAATCAAATGTTGAGAAGAAGCAACCTTATTTTTCTATAACCTACTTCAGTTTGCTTCTTGTTTAAGTGTGTATTTGTAAAGAGATGAAAGCATAAAGTGCATGAAATGAAAGAGAATGGTTACAGGCAGAGCAGAGAGAATGAGGTTTTGTGTGTAACTGTGTTTAAATGCCATCGAATACGGCATAAGAATGGCAAGTGAGCACATTATTGTAAGTTTCATTATGCTTTACTTCACCCTTTTTTCTAACACTGGACCCAGACCAATAAATACTTTATGCTACACTACTTGAATTTATAAAAAGGCTTATTAATAGAAAATGGGTCTTACAGGCAAAACTTCAACTGAATTAAAGTACATTACAATTTAATTCCTCTCTTTAAACTCAAAAGTCTGGAGAGACTAATTTTTATCAACTACTTCATATTTACAAGGTAAAGAGTTTTCAAATACTCCAACTCTGACTTTTTCTTTTTCAAACCATCTTGTGAAATTCATGCTTTAGGCTACTGGCTGATTAACAGCTCAAGCACATTTTGCCTCCAGTTTGATTGGTGGTTATTTGTGCAGTGTCATGTCATAACAATGTGCTTAGTTGCACAAGCAATGTAACAGTAACATTCAGCATATCTTTCGCTACTCACTCTGAACATGTCAACATTTGCCTGCATATCTCCTGGAATGTAAATTTTGATATTTAGTCAGCTTTGGCTTCTTCTAATTGATGGAGAATTTCTGGAAACATCCTCACTCTTTCTGAACTCTTAAGTTAAAAAGCTGAGACTCCTTATTTAAAAAAGAAAAAAAATCTATTTAAACAATGATTTTGGGTTGTAGCTATGGGGCTAATGTGTAACTTCTCTATAGCTTCCTAGAGCTCCAGTTACACACAAAGTTTTCTGGAGGCATGAGAGGGAATGAAAAAACCCAAAGCCACAGCTCCTTGTGTTTGTATTTTAGTAAATGTGTGATATATTTTTTGAGAGGGAACTTGTGCATGCCTGCACAGGTAATACATTTGTGTAATGTTTGTGCACATGTGCTCATTTATATTGCACAGTGATACCATATGATCCTCAAGGGCAGAAAAAGAAAAGAATGAAAGTGTATAATCATAATACTGCAGGGTCCCCTGAGCAGCCTGTAAATATGGATATAATGGAAATGCACTACGAAATTATGGCTGACTTCATGCATTTTTCACTCTCTGGGAGTATGGGGGAAAAATTGTATATTCAAGAGAGAGAAGTTTGGGAAAAGAAAGAAAAATCGGGAGATGAGCAAAGAAAAAGTGAAGCAAGAGGGATGAGTGATGCAAAAATCTGTCAGAGAATGAGTAAAAGATTTATAAAGAGGGACAAGAGGGAACAAAGACAGTAACGGGAGAGGAAGAACAGGAAATGGGCCAAACAATGAGAATGAGGAAGTGTAGGGAAAAGGAATGAGAGGAAGAAACAAGGAAAGGGAAAGTCACGTTAGATACAAGAACAAACAGACACAAGGGTGTGCTCTCTCCCTTTCATTGACTCTCTGTTTCTCTGACGCACACACATACGCACACGGACGCACACACTCATCACTCTCACACAAACACTAAGCTAATCTTCATTCTTTAAATCCTGAAATGCCTGATTGGTTATGACAAAATTCAAAGGAGGTCCTTTCATGTCTTACACTAGCATATCGTTGCACTCTGTCACCCTCTTCCACAGCAAACACACAAACGCACACACAAGCACAAGCACAAGCACAAAGATACACACTCTGCTGTTCTGTCATCTTGTCACCCCCCTGCCAAGAGCGCAGGGGAAAAACACCGTTCAACTTTAGGAAACAAATTAATTCACGTGTCGGAGATCAACTCTTTGACTGGGAGCTACAGCAGAACGCCTCTGACAGCAGTGCTCTTCTCCCAGGGAGTATTTTATGAAAAACTTGTTATGGGAAGTAGAACTTTAATAGAGTATCTAATGAATTCCAATGAAACAAACATGATGTTTTAGTAATATGCAGCAGCATAGAAGCCAAGTTGTACTGTGACATAGCTTGTCTGTGATCTTCAAAAACCTAGAGTCACCCACCTCTCCTGCAGTCACTTTCATTTATTAATTTTTTTTTTTTTTTAAGTTTTTAAGATCTCTCAGTTGTGTTTTAGCACAATCTCAGCATTCACAGAGTGCACGCGTAAGTCACGGAGAATTGGTGGGTAAGCACATTAACACTCACAATCAATGCGTTTTAACATAAGCCCAAACACTTTAAATGACGACAGCTTCAAACTGAATAGGAAGTGAGGACAAAAACAAAGCGCTGCAAAAATCACAGTAGTCGGGCAAAGAAGCTTATTGACACTTATCTGCTATGTTCTGTTGCTATTTGACTCTAGCTTTGTGATCTAAAGAGGGACTGGAAATGATGAAATGTTTTCACAAATATGTCTGTAAAAGTGTAAGCTGAGAGTTCATGACTTGATTTGTTATTTTGAGATGATGAGAGAAATGCTCTTTTTAGAGACTGCAAGAAAAGAAATCCTTGAGGATGAGCAAAAGGAAACAAACTGACCATTAAAGACCCACTATGTAACTTTTTGACCTTAAAACTCTGATTTCCGGACTTGTTTGAAGGCACAATTACATCTATTATGTGCATTTCTAGGGCCGCCAAGGCCCAGCAGCGCCCCACGGCTGACAAACCGCGTCAAAGTTTTACTTTGCGAATGTGTTAAACACTAGCATGCAAATGTAAACAAACTGGTCGTTTTAAACGCACGTTGGCGGATTCAGCAAAGAAATGTTAGAAGACATTATCGGAGGAAGAGAGGAAACTAAGGAGAGCCCAAAGAAGAGCAAGAGAAAAGACAAGAGTCGAGAAAAGACTGTTTTTTACTCTCTGTAGAGAGCTCACACTACAGGTAGGATCCAAGATGGATGCAGAATTAGCCGTCGATATGGGGCACGTCCCAGAGAAAATAGCATAAGTTATATAATGGGCCTTTAAAATGTAGCTTAAAGCCCATAAAGGGGAGGATTAATTTGTCTGTGAACATAAAGAGAAGTATGATGCACATAACGAGGCATTCACAGTCCCGTGATCAAGCTGGTTTTCTTAAAATGCCTCTTACCTCTGGTGCAGAAGGGGCCATCATAGGCAGTGGCAGAGCAGTCACACAAATAGCCGTTATACCTCTCCACACACTTTCCTCCGTTCCGGCAGTACATCCCAAAACTGGTGCAGTGGCCTTGGCAACCAGACTTGACCCCGGGTGTGACTTTAGCCCTCTCTTCCAGGTCGAGGGTGATTCCGTTCATTCGTAAGGCCCTGATACAGCCCAGGAACCCCCTCTGTCCTCCCGCGGCACCTGAGGAGCACGAGAAGGAGAGAATAAGCTTAAGGTTAGCAAAGGTGTATTATATTGGGAGAGAAAGGAGAACAAATAAAGAAAAGAAAGGGAGGACAAATGGAAGTCAAAGTTGCAGAAGTCATTCCGAATGCAAAAGTCTCTGTTTTAATCTGTTTTAGAAACGTTAATATCCCCATGCCTGAAGGAAGCCACTGATGTCATGCTAATCGTTCAGAATGCGTTGTCGTTCTTGAAACAACCTTCAACTTGTTTGATTTCCTCACTAATTAAAACAGCCTAATGAACACCGTTTCTTAATGAACATCTCACAAGAATACACATGCTAATGGTCGCATGAATGCACATAAACCACATCCTACAGAAAAACACAGATAAAAACACACCGCACACAGTGTACCTGATTTGAATGAGTCAATCTAAGTATTACTGCTTAGCCTTGGGGTGTCAATGGCTATTTTTCTAAAGCTCTTCCATCGTCATTCTGGCCTTGCACCATTACAATCTAACTACCCATTAACTTGGACAAGTTAGAAGCGTTAAATAGATGAATGTGCACCTAAATGAGTAAAGCAATAAACACACTCATGAACACACACCTTCAGGTATAGATTCAAATGAACACAATCACAGTGGATAGACACAAGTATGCATGCACACTTGTGGGCACTAAAATTAACAAGAGCTACGGGACATTTTAGTTATTAAAACCTCTAAATTACATCCTGTTGTTCACAAAGAAGTGCCCCCTCAAGAAGACATGTAAATATACTTTAACACACACATAGTTTCCTTCCTTATTAGCCTTCTCACAAAGACAGGAAGCAGGAAGGCTTAAATATACAGATACAATAGGATTACTACATGTGCTTTGATTCTCTCCAGCCAATACATTATTCATGAATCAGGATGCAGGTGGGCTTTCACCTGCTTTCTCTACTTTCCAGTCCCATGCAGAATTAGACTCTTAGTAGACCTCTTAATTAATCAATTTTGTACCAGTGATTGGATGGAGGCTTCCACCACCTGTTTACCCAGGTCTGAATCAGTCTCTGATTGAATGGACAGCAGGTCCTGAAGCCTACAGAGACCGAGTCAGACAAGAACACATACTGATGCACAGGTGCGTACAGCTTCTATATAACTCATAAATGCAATAGAATAAAGGGACTAAAGTCAACACTGGCTTATCATAAATGCAGACAATTTAAATACAGCTGGAAATTATACACTCGATCCTCTTTGAAACCGTGCCTATCACTATATATACAATATATATAACTTGCTTTCATGATTTACACACACACAGATACACATATATATGATGGAAAACAACAGTTTATAACAGTGCCTCGATTCAGCTGATTCTGAACTGAGCCATATCTGTTTGGTTTGGTTGGTGAAATACCAAACAGGAGCAATGCCAGATAACAAATGGTCTTTTTAAGCTGGCATCTAACAAGGGCATCAAGAATGACTCACAGGGAAATTGCTAGATGAATATCATCCAACTCAGAGGCAAAATATTTAAGCATTGGAAATTTTGTGATCCAAAGAGACAGTAAATGAAACAAAATCCCTAAAATTTCTTGAAACTGAAGAATTTGACATGATTTAGTGAAGGTAGTTACAACAAATGTTTACTTTTTCAGCTGAGAATATTGTGTAACCTTTTAAAACTAAATGATTGATTAAAGAATCAAATTTTCCACTGCATCACAATCTGTAGGGACTGCTTCAAAGAGGATGTCTGTTTATTCAAATATGCTTGAAAATCCAATTTTCACAAACTTTCATCACAGCAGCAAATGCTTTTTAGTGAAACTGATGCGAGATGTAAATAAAAAATGCTGTTTAGAAACATGCAATACATACATAAAAGTTGCATTTTATGTATACAAGAAGTTTCAGTTTAATAACCAGCAAATGCATACCTTTTGTGTACATCTCATTGTGATTAACTACAATTAAAGTTAAAATTCACTATTTTCATGTATATATTCACCATCTTTGACTGTTGTACATATATCCATGAGCACATATTCAGGTATGTGCGCCTTTTGTCATACTGATTAAATGTTACCTACTGTCTTGGCAGGTGAGCGAGGCTGGTTTCCCTGTGATGGGTGTCCCACACATGCAGTTAGGGGCAACAAGCAAATGCCGATCCATGCAGAAAGAAAGCAAGCAAACAAAACAAAAGGAGCAATGCACATACAGAAAAGCAAAACATCCAACCAAGAGACAGCTGAGTTAAAACATGCAAAAGAGAAAGAACAAATGTGATGTTGAAAATTAATCAAAAGAACAGATGGTGATATATAAAACTAATACAGTGTGGTAGGATTAATTGTTATGTGCACGTATGAAGTGAATTGGAAAGCTAAAAGTTAACAGTGTGAGGTAAATAATGGCAGCCCGATGGTATAACATTTACTTTTGAGGCCATTAGAGCAAACGAGCCACTGTGCAGTAAACACGGAAGCAATCAAACGCTTGACAAGGGGCATATTGATTGAGAGGGAGTCAAGGACATGATACAAAAATGAATATGAGACTAAAGTTTAAAAAAAGAGTTAAGCACCCTGTTTTATGATCTTAGCATGTGTTTATGTGAAATGTGAAGCACAATAAGAATATGGAAACTTGTATTTCAGACAATGATCATTACGACAGAATTCAAAGTTGTATTCTTTTTGAGTTTCTAGCTTTTATCATCAATTATTTTATTTTTTAAAAAGTCATATCAATAAAAATCAGACAAATATGAGGTGGTAGAGAGTGTTCTGTTATACAGCAGAAACGAGTGATTATAGACAAAATCTTGCTGCCTGAGGGGCTCCCTTTGCTCTTTCTAAATCTTTTGATCAGACACAAAAAGATCTTTTTATCTGTAGGCCCACCTCTTGTGACTGCCTGGGTCTCTACTGGTGTATTACATTGTAACTTAAAGCAATCCCTCCACTTTGAAATGAAGCAGAGATGAGAGAGAGCAGATATGAGATGGTGCTGTCACCTCTGTGCCTGTGGTTACAAACAATCCTTCCCTTATTTCTTCCAATGTTAGATAGGTGCCCCACACACAGACACCTGAGCTCTGATACTTCTGAGGCCTGAATACATACATGGGAATTAAGTGAGGGCTGAAACCTGTCAAGAAGCTGTTCACATTCCCAGTTTCAAAGCCAAAGTCTAAACCTTTCTTGCCTCTTTCCATTTCATTAAATGTCAGTACAAATATAGCAAAAGGAGAATGGGTGTATGATTAGGTGAAGATGTTCAAATCAGCAAAAGGGATGAGGCAAGGGAAATATATTACAAATGGGGATCAGGAGTATTACGGCTATCAAATCGGGATGCCTGATTGGAAATTGCAACAATCTCCTTCAGGCAGACCTCTTTCTATAAGATAGTAAGAAGTTTGTGATCCGCCTCAGCACTTTTTCTTCTATCCGAAAATCCCTAAAACTATTTCAGCCCTGGAGTTTGTTCTGCAGAGTGCTGACAGCTCAGCACAAAAGACAAAAATGAAACAGAAGTGAAATCATAAGGAATAAACTGGATGGATATTCTGCCATTTGAACTCCAGATGATCCCTTGGCAATCCATCAGGAACAAACCTGACTTTTAGCAAAAGGATATTAAGACATAACTTACTCCGGCTGGTAACAAGGATAGAGTAAATCAGAGTTGATATCCTCTCTTTTATCCAGAGAAATAGAAATGCTGATTCAAGTATTAAAGAAAGCTATTTTCCTTTAGCATGTATTAAAGTTTCAGAGATATGACCTCTATAAGAAAGCCAGTTTTAAATTTAGCAAAAGCTCTAATCACATACATGGATGACTTTCCAGGGATGTGTGTGTGTGTCCACAAGTGAGTATCATTAATTGTAGCACGTCTTTGTGTTTGAGTGTGTGCAAGTGTATCCTTGATTAATATAATTAATGGTAGCTGGGGCTAAGCTGGACTCAAGCTTCTTATAAGAAAACTATAATTTTCCATAAAGCTGGCTTTTCTTTTAGTTATGACACAATATGACATTCTAAGCTTTTTTAGAAATTAAGTTCATGCAGAAAGTTTTTTTAAACCAACAATTGAATCCAGTCACATTTACATGGAGGGTGTCATTTACTTCCCATACATAAGAGTTTATCATTTTAATGAAGTTAGTCTCTCTGAGAGTCCGTCTTTCACAAAGCTGATATTAAATTTGCAATCAAATGTGTGTACATGATTCGGTCCTGCACAAGAGGGTTGTTTATAGTTTGGATGGCGTGAGAGAGAGTGTGTGTGCCTTACCCACGTAGAGCTGGCTGAACAGCTCTAGCCTTGTGTGTCCCTGAGTGGGAGCCGGTCGTGATGCCCGATAAGTCTGATCCAGCTGGAGGACAGCTTCTTTGATGTTACGCTCGGCCATTATGCGATGCCACTGGTCGTCGTTGAGGGGTGTCGCTGAGTGCACAGTTAACTCTACAGGCCCATTTCCCACATCGAAGGAGAAGGAGACCACCTTGGGGGCTGCAGAATGAAGGAAAGAAAAAAACTTACTAGCAGTAGTGTGTCATCAAACCACATGTCAGAAACTTTTGAAAACTTCAAACACACTGTCTTGTCATGGTCCATGCCATCAATTCTTGATGTAACAGCTTATTTGCTATTTTTTACAGTATATGACAGCTCACAGCTTTAGATGGGACTAATCCCAGTCACTAAGCAGACCTGTTGGTTTTACATGAAAAAAATGATGTGTTGCAGTATTCCTTCGTATTGTTGGGGACAGGAAAGCCAAACCATGATGGAAGCAACAGAGGTCACAGTGAATGTGTACAGAGGGAAGGGAAGGTCTGTTAGGAAAGAAGAAAGTAGAGTGTAAAATGCCCTTTCTTTTGTGAAAGATTAATTTTCATTATCTCCAACTGAGTGGATTTGTGAGAGGTGATGTGTGTGTTTGGATTGTGTTATGGAGGATTAAAGCTGGGGGATTGTCAGAAAATTTACTGCAACTATATTGTCCAGCTGTTTCTCATTTCAAAGGACCAAAAGGGGGCAGTGTTATTCCTTTTTATGACTGTGACCAGTTCAAATTCAATGACGTTTCTAAGTTACTGTGCCTGTGACTGACCCCACCACCTGTCCTGTCCAGATGTTGCAGCTCCAGCTGTTGTGAGGTCACTTTTGGATGGCTTTTGCCTTTCACCTCTGCAAACTGTCTGTGTGTGCATGAATGTGCTGTAGCCAAGAACAAGTTTTTTTTTCTTAACCTGCATCTTAACCTAATATAATTGGATAAGTAGCCTCCAGAAATATGACACATTTAGTATGAATACACGCAGCAGTTGAGAAACGTGTGTCTTGTTTTTACAGCTGAAAGATGTACTGAATTAATATTTCTTTCAGTGTTGGCCCCAGCAAAATGTTAAAGGCCTCTTTTCCCAAGCAACTATAATAATTTATGGTTGCTGCTGGCCAAACCATTTTCAATTAAAAAACCAACACCAATTTGACAGTTTTTCCTTTTATAAAACATATTTGGTAATACTTTGAAACTGCTCTATAAGAAGTACGCAGTATAATGGTGGCACATTGTTTCCATTGGTACCAGTGTGCTGCAGCCATAGAAATGATAAATAGCTCCATACTTTACTGGTTCATTATAGCTTCATTAGCCTCAGTATTTCACTGGATAATTTTATGTAAAAGTCAATGGGGAAATGAACTTTCTTCTTTTTGTTTTGCCCAATCAATGTGCCTGGCCATTTTCTCCTTTTTATATTGCTTTCATCTATTCTCAGCTATTCTCCCTGTATTTGGCCTTGTATTCTTTCCAAAGCTCTCCTGTATTTCTCTGTAACTTCTGCTCTTGTTGTTGTTTCTTTATATTTCTTTTCATTTTGTTTTCTTTGTTATTTTCTCCTACACTTGTCTCCAATCTTTCACTGTCATCCCTTCTCTACATGTAATTTCCTTCATACTTGCATTTCTTTGCAGTTTTTTTTATCTGTCTTTCCATAAGTGTTGCTGTTGAAACAGTGGGAACTTATTCTAGTCCACATTCTAGTCCATATATTCAGTTAATTCTTGCACCATTTCTTAAGTTTCTCCAGTGTTAAATGAATACAAATTGCAATTTTCCATTTATACTAATATCAACAATTGAGTAAAAGATTTAAAGAGTTCATTTGTTATCGTTTTCAGCAGCAGCAATAAAACCTTAATGATTTTTTTTTAAAAATTGAAATTGCTGAATTAATCATGTGCTTGTATGTTTCCAATGCTTTTAACTTTATCTAATATACTGACCCTGGTCTCTGCTGAGTCTTTAGTTCTCTTGTGTGACTAGCACTGCTTTTTAACTGTGATAAACGGTCTGCTTCACCTGCATTCGTCCACACTGTCTTTTATAGACACATCTTCTTTCATTCACAGCCTCCGAGCCTCAAGATGCTAAAAGTGGAAGTGATGCAGTCTCTCTTGTCACACACAGAATACTGAAACGTAGCCTGTGTACTTATTTTTGGGGTCTTTCATTATCAGAATGAAAGATCAATAGATGCATTTAAAAAAAAAGATTGTTATTCATTCTTTAATATCTAATGCAATTAAAAAAAAAAGAAAGAAAAAAAGAACATTGGGTGGTCCATGCCTAATGATGCCCATGATCCTTTTTATCTTCTGGCTTATTCCCTTTGTTGTACACATTATTATATGAGATGCAGAAATCATCTCAGAAAAGGCTGTCTGAGTGTGCTGAGTACATTAACCCACAAGATAAATCTAAAAGAAATTGCTTAAACATTTAAGCACACACAATTTACAACCTACAGCAGCATGGAGATAAACAGGCACACACACAAGCACACAAACACAGTGTAAGCCCTTTGACAGCCTTTAGTACGCTGAATTAATGATGTCTGTCTACTCAGAGAAGTCTGCAAGGCAGGGGCAACATCACTTATTTTAAATGCTGAAAGAAAGCCAATCACAAATCACAATATCCCAATGGAAACAGAGCTCCAGCAATGCTGCGTAATAACACTAAACACTGTGTGTGTGTTTGACATTTTCGCGTGTTGTTTTATTGCCAATGTAAAGCGAGATGTATGCCCTACAGGTTTGTGTCCACAGAAATGAACAAAACTAAAGCTTGCCTCATCTATCTGCACAACCAATCTTGATGTCATAGGTGTAAATATGTGTGTGAATGTAATTTTTTTGCTTTGGTGTGTGCACATTTACTTGCATGTTAAACTGGAGAAAAAAAAAGAAAGAAAAACAACCAAAAAACCAGTTCACCTTTTTATTTTTCCTATTTGGTTTTCTATCTATCATTTTTGCATGGAGACTGAAAGAACTAAGTCCAAAAACATGCACCAGCACAGCACAACCAAATGATGATAAATAGTGAAAGAGACTGTGAATGTCTTTGTCTGAAACATCACTGCATGTGTGGGTGTGCATATGAGTGCTTGTATATTTGTCTAATGTGAAGTTCAATTTGGCTGTTCTTTATTTATTTTCAGTGTATTATCTCTTCGATCTCTTTTCTGTTATACTTGCTAATTCTTTGCTGTTTGTCTGATTTGCTTTGTTAGCCTTTCACTCCATGTTTTTCACTTGTGGGAGCAAGTGGGACAGGCCGTACCTTTTAAAGGATGGAAATTCTCTTTATGTGCGAGCCAAACTCAGAGCGCCACATGAAAACCTGCCTCTGCAACTTCTAGAAAATTGAACATTTCTTTGCATCAACGTGGCTTTTCAAATAAAAGTTTCCATTGCTTATCTGCTAAAGAAAGTACATGGAATGATATAAAGAGTTCATTTTCTCAGAGTTTAAAAAGAGCAGATGTGGTAAGATAATGATAAACTTTTGACTTCTATTCAAATAAGAAAAAACAAAAAACAAAAAAACAAAAAAACTGTGGTAGTTGATTGCTTTTGTTCTTATTTGAGAAGAAGATATTGCTTTAAAAAGTCATAGAGGCATCTGACAAATCTCTGTAGAGCCTAAGGCTAAACTTAAGAAGTACACTGTGTTTGGTATTCAAATAACAAAAAATGCAATGATACAGTTTCTAATCCACAATCTAGTTGGAAAAAACTTTTCTCCGCTGGTAATCAGGCTTAAATATAACCTCTGGGTAAGGCAGACGCTGAGATGCATGGCATATGGCTTATGGAACATTCTTTCCCTCAAGCTAAAGAGAATCCAAAAAGTCAAGCGTTTGTGTATTTAGGGACATTTCAATTGGAGACTTCTGAACAAGGCTTCAGCGCTTTCTCTCAAAAACATTTATATATTTATATCTTACTACTAAGACTCAAAGAGGAATGTGACTTTGATTTTGCTGAGGACACAGTAAGGTGTAGTTATTAATTTTTTTTAACAAGGTTTCACAAATATATCAGTGAGTGTGTGTGTTTCAGTGCTCACTGCTCTGAGCCTCTGCGGTGCCAAAGCCGCGCTATTCTAGCTTAATGCTGTCATTTCATGCCATGACTGGATTGCAGCAGATAGAACTTTTGCACTAGAGAGAGGGCAGAGATTATGTGTGCGTTTATGTGTGCGAGCGTGCATGCGAGTCGTTTTGCAATTGTGTGTCTAAACGTGTGCTGCGGGGCAAAATGCAAGATGATAGCAAGGGAGAGGAGAGAGGAAATCAATGTGGGGGCATTTTTAAAGCCTTGGGAGACAAGTGCACACAGTCTCTTGCACACACTGCAGCTGTGACAGGCTAAATACTTGCTGTCTTTGTCTTTAATATGCACGTTTTAAAGACAAACACCAAACCCCCTATAGCAGTCTTTCATAGTATTTGCATATGCAGAATAGTGTCAGCACAGTCTTATTCTCGTTAGAATATATTTGTGCAAGTAAAAACGTGCAGTTGAATATAAGAAGGAATTGAATAGAAAATAAAAGAAACTTAAGGAGCTTTTAGAGCATAAGTGCTAAAAAGCTGCAAGCTGACATAATGCCAGTCAGTGTAATGAACTTGGGCTTACAATACCTTTGTCAATTTGACATTTTGACTAGCCACAAGAAATGGTCAGTAAGCACCTCTGACATCACACATTCAGTTCCCTTTGAATCGCCATGAGATGCTATTAGTCATCAATGGACAGCCAGGAGTCCCCTTCACAATGCAGCTCTGTGATTAATTTGAAGAGATTTTAAAACTCTTGATGAGAATGGTTCCACTGTGGCAGCAGGGAATTTAATTTGAGCCACTGGAACAGATCATAGAAGCCTGATGCGTGACATGTCAATCATAACTCTCAGAGAGGACAAAGAGACTGTAAAATCCACTCTTTTGTTTGGGATTTAAAATGTCTGCGCCTCCTCTTTTCTGTTGCCATCTCTTCCATTTCAAGTTCAAGTGAGTAGCAAGAAAAGTGTCTAAATAAAAATAAATACTGATCACTGAGTACTTAACATTGTTGCACACCAACTTCCTGTTTCTTTCCTTTCCTGAAAATGCTAATATGTTGTTATTGATGGACGTCCCAAGATTTTTTTGTCTGTTTCACGGCTTGCCAAGTTTGTATAGGACAAAGGTTATAGAGCGTTTCACTTAGCTAATGTCAGAAGACTAATTTGTTTAATCGTCCAAGGGCTTTGGCACTACAGTGGAAAGCCTGTAGTTGATTTGGCTGTGTTAATTGTAGCTGTTGGAATTTCATTCATTCGTACATTTCTTGCCAGTCTATTACAGGGCCAGTGCTGACAAACAACCATACAGGGAAAATATGCAAATTCCAGAGAGCTGGGGGAAAACAACCCATTGGAAAGGACAACTGAATACTTTATTTGTGTTATTTTTAACCTTTAAATGAAATCAGATATCTGCATGTAACAGGTAGTGGAAGAGATTAAGTGAAATCTGAAAATGCTTTCCTTTTGAAAAAACTTTTTCAGAGTATGATGTACCCATTGAAACCAGAAACACAAAGAACATACTCTTCAGTGTGTGGGTGTACTGTATATATGTTTTTCTGTATGTGTTCTATGATGGAAAATGTTTTTTCTTAGGAATTTAAATGCACATATTCACAAAAAAGCTGAAAGAAAAGACAGAAAGAGACACACACACACAATGCATGTGTGAGCAAGGGCTTGTGTTATGTCATCCTTGAAAATGGGTGATTTGGTTAAACAAAGGTTTATAATAGACATAATTATTGCACACACCAATTACCTTAAATAAATGATTGCTCTCTCTTGCAATCACACAAAGTGTGTGCTATAATCAGCAAAGCAAATGCCCTTTTCTGGTGTGCGTCCGTCTGTCTGCACAAGCTTTTATGTGATTCAGTGTGTATGTGTTTGGCAGCACGCACCCATCACCATCAGATGGACTGCTGGATTACACCTCACACTTGGCTAGATAAAGACTTGGTGTAAGAGTGAGAGAAGGAGAAAGGCAAACACAAAGTAATGACTCGCACGCACTCACAGAGTCACTCAAAAGCATCTTACATTTGAGCTCCAGGCGGATGAAGTCAGTGTTTCCCAGGTTTTCCAGAAAGACGCCATAGGGCGCACTTGTCTTGAAATAGAAAGAGATGTCAGCGCTGGTCTCACCCTGAAAGGTGGCAAAGTGCAGGTAGGATGACGGGGTGGTGAATGATGCAGCGTTCCAGTAGTTATCTGTGAAAAACAAAAAAAAAGAACAAAAACAAAACAAACAATAAGTGGCAATTCACTCAAACACCTGCTGTATCCTCCATTAATACTGTGGCAAGCATTTAATAACCCACTGTGATCTGATAAGCTGCAGAATACATTGAGCGTAGAAATAGTTTCATTTCAGATAGCTATGACTACATTTTCATTTAATTCAAGAGCCAGAAACCTATTCTGGATGAAATATCGCTATCTCATGGCTATTGTTTAATGTGGCTCATTTAATATATCTGCAAAATTATTTCACCACCTACAGTAAGATTTTATTTCCATGTAGAGGTTTTCACAAATCCTGCAATTTCCTGCATGTTCAATAACACTCGACACTCTATCAAAAGTTGATCATCTTGAAATAACAGAGAGATCATTTCTCTCACTTTTAAATGAAGACCTGAAAAGGCGATGATGGCACATGGATGAAATGTTGCAGGATTTTTTGATAACTTTACTAATGACTTTTGAATGAAAGGAGACCCGGGGCGGTTAATGAAGACGAAGTAGCAGCACACTAAACAGCTGCTGATGAACTACCAGACTGTGGTTGATAGAGTGACTTCTCTGCTGTCTCTTCTCTCCCCCCACCACGCCTCTGTCTTGCCCCCATCACTCATGGAAGATGAGGAGTATGTAGAAAAAGGGTGGAGGGGCAGAGGAGAGGACTTGCTGGTGAGAGACAACGAAAAAAGCAGTAAGAGACCGGACACGGGTGAGAGGATCGTATATTGAAGAATGCAAAGGAAAGGAGGAGGGGAAAGTCATGTAGAGGGCAGATTAACAGGAAAGCAGGAGAAGCAGGAGAAGCTTTGGGACATGTGGAGGGCATGAGGAAAAGTGAAGGCTGATGTGGTATCAGCTGAGTGAGATCTTTTTAATGCCTTTGAGGGATTGATTTCAAACCCACACCTGGAAAACAGCTGCATACAGGAGAGAAGTGTAAATGTTCATTCCAGTCAGTTTTCCTGTGTGTCTAAAAGTGAAAAATATTGACATTCTCCATATCACATCTTCTCTGAGCCCATGGTGACTTTTGACCTTCAGCCTAAAATAAAAAGACACTCAACATATACTGATAAAAAACATAGACAAGTATCAGTTTCTTTAAAAGGAAACAGTTGTGCAGAAATGATTACTAAAATGCCCTGCGATGGACTGGCGACCTGTCCAGGGTGTACCCTGCCTCTTGCCTGATACTTGCTGGGATAGGCTCCAGCCCACCCGCGACCCTGCATGGATTAAGCGATACAGAAAATGGATGGATGGATGGATGGATGGTATATAAAATGAATGAATGACTAAAATGTTAGCTGGTTTATTTTCTGTCATTTCAGCAATGGCATGCTAGTGTGTCTCCTGGTTCTGTGTGATAAATGTCCTCCAACAACATGTTGACCTGATCTCTCTTTCTTGCCTCACATCCCATCACCAATGGCGAGGGCAAACAGTGGTCATGCACACACACACACACTATACACACACAAACAACAGTCTACTTTTGTAGACTGTGTGTTTGAAGTTGAAACACTGTTCATTTCTCTATTGGAGATACAAACAATTACTAAACCGAGCTAATTTGAGACCAAACCGGAGGATGCCTGCAGAGCGCGCAGAAACAAATAATGATGTACAAACTATGATTCTTCAACACAGAAAAAGGTAAACCAGTTGGTGACAGTCAAATGCACACTTGCTGTTTGTAAGAACTTGCTGGTGATTGCAGAACATGCAGGACTTTAAGAATAATGATGCATTTAAAAAGAACATGCAGAAAGGTTGCTGAGCTGCAGAGCGTATTGATACAATCACAAAGATTTCCTCACAAAAAGAAACAGAGTGAACATGATGAAGTGTCTTGTACTAAGATAATTATCTGTCTACAATGAATGAAAGCATAGGAGCTTTAAGGGAGAGAATAAAAGAAGCCTGACAGAGACACAGAAGCAAGAAGGACACTTGGATATGAAATTATTGCTTGGAGGCAAGTCATGTTTTTGAAATAGGGGGAGAGAACAGGATGGAAAGAAAAAGAAAGAAAGAAGTGGGAGGAAAGCAAAACTGCTCACAACAGATCCATGGTGTGTGAACTAAAGGAGAATTAAGAATTAGGGGGCTGACAGAAACCCAGGGTTGGAAAGAGAACATTGTACAAACATGGAAGCCAAATTATGAACCTCTGATTGCCCTTGTGCCAAACTCACAGATGCAACTGGTTGGCTTGGCACTGCAGCACATTTATCATTCACATATTGAAATGTTTACCAAACAAATGTTTCAAGCAGTTTCAATAACAAATGTTGAGTTATTAATAAGGACTCTACTTTTGGTGTAAGCTGAATACGTGCAGCTCTGTTGATAGGCCACGTCAACCAGCTGCAGAGAACCGGAAGGTCAGTATTGTATTAGGATACAGTTTTGTTTACATCAATTCATTTTTTTATTAATGTGAAAAGGCTTACTATGTATTCAAAAATAAACAAGAAAGTATTTTTTTAAAAATTGTCCACGGTTTGGGAGAAGGGCACATTGTTATTGGAAAACCATTTCTCTATTTAATTGGTTCTCAAGATAAAACCAGTGCAGCAAATTTCATTTTGCTGCATCTTCTCCTGGATGCCCTTGGACTCATTGTGTACTGCACCATGGGCAGGATATGGGCTTGCCTAAGAGTATCTCAGATGTACTCTCAGTTCATCTGTGGCCTCTGTGGCTACATAGCTCAAGTCCACATGAATGTCAGACAGGTACCTCGAGGTATGTTTCTTCTAAGAAAGCTCCAAATGTTTTTTGTCTCAAGAATCTTTTTCTGTTTGGTTGTGAGCCTAAATCTGACCTAACTGGGAGGAACTATATGAAACACTTAAATATGAAATACAAGAATTGAAACTATGTAAAGTAAAGTAAGTAAAAACCGACCAAAATAACCATCAATTGTGAGGCCCGATTCCTCCAAATATATTAAGAATATCTAATGTAGCCATAGCCAGAAATGTGTCGGGCTATCAATCTTTTTAGTTTACAATAATTCAAAAGTTTTTTAAAAATTGGATTCAAGTGTCATTTCAAACAGGTTTAAGCTGATTTTAAAAAAGTCCTCATGAAATCTCACCTTATTTGAATCATATTTTATACTGTATACCCTGGAGAATTTATTTTTCACTTGATGAGAAAGATTTTACAATTCTTTTTTTCTTTCTTTTTACCAGTTGTATTCTTGGATCCATGGAGTCATTTAACTGAAACACTGTTATAAGAAACCCTGAAATCAGCTGTTGACCTCTGCATTGGCACACAGGGAGATGCTCAAAAGAAAAAAAAAGAAGAAAATGAAGCCCACTGAACTGTGGAGGCTGACATGATGTGAGACACAGTTCGAGGTGAAGTCTGGGTCTAGAAGCCAACTGGATGATTCATCTGTCAGTGCTTGACCAGATGGGTCATGTGCCAGTACCAACAGATGGTCAGGATGACTGACTGCACCGCCGCAGGTCATTAACACAAACATTTTCAGGCAGACAAACTATGACAAGTAAAACACAAGACATGAGCATTCACATTAGAAATACAAACAATGTACGCTGCTGTAAGTCAGAGGGGGACTACACAGATACAGCCATATTAGCTTATTAACAACCTTGCCCTTTCTCTTCACATCTAGTTTGCAGTGTGACATTTAATATGCTGAACTTCATCTGCTCTCAGGATTTCTGCAAGTTGGTTAGAATAAACATGCTGTGACATCCAATTTAGCTTTTCCACTTACTACTTGCTCTTCCAACCCACATACTTCTAGTCAAAGTTTTTTTTCTTAAATCAAAGGACTAAGAATGGCCTCATCTATACAAAGTACCCCTCAGGGCATGGCTCGGATATGATTGTTCAAAACACTTGAACCTATATACAGCTCTATACTGAGTTGAAGGCAGGCACATCAAGCATATATTTCTTCCTCACTCATTTTTTAATTTCCATTGAGACCTGTGTTTCATCTCATTTGTGTAATTGAACCATCTGTGGCCTGTCATTTTATGGTCTAGGTAAAGTATATGCAGGGTAAATGTAGCATTTGAATATTCGGGTAATTAGTTTGCGTGTGTCATTTGAGACCTGCAAAGCCTTTATCAATCTCACTGTGTAATTAAGTTGCTTGTCATACATTTTTAGCACTAAACCCTCAGAGCTCAGAGCTGTACAAATGGAGAGATGATACGAAAGAAAGAGAAATATAAACCCTTTAATTATTTTCTTCCTAATTATTTCTGTAAGCTGTCATTAGATAGAAGGAATACCTGAATTTTTTTTTTTTTGTAAATTAAATGTTATGCTAAAATTGGATACATAAATGAGATGGGATGCTTGCACATGTGTAATTATTATGTCATGGGTATCTAATCAGGTGGTATTGTTGAGATTTCTCAGTGCATCGAACAAATAGGACCACAATCAACAGAGTAAATAAAGTAACAGAGTTCATGAATACAACAGATAATGAAGGGCAGTGGATGAATATTGCTTGAGGTAGTTTACAGTTCTTTCTCCTTAAACGGGGAAGAATATTATCTGAAACTAGAATTCCAAAGATCAGTGTGCATTCATGGGTTATCTAGGGTCTCTACTGATTGCGTTTTAAAGATTTACACAAGACGGTCTGACAACTTTGACGGCAGAGCGCATCAGATTTATAAGAGCAGTTGATTATTTCTTCTTGTCAGTGATAATGTGATGAAGTGAATATGATGAAGAGACTACAAAGTTTTTCATTAGAGATACAATATGATAAACAGGGTACAGCTGTAAAGCAGTGATGGAGAATGACAGTGTAGAATAACTGTGTAATCAAGTGCTGGTATTAAAGTTGTAAAACAATATTTTTTTATGATGAAGGAAGGACAGACAGCACTTAAATCTCTACAGAGGGTCAAGTTATTAATTTGAGAGAAAAAGTTGTACATGAATCTTGAATGACAGTTCGCTGTAAAGCCAGACTCCCAAGTGATACGTTGAAAGAAAGAGAAGCAGAATGAAGATGAGCTGGAGCCTGAACGGGTGGATATGAAGCGTTATCATGTGCACAAAATGAAGAATCAAGTCTTGAAGAATGTTTATTTACACTAAATTGATCAAATATATAATTTTGCCACGAGTTATTGTGTTGTAGATTTGATTTAAAAAGACTAAATTTATGAACTACTGTCTTAATGACATGCAGACCTAGTCCGATTCATGGGCACTCCTGAATGTCAAGTAGACTAGTCAGAATATCTTCGAAAAATAAATGCAAAGCATCCTTTGATCCTGTCCCTGTAAAAAAGCATTCATGTCACATTAGATAGTTCATCTGCTCAAAAGGAAATGTGAGCTGGGTGTAGACCATTATAACACAGGTGAGTGTTGGTCTTGTTGTTTCTCTTCAAAAACTTTGCGTTCAAGCCCTTATTGCAATGGCAGTTTTCAGCTCTCCAAATGTTCCCAGTAGATTAAACTTATTGACTTGTAGACTTATAAGGCTTATTGGTGGCCAGTTTAAGGGGGGCATATTATAAAACATCCCTTTTTCTGTGACTGAGAAAATATATTTAATTGTTTGATATCAACACCAGCTCCAAAACTTATGGAAAAAAACCCAATCCAATATTTTTTGGCCTCTGAAGTTTAAAAATATGACATTAAGTAAGGTGCTCAGATTCATGGGTAGAATCATAACTCCCAGCTTAGATTATTGTTGTCTCACTTCCTTGTCTTCATCTCCTCCCAAATTCAAGACCAAATAATGCTGCACTCACTGTATCACAGATTTTGGAAGCTCAAACTTGTTTTTTTTTCTTTTACTTTTTGCTTGGCTATGAATAGGACTTTCTAATCAGCAACCCAAAGTTCACTTATCTTAAGAAAGAAATGAACCAATAATGCTTTAGTGCATAGCTGTCAAACTCTGGCCCAGTGTAATAATATTTGGCCCGTGAGGCAATACCACATAACTACTAAAGCTGGCCCGTCGGTATTATGTCACACAGCCTACACACAGCAGGGGACACACCCTGGACTTGGTCATTACCTATGGCCTGTCCACTGGTGTGTCCTCTGTTGTCAACCTGGCTGTGTCTGACCACTACTGTGTGTTTTTTAACATCACCAGTCTTACCCAACAGGAGGCCTCAGTGAGAACTGTGAAGAAACGATATATTACTTCTGAAGTGGCTGAAAATTTTGTCAATATTTTAGAACAACTCCTGCTCATATCTTACCTGCTTCTTGTGATTCCATCGTTAATCATTTAGCTATTGACTCGGCAGCTCCAATTAAAACACAAACATTAAGAGCCAAATCCAGAACACCATGGAGAAACGAGGAAATTAATGATTTAAAAAGAAGCTGCAGGAGAGCAGAGAGGAAATGGAGAAAATCTAAACTTACAGTCCATCATGAAATGTTTAGGAA
>JAOXYM010000019.1:15386806-15407244 GCA_028567055.1 Leptatherina wallacei
GCACGGTAACTTTTAACTTCTCTT
This sequence comes from Leptatherina wallacei, assembly GCA_028567055.1. NCBI lineage: Eukaryota > Metazoa > Chordata > Actinopteri > Atheriniformes > Atherinidae > Leptatherina > Leptatherina wallacei. The sequence goes on from JAOXYM010000019.1 coordinate 15,386,831, forward strand.
GCTTTCAATCTGTTTAATGATTGTTTTTGTGTTTAAATGATTTTATTGTAATTTTAGCTTCTTTTTCTTATTTTTTTATTTCTTATCTGTAATGCTTTTAATGTTTTATGTAGAGCACTTTGAATTGTCTTGAACCTGAAAATGTGCTATACAAATAAACTTGCCTTGCCTTGTTTCTATTTACCTTGTTTCATCTTCTTTCTGCTGTATTTCATACATTTTAAGGCTGCAGTTTTTGGACAGCTACAGCTACACAGACATTTGGAGACAAAATGGAAACTTTTAAATTCAGTAACGTAGTTAAGTACACCAACAACTTCACACATAACATCAGTGTGACAGTTGCTAAAATACTCTTGATTTCTGGGATACACAGCTTTGCTTCAGTACTGTCTTTAACTTTCTGAACACACAGACTTGTGGAGAATGGTGGAGGCCAAGATTAAATGCTGTGCTTGCAGACATTAACTGCTTAGTCGGCCTTTAATTTCCACTGGGATTCTGGATGAAGAAACAGTCAAGTGAGAAGAGTGAAAATAATTAAGTTATTAATTTGCAAAGTATTGAATTCTGATGTTTGTGTAAGTAACCATTACGTGATTTGTCAAAGAACGATCCAGAGGCCTGAACATGAGTTACAAGAAAATGCTTCTTTTTTTGCTTAATGGTAACAGAATAAGCTACGCGCTGATCTCTGGAAATTCTTTGCAGTTAAAATAATCATTAAACTAGTTCAAATAATACATTGGGTTGCAAGTTTTAAAGATGCTTAGATGGGCATGATCAATGATCACATGACACAAATAGTAGTTTAAAATGGCCGATGTGGACAGTAGCTCAAAGTAAGTTAAATAAGTCCTGACATTTTTCTCACCAGTCCCACAAGCGTTTTAGACAGAGGCTTGATTGTAGGTATATTATGATTATTTTGAGAAATATAGAGAGGAAAAGCAGTAGGGCACAAAGCCCAACACTTTAAAAATGTTTTTACAAATGATGCCACTGACTTTCAGATCCAAGGATGTTCAACATATTCACAGCTATTTTATTGACTCTTAATTGAATTTAGGATTTCCCCAAATTGGCTTTAGGTTTATACTATTATAGAAAATGGTAATGAATAAATAAATGAATAAAAGAAAAAAACAGTATTAAAAAAACTATCAATGGACAAACTATTTAAAAAAAACCTGCCGTAGTGCCATTAACTGCTCACTATAATATCAAATAGAGCAGGATTGTCTTTTGTTCCCTCTGACTGTTAAGAGCTGCACACAAAGTAAAATGGTGCATTCTAATAAGAGACTGGGGGTGCTCTCTTCATTCAACCTCTGATGAGCACTTGACAAAGGTTACGCAGTCATATCTGTAGAACCTGCTGAGAATTAGTTTGCAAATGAAACCACTCCTCTCTGCATATGACTTGGAGAAGGTCATTAACACACATATTGCTTCATAATTAGGCCACTGTAACTGCAGTCTCTCTGCTCATTCAAAGGTCGCCGTTACACCTGCAGCTAATCCATAAATACTCACACTAGTTTCCACCATCCTGCCCACCCTCCTCTAATGTTCATTCTAAGATCTAACTGATAAAGCTGAAGCACAGCAGGATTTCACACTGGGTCAAATATCTGATCCCTTTACTCCTTTTGAACTAAAGTACAGCATAGTATCCTCCTTCAGAACCCCTGCTGTGTTCTACATCTTACAATATAATAGTGGATCCTTAATGAGTTAAGTCAGGTCTGAAGTTCTCAAATACATTTTAATGCTGGCTTCTAAGTTTGTTTTCTTATAAATCTCTTCTGTAAAATAACTCAATAAATAAGAAACCATTTTTTAATCAAGACAAACACTAAACTAAAAGTATTTCTTGTTGCTTATCTAGCCCTGTAAAAATGCTGTTTGTTATCAGTTCATGTGCAGTCATTTTCTCAATTGATCAATTTGGCATCAGTGGTGGAAATTGCTTTCCTGGAGCCAACAGTGATTTCTTCACATGTATTCTTATTTACTCGACCACAGTTTACATAAAAAGGTTATAATGGGAGTGCTGGAAACAGAAAACATTTCCAATTTTGCTTAAAAAAAGAATAAGAAAAAAAAAGGAAGACCCATCAATCTTTCTACAAACACCTGCCAATTCATTTCTATAGGTTGAATAAACATTCTTAATTGCATTTCCAAAATTTTGTAGCTCACGTACACAAACATAAAATTGACTCAAAGACGTTTGTGCCAAAAATCATATTCAAAAATGCTTTTATCCCCCAGTTTTGATCCAGATAAATCTTTATTCTTTACTTGTATAGATGCTGCCTATCACTCCACAGCAGAACATTCATGTATCAGTGACACAATACTCACTGTCTCCTTGACAACGAAGTGGTCCAACCGTGAGCTTGGCCTCAGAGCCCGGTCTGTTTGTATCACCAATGGCAACCTGGCTGACAGGCAGGTGTTCTTTATATATTAATAGACCCGAATCTTCTCTCCTGTATGATAAAGAGTAGAAAAGGAGGTCTACATTACAGGCTGTTAGCTCTTGTCATCATCCTCTGCAAGTGTGTAAATTATCCCTCTGCTGCTGTGAGAAAAAATTCTTATACATGTACATTTTTCAATCATATTCAATCTAACTTCAATTCATTAGATTTTTGAAATACAGGGATTTAAACGGTTGAAATGCTGTAAATCTGGTTGGTTTGTGGCATTAGATGTGGTGCCAGTTATAGTGTCACTTTAAATAAACATACAGCTAATTGAAAACAGTGTTTCAGATCCTGATTGGTTATAAATACACCAATATGTAAATACAGTCTGTACCATATGTATTTAGAGAGTTGCACATTTTTATGTTCCTCTGGCTCAGTGCTCGAAAGGAAAAGAAAATCACAACAAAAAACAATATCAACTCAGATAAATGAGCTTTTATTAATAATAAAAAAAAGCATTTGGCATTGGATTTAGCTCCTTAGGATTAAGATGATGATTTAGCCAGTTGAGATTATTCCATCTGATCAAGCTAAAAAAATGTCTGCTATTTTGGCCTTACATTTTTGTGTTTTTGTCCTGTAGAGTCATATCATACTGTCAAATAAATTTGATGCCTTTGGCTGAATCTGTGGACACAGTATACTGTTGTACATCCCTAAATTGATCCTTTTGCTTCGGTCAGCAGTGAAATTGCCAGTGAAATGTCAGTGTGGCAGTTCAACTTAAGCCATGCAAGCCTAGATAGTGACAGAAACAGCCATATATCTTAAAAATGAGGTCCCACCTGTTGTTTATGTTATTTTATTCACTCTTAACATCATTTTTATATAGGTTCATTTTTTAGCATCAGTGTCAACTCAGGTTTCTTTCAGCATGTTTTTGTAAAGTGCATTCAATCTTCCTGCTGTTTGGATCTTGTAGTGAATCCTCTGAGGTTATGGTAAAGCCCTTTCTTAATATCTGTGGAAGAAACATGTGTGGCTACATGCTGAACAACATGCTTGACTTGCTGCTCAATAAAAAAAGTGCTTTTCCCTATCTCTGGAAATGGTGTTCAGGTCATCCATGGGCCAATTGCTCTATTACAGAATGATAGGACTGTCATGAAAAACAATACATTTGTAAAATCATAAAAAATTGACCGATGAAATACTTTATAGAGAGGAATTATTGAAAGAATGATTGTGGAAAGAGAAAATAAGGAAATGTAAAGGAAATACATTATCTTTTTATATCATTTAGCACATTTATATGATTTTATTTTCCACATTGCTTTTGCATTTTGAATTTCTTTCTTGCTTTTATTATTGCTTTCATAATTTTTCAGTAATTTTTTACCAGGAACAATTTTGGCATTGCTTTTGCCATTTCTGTTTTTTCCCTCCTTTTTTCTGTATTGTTTTTGCTTTTTCACAGTTGTGTCTGCCATTTTGCATTGGTTTTGATTCAGTTTTTTCTAACTGCCTCTATCCTTTTTTTTTAGCCTGTGTAAGTTTTCTGTTGCTATTTCCAAACCCTGTGTGCTGCCCTGAAAAAATAAATCTCAGTTGGAGCTCCTGGGCTAAAACCTATAACATAAATTCTATAATGGTTTTAATGGTTCATAAATTATGTCTTGCTCTGGCAAGAAATTGGTAGCATGGACAACAAGATGCAAGAAGAAAGTAGTAACAAAATCTGACACCGGTAGTGGCTTTTGGGAACAGGATTGGCAGGAACTTCCAGTTTTGTCAAAGGAAGGACATACTCATGTATATCAGTAGTCAATAGTTATCCTAGGTATGGCAATCAGCTATAGGCATAATCTAGTGGTTAGCTTTACTGACTTAGTAATATAAAAATTGTAAGTCATTACCCAGGAGCTTGCAACCATTCACAATTGAGAATGATAAAAAAATAATATACAATTGTTTACATTTTCTCTTCATTTTCTTATTCTTTTATGAAGTTATTTGTTGTGTTTATAGCACAAAATACAGAGTACGAATGCAAAAAATATTAAAAACAACAAAAACAATTACTAAAAGAATGCATGCTCATGTATTGATTGTGAATGTATTAATAACACTAATTATTAGGGCTGAAGAACTGAGAAGGAAATGAAAATACCATCACTATAGTCTATCAGGTACTGTATGTTCTAGTTCTTATTTAGTTTAGTTCTTTTAACAGTACTTCAGATATTAAATATTGAAATTACAGCTTCTGCAACTTTCATAAATGTTTGTAGAATCACATTATACATTTCTTACATAACCTAAACAGTCAAGAAGTTACAATTAAAGAAACAAATAAACAAAAAACACTTTACCAAACAATTAGTCATTAGAACATATGACTTTTAAAAGAAAATAAAGATGCAAAAGATGGTTAAAAATGATTTATGCCAGAGAAATGATGATGATTTACTTTGTAAAAAGTTCCTTCAAAATATTTTTAGCACTAAGTCCTACTTCAACATCTGGTCCAGCACCCACTCAAGTACACAAATGGGTGTGCAAGTCTTTCCTCAGGCAATGACAAACACACCTGCATACATACCATCAGAGAGGCAGCTTTTTGAACTAAGCACTGATAAATAAGGCAGATGGTACCTCTTTTATTAGCTCAGAGAAGGAAGCATCCAAGATTTCCAATAAAAAGAATGTGGAATTTTGATTAGTCTGACCAAAGAGCAAATTTCATATTGCCTCAGTCCATTTTAAATGAGCTTTATCCCAGAAACACCACCAGTAGCTGGATCAGGTTCATATATGAATTCTTCTCTGAATAAAAGCTCTTAAACTTGTATTTGTTGGCAGTATGACAAGCTGTATTCAAAGCAATGATTTGGGGAAGTGTTCCTGAGGCCGTGCAGGTATTTCCACGACACAATCATGGTTGTTTTTAAGGAAGTGCAGAATGAGGCATTTTATTTCAATTTTACATTGAAAACATTGAGAAACATCTGAAATTTCTGAAATTTTTTCACATTTTGTAAAAGGATGTTTTTGTAGATAGCTGATCATCCCCCCATCATTGCTTCTGGGAGACTCTACCTCTCTATAGTGCTCTTTTTATAATCAATCATAAAAGTGTCAGTTGGCTGCAAAGGGTTCCTCCTTGCTGTTTATTTTTTGTACAACTTGCTTTCAGTCTTTTGTTAACCTGTAATTTGGTTTTTCTTTATATATGATGTTCCTGTGGCCTCCCTCTTTTACAAGAGGAAATACCATGAAGCTGCCTTTGACAATTTAGAAAAGTCGATCAGCTTTTGGTGCTCAAGGCTAACACTTAGACTGTGTGAACACATTTGCTGAAGCTTAACTGGAATCATCTTTTAACAAACCAGTTGGAGCTGGAGCCCTAGCTCGAGTACAGATGGTTAGGTAGCTACTTGTTCCCCATGGTTACCGTCTTCTGTCCCACAGCTATCTTGAGGCTTTCTCCGCTGCTTCAGAGTGTACTTGTCTTCCTTACTCCTTCAGTGCCAAACACACCACAGGCTCTGGCCAGGGACTGGGCAGTAAAAACCACAACATTCAACCCCTACTGGGAGATCCCTCACTCTCTGTTTGGTTTAATGGCACCTGCTGTCCAGTCTTTTGTACTTGTCAAGATTCCTAGTGAAAGGCCTTTTCAAGGCAATCTTCACAAGGTATTTCCTTTGTGGCATCCGACTGAATGATGATATCAAATTTCAAGGCTGCGTGGAACTTATATTATTGCTCAGGATCATAGATTCAGAAATTTTGGGTAATTTTCCAAAGTCATTAACATTCTCCAATAAAAATAACAATATGATGAAACCACAAATTGATATTCTGGTGATAACAAGGAGCAAGTAGGCATAAGCTGACAAAGACTTACACAAGACATACTGATATGAAACACATCAGGAGAAACCCTTTTAGAATTACAACCAAGAGTAAAACATTTGGTCAGGGAAAAACTAAACAAAAGATGATGCATAATCAAAAAAGTCTTAAAAAAATTTAATGTTTGCTCAATAGTTACTATTTTTTGACTAAATATTGTTTACTCTTTGAGGTGTCTCTAATGAAAAGTCATAGTTAAAGGTTTGAGCTGACAACGTACAACGCACAAACAAAATACATCACTGAGATCCTGCAAAGATAATTCAGGGCTCATTAAGTCCATAATATGTCCAAACAATTTCCTTTTTTTTTTTTTAAAAGTGCAACATAACAGTATAAGGTGCATTCTCGACAACGTCTGGGTGCTGTTCCTTAAATGTGTTCCGTCTTTTTAGTTTTTTTCAGTTTAATGTATTTAACAAACTACAAGCAATTTTTACAGACAATTCTGAAAACTAATTGAAATCAGTGTAAAACTAAAGTTCAGTTTATTTGCTCGCATACCTGATGAACTTTAATGAGATAGTCTCACTTACCATTGTTTAGCATCTGCATCACAGTTGCAGTTGTATTTGGAGTCAGTGCAGTTTCTGTCGATGCCACAGGCACATTTCTGGATGCCAGGGCTGGAGCCTCCCCAGTAGAAATGCTTCTCACTGCTTCGGCCCACCCACCACGTGTAGGGGGTCCCATCTGCACCAAACACAGACATACACAAACAAATGTGTGAGAATATAAGAGAACAACTCCATTCAATCCTCCATGTCCCCAATTAGTTTTGGCTGGCTACCACAAGGCTCATTGTGTCCCTCACAGAAAAAGACAAGGCATGCAAAAACAGACTTGTTTTGTTAAAAGAAGTCTGCTAAAGCTCAACCCTCTTACAGACCCGCAAAATCTGTGGTACATGGAACCAAACCCCTTGCTGTTCCAAAGCCAAGACATATCTTTATCAGGTGCTTGGAAGGAGATTATGGAGATTAACCAGATCAACTAAAAATCGGTGACTGCAATTGCCAAAAACCATTGCCAGTGCAGCATTTAGTTAGCTTTTCCCCCCAGACAGAAGAATAAAAAAGTGAGCTTCAACATAGACAAGACAATTAAAGTATTAATGGAAAAACATTAATACACAAATTCTATTTAATAAAGGAAGTTTCTGTTTGTGAATGCTGCCATTGTTTTACAAATTCTGCTCAAAGTAAGCTGGTCAAAAATGGGTGAAATACAAAATCAAGTAAGTGTACCTATTCACACACAAATCTCTGTGTGTGCATGTTGTTTTGTGTGTGTGGGTTCTTGTGTGCATGTGTATTAATGAGTGGATAAAGGTGAAAGATCACTGTTTTTCAATAAGAAAGGCAATATTGTTTCCTTCGCCTTAGATAATGCATTCTGGCATAGGACAGTAACTAGGAAGAGAGATAAGTGTATATATATTGGTGGCTGGTAATAAATCACACCAAGCTGAAACAATATTACTTTTCTTACTCTATTTCTGGAAAAAAAGCCTCTTTGTCAATATCACTTTGTCAAATTCCATCAGAGCCAATAAAATCTCTTGAGCCACATTTTTACAGAAGGGAGTTGAAGCCAACTTTTGATGTAGGAAAATTGCATTGAGAGTTTTTGATATACTGTATTATTACACTGTGTGAAGCTAAACTCCAGGATGAAGCTACACATGTCCCCGTGTGTGTTTATACTGTTTATTGTGGGGATAAGATTGTTTGTGATTGGCCTTGGTGACCAATAGGTTTATTGCCCTCAGGAATAGAATTAGTGTCATCTCTGTTTTCCAAGTTACTATTGAAACAAACCATTGTTCGTGGGATTAGTGGTACTGCCCCAAGACTTCATAATGCTTTCCCTTTATGAGTATAAATATGTGATCTTGCAGTTTCAAAGAAGCAAGAATGAAGTTTGAGTTTAAGTTACAATCTCAACTTCACTTACATCATGTATAACATGTCTTTAAAGAAACTCAGCACATCTTTTTTTCTCTTACAGATGCTGCAGGTAGTTTTTCTGTTTCCTTACAGGTGTAGCAGCTGGTTGTCTGGTTTTTCTTGTTCAGACTTAACAGTTGATGCTGTTATTTTCTATCTGGTGTGTCCTTCTCTCCTTTTTTTCTCTTTAAACCTTCTCTTCTGTTTACTTTTTCCTTTCATTTGCCCCCATTTTGAAAAGAGTACTTAATTATTAAGAGGGGCCTTAGATCCATAAAGCTCCTCTTGGCAAAGCAAATTTGTTGGGCACAACACAGCATCCAGACCATCACTCTGATTGCTATTATGCTGGACAGGACAAGTAAAAAAAAAGTATGATCTTTAAGTGAAGATAACATTTAATACATGGTTTAGAAAGGGGATTTTTGGTTCTCTGTCCCTCTTTTGCTTCCTCTGTCGGTTACTGTTTGAACAAAGGTGAAACTGAGCACCTCCCCACACAGCTGGGAGAGAGAGCGCTAACTCATGGTTGAAATTTACTCAAGCTGATGACATAGTGCTTGTTCCACAGGTGAAACAAAATTTGACAGCAAGGCAGAGATTAGGAGTTTGCAATCAACAACCTGTTGGAGTGGCAGAATATGAATTTACAGTGATTAGACCATGCCTTCAGTATGTCACTTCCCACCATAAATCCTGTTAGAAATTTACACCAACATGATGCCACAGCACTGTTCAGTAATGGGCAGATGTCACAGGTGGATTAGCTCCAGGCCTAGGAACATCAACAGTGGTTGTTCAACAAAAGGAGCCATGCTGTTTTCTACAGGAAACAAATTATCTACCAAGGTGGCAAGGTCCCTTTGTGGTCACATGATGAGTGGAAGTGTTGAGTATGAGGTTATGCACTTTAACAGTGCTGAGCCCTCATAAATACAGATACAGTTGAAGTTGCCGATTCCACTCCAGTCACGCCTGCTCAGAGACCAGATCCAAAGAGTTTGCAGATGTGTTCTTTCTCGTGTCTACAACTGGAGATGGTAGAAACCCAAGATTCCCATTTCTTGAAGTATCCCCTTGTTCTTGTTGTCAAAAAGGATGGATTTCTACTTTTCTGTGCAGATATACGGAGGCAAATGGAGTGTAATGACCCAGTAGTCTGGGCTGATGAGCCCTGGGGCAGGTTGGGGACTGCTCTTCTTTTTACACACTGGATTTGACCAAGAGTTCTAATAAGATTCTCTTCTTCAGAATCAAAGAAAAAAAAAAGCTGCTGCACGTTGTATAGTATGTACTTATTTGGGATACAACTTAAAGTTGTGTGGAATAAAGCCAGAGTACCAAATGGGATGTGGGGAGATGTGGAAATTGTTGACCAGAACAAAAGAGGTGAAAACGTTCTTGGGGCACTACTTCAGATTAGCAAACTTATTTAGCCCCTCACCAACTTGACCTTGAAGGTTTTCAGATCTGGTCCAGTGAAATGAGCAGTCAAACCCTCTGCTCCACACCACTAGCTTTTCCAACCCTTTTGTCCTGCTGACTGATATGTCAAACAGAGGTCAAGACATTTTTGACCTCTGAGTTTTCAACTGTCCTGTTCATGCACCAGTTGGAAAAACATGCAGCCCTTCACGCCAAGAGAAAGTGGCTATTTCAGTGGTTGGGGGAAAAGCCAGGTGCAACTGAGTCTCATATTTGTAGAACATTACTAATCTTTTAGTAGTCTGCGGAGGGCATAGACTGACACAGACCAGCCACATAAATAGTCACCGCCAGCAGACTAACCTTCTATTAAAATTTTTTAATTCTGTGTGTGTTTACATGCCTCCCACAACCAGGGAGAAACTCAAAGCAGGCTGTGTGTAGTAGTGTTGGTCATTTGTGCAATGCTGGCAAATAAACCTGTGTAGAAATGCCAAGCGTCTGTGCAGGGAAGAAACCCATGGAACAAGGAACTTTGTTACAAATGTTTAATTCACACATGGCCTCATTTAGAAAACACCCGTATATTATTGTAGGGGGGCTGCGCAAGGGTAAGGTCTGCAAAGTGCCCAATCTGAACATATGTGGTTTCACATGCAGCGCCTCTGAGCAACTCCTACAACATTTCAGGGATGCGGTGCATGTGTGGAAATATCTATGCGGAAAAAGACAAGAGTCACCTTGTTTACGCCTGAGAGAGACAAACACCCAAGTGATCAAAAAACCTGCAGTGTACAAAATAAACACAAATCTCATAAGTCCAAAGTCACACTTTCACTCTCTGCTTTGCTTTTCACCTCCACTGTCATATCAACACTCTTCACACATGTGGGGATGAAGTTATACAAATATTAAAATGCACATACGTGAACTTGACCATTTTCATAACTTGGTTTCTGAGACACAATGAGAAGGAGACAGTAAGACAGGATAGGAGATGGAAGGAGAGGAACTGCAGGAGTAACAACAGGGCATCAGGTGGAATGGGGGCTATGTATTGTGCCAGTTTAGGTCTCCTGTGCTATGTGGTTTGCGCTGCCAAAACAAACAACTCAGGATGGAGAAAGGAGAGGGTGAGGATGGAGGGAGAGATGAGAGTTTGACAGCATGGATGGATGAAGATGTGAGGGAGGAGAGATAGAATCACACTGGCACTGAGTTCAAATGGAGATCCGCAGAGAGGGGGCACTGCCAAGATGAGGCTGAGTGGGTTGCTCTTGTGTGTGTGCATCCTTCTGTTTATGGGAAGAAAAGAATGGGTTTGCATTAACAAAGATGTGGATTTAAAAAGCAGGAGTGCAACAATTATCACGAGTCCCACTGGAGTATGATGAGTATTTAGAGTGGTAGAGTGTGTGTGAATCTATCTGTGAAACTGCAGGTTAGATTTACATCAGAAAAAAAACTACCTGCCCTTTGATCATTTGAAATGTTGTAGTTATTCCGTTTCTCAGGTCTGGTCTATTACTTTGAATATGAAAATAAAGTTGAAAGATGTTGGACAAAATATAAGTAATAGAATCCATTTAAAAAGGAACATGAATGATCCTTTAAACCACATGACTGATAGTCAAAGCTAAGATATTGTATCATCTTTGTAATCCCAACTCTCTGCATCCATCCACATTTTATTTTTTCTCTTTCACTGGCAAATCCCCCAACAAACATGCATAATGTTCGCAGGAGAGGAGAAAGCAACCATGACAGATTGATAAGGCCCAGGGTTCTGCTCCTCCTTTGTCCTCGGAGACAGCCACACAGCGGCACTTCTTGTGATCCATTTGTTATTCAAACAATATACAAAACAGAAACAAACTTACACCCCCTACAAACTCACCTATTCATCTTCTCTCTTATCCAGAGAGGTTAATGCTTACATCTTCATCATGTCTATGATGCTTTGTGGAGACTCATACTTCCCCATGAAAAGACAGATAGAGTAACAGAATGAAAGACTAAGACAGAGGAAGAGATGCAGCAGCAGAAAGATAGGTAGCTAAGAGATAATGACAATAAGAAAAGCAGCAATGAAAAAAAAGAAAACATAGAGCAGGAGAGTGTGAGTAAAAAATGAAGCCCAGAAAACTCATATTTATGTCTTGCCTGATATCACACAGAACTGCCAAGTTATCACACACAGTTTCCATCTTCGTTGTGACTCGACTCTAACAAGTTTCCGTGGACCGGGGATTCAGCTTCCTCAAACCAAATACTTGTGAGTGATAGACAGTTTGATAATAGCCTAAGGTTTCACCTATGGTGCTGACATACTGATGGTTTGCCTCCTAACCTTTAATAATTTGGTAAGGTCATTAGTAAGCCCACTATTATTTATCTTGGGAGAATTCCAAAAAATTCACAGTTTTCAACAAGGGGAACCAAAGAGTGTATTCCAGTTACAGGAACACAGCCTACCTGGGGATGTTTACTCCGGGGTATTGAAAAGGAGGCTCTGGCTGATTGTTGAACGTCTGATTCAGGAGGAGCAGTGTGATTTTGTAGTGCAAGTGCAGAACAGATCTTTACTCTTGCAGAAGACATGGGAGTTTGACCGTCTAGTCTGCATGTCTTTTGTGGATCTGGTAAAGGCTTATGACCGTGTTCCTAAGGGATTCTCTGGGTACTGCTGCAGTATGGAATACTAGGGCTGCTGTATCAAGGTATCAAGTCCCTGTCAGAGATTGGGCATTACTTTTTTATTGTCTCTCAATTCAACTGACAGGGTCATTAAAATCCCGTCATAATTTGTTTTTACTGGTCACTTTAATTTTTTTAAATGATAATAATGACATATTAAATAACATTTAAGTGCAGAATATATGTAGTATAACTTATTCACAGCAGTGACACAATCCACTGACTGTGGCCTCCAGTAGCTAGATATGAATAATGTAATTAAATGAATGCACTTAAAATATGAACAGTTCACCTGCTGTGGCCTGAATGCACAGTCTCACACCTTTCCCATGGTTCGCATGGACTTGAACTGCATGCCCACTAGTACCTAATTAAATGTCTCAAGTGGTTTATCTGCAGAGGTTATTTTCATGAGGTTTTGGACTTTTGCCTTGGAGAGACGACTTTTCATGGCTATTCTGATGTTCTGGAGGCTGAATCCTCTGCTGCCACACTGGAGACTGGAATTATAAGCACCACTTTAACCAAAGTTTTGAAAAAAGGGAACACTTCACTTCTGAAGTGATCAGAAGTCGGCAAGACGCTCTGAAGGAGGGGTTTCCTGATCACGCAAGCACTCGCTTTAGTGGGAGGAAATCCCGCAGCATGCGCTCCTTCTGCATGAGTTGTTCAGCCACACCAGTCTGTGACCTGTGGTGGTCACAGACGCACTCCAAGACAATAGCTCATTATTATGCTCACTCGCTACCAAGTGGTCAGGGATGTGAATTACAATCTTTCAAAATGACAGATGGCCTTCAGATTTTTCCGTCACTGTTTAAAAAAATGGTCAGCGACGGAAAATATTTGGTTAACACGACCCCTGCTCCCTAACTGAAGTAAGATCTTTGGTACAACATAACGAAATATTCCAAGTTGGAAATTTTCCACAGGAATTATGGGAATTTGGGGGAATTAACTGGAATTTTGGGGTAATTTCAATAAACTGCATCATATCTAAACATAAATGTCAAGATTTAGTTTTGTCATTAGGAAACATTCATACAAAATAAAACAATTAAAAAGACATGACATTTCAACATATTTATTTCAGAGTAGAACTTTAAAACTTGAATTCTTGCACTGAACAAAAAGTTCTTTCATTGAACAACAAAAATATGAATGTTGAGTTAAATATTACACACACCTCAGTACTCCAGGTTTGGAGGAACTCAGAGTGCATGTAGGGGGTGTGGCCTCAATAGCCCTGCAGTGTGCTGTGATTGAATAGCATGGATATTCAAGTTTGCTTGCATTAAATCTGGTTGTTTTAGCCAAGACATATAATTATTTAATACCTTAACGTGTGGGTCGCGGGTTATATATTAACAGATCGTTCTGTTTGGCTCGTGGCTCACCGGCACATTTTCACTTTGGCCCCATAAGGCAAAAAGTTTGGGCACCCCTTCTTTAAAGCCATGTGCCAATCTTGTAATCACAGACACGTCGCCAAAAGTAGTACAGAGTGCTTGTTTCCATAACACTCATATTATCTGTTACAAGTTACTGCACCTGACACAACAAATACCCAGACCACACTTTGTTTATGTCAAACGATGACTCCCCTGATAGTCGGCCTGTTAACTGAAAGGTCAGTGGATCCAAAATGGCAATCGACATGCTCAGTCGCTCATATTCCCTGTGTGACATGATGGCTTTTAAAAAAGGCAGAGAGTTGAAAACCAAGATTGGTATTCATAACTCAAAGACTAGGTTTTCTTATGAATATCACCTTTTAGTTTATGCTTTTTTTCTTGGAGTCATTCGTTCTGTGCCCACTCCCCTCCGGCTGAAAGAAAACAAATGTGTGCAAAGTCAGATATGCTCATATGGATGGGTGAGAATATGTTGGTATTCTGCATTCTGCACTGATCTTTAAGGGTTGTTAATGTGAATCAATACTTTTCTCTCCCCTCTAACAAGCACAACTATTGTATTAATAAGAAAAAAGGTAAGGGCAAGCCTGATACATGCTGCCAAAGCCTTAGGTTTGCTGAAAAACAACCATTAGTAAAGACAGCAACAAAAAAAAAGAAAAAAAAAGTCCAGGTCCATTCCCACCTAAATGCCCTTGCTCTTGCTTTAAAGGTTTCTGGACAAAGATAACACACAGATACACACACGCATTTTCAATCTTGGTGAAGCTTCACACAAAGCCACAGATCAATTCGTCTTTGTTGGGGCGCTGTTGGTTTTTTTGTTCTTTGTTGTCTCTGTTTGTTTGCATCTCTGTTTGTTGTGAGACCCTAATGTCTCATCTCTCCGTAGGCTGGTCTCTGTTAGCCTCCTATCCTCTCAACTTATCTGGTTTGTGGAGAGGCCACAGAGAGGCACATTAGCTATGCCCCAGGATGTCTCTTGAGAACTCTAGATAATGCAGTACAAGTTTGAAAGGGACAGCAAAGATTTTTATACCTCTTTCTTTGTTCCTTCCTCTTTCTTTCGGTTTATCTCCACAAGCGCATGCCTGTCTGGGTTTTCTCCTCTCTGTTCCCATTCATATGTCTCAGTTACTTTGCTCAGATCCCCTGCCCCTTTCTTGTGTCTCAGTCCTTCTCCTCTCACCAACCACACATCCATCAAATTAGTTTTAGAATCTCCTCTACCTTCCAGCTCTACCTCAACTTTCCCTATCTCTGTGGCTCCTGCATATTTAGGCCTCTCTTTCTGCTTCATGCTCCCCACCTTCCCCTTGCTCTCTCATATCTCTGAGTCTCAGAGGTTTCCTCTTTATCTGTCTAATATGTCCCTCTACCTTTCTTTTGCACCGCTGGATCTCTTGCTTTACCATGCTGCTCTTCTCCCCCCTCTCTCATATCTGACTTACACACGTTTTCCTTGCATTCTCATATCTTTTGGTATTAGTATCCTTTCTCTTTCTCTACATGCACAATATTTGTCCATCTATCTCATGTTTCTATGACTCTTTCCTGGCATATAATCCCTTTATGTTCTCATTAGTCCTACTATAACATAGCTGTTATTCCATGCTGCTTGCATCCCTACCTTGCTCTGATCCTGATCTAAAGATACATTTGCAACACATACTGCTGTCCCCATTAATCTGTTTCGGTTTAATCTGCAAAAGGCTACAATGCATACCAAAATATGAGAAGGCTGTTATATGTAGTCATTTACAGGGCAAACCCCATTTCCAGAGAAGTTGGGATGTTTTCTTGACTACACCAAAACTTAAATCTGTATATTGCTTTCCATTGGAATTTTTCTTTAGCATAAAATGGCTTAGAATAAATTATATTTTAGTGTGTTCACTAAACAACTTTCAATTCCAGAAGAAGCACTCCCAAAAAGTTGGGAGGAAGGCAGCGAAAGAGAAACATTTAGAAAATATAAGTAACACTGTTCTGGAAGATTCAACCACCAGCAGATTAATTAGTAAAAAGGGTGTGTGTCAGGACTGAGAATAAAAGGAGAATTCACAGAAGGCTCATCTTTTCCATTTAAGAACAGATTATGGTTCATTCAGTCAAAAAACTTGCCAGAAAATACTGTATTTCTCAATGCATTGAAAAGGACTTTGGTCTTTCAACATCTACTGTTCAAAATGTGAAAAGATTCAAGGAGTCTGGGGAAATCTCACTGTGTAAAGGCCAAGGTTGTCGGTTGGAGCCACTTTATGTGCATGACCTTCAAGCCCTCAGGCCACACTGCAGGAGAAACACACATGCTGGTGTGATCAATATAGCTACATGTGCCCAGGAGAACATTGGAAAAACATTGTCACTATGGATATAATGGTACATTTCCACTGCTGCATCCAAAAATGTAACCTGAAACAAGGAGGAAGCTGCACATCAATATTACACTGAAATACTGTTAAGTTTTTCCAGGCAAAAGCTCATGTCGGATGGACAGACAGTCAGTGTTCTGTGATCAGATGAGTCCATATTTCAGCTGCCTTTGAAAAAAAAATTATGTTGAGTTCTAGGTGTCAATATAAATGAGAAAGAAGCAGCAACTATAATCAGCATTACTTGTCTTAAAGCTCCCCGGGGGGTTAACTTCAATATTTACACATTTATTCCACACCAGAATTATGGGCAAGTTTTGCAGGAAGTCCAGAAGAAATATGAAGATTTGCATTTTAATATGTAGACCTTTGGAAGTAGAAAGGTTTAGGGCTGCAGTGCATGTGTGTAATGCACTGCAGCCCTGAATATTCTCTTTCACACTGCGAGTCAAAGTGAGATAGCAAGTGCAACTTGGCATGTTTAACATCTTCTTCAAATAAAACTCTTAGGAAACAATCCACAGACAACACAGAGATATCTACAATCTGCTTAATGGTTCCAGGTTACTTTGGTTGCCAGTATGGCGCAACTCTGAGATTCTGGTGTTTTGGTGAAATATCCAGTGGTTCTGAATGTTTTACAGCAATTTTAAAGGGGATCAGTCTGGTTTGCTGCTGCCTGCAGTGCAAGTAATACAAGCTGAGACATCTCTGTTGTACACATCCAACAACACAGCACAAAGACAAGGGAAGGATAATGAGCTCTTTCAACAGCCTTCCCTTAATGGGATCCACCTCCCTGACAGTTCAGAGGGCAAACCTCGCTCCTGGACCCACTTTCCAGCACATTATTATGCTCTAGTAAATTCACTCGGCATACCTCCCATCTACAACTCATCACAGGTCATCACCGAGAGTATCGTCCATTAAATGAAAAACACCTTGGGAAGAGTAGAGAGAGGAGGAGGGAGGATAAATTCATATCAATAGCAGTGCCTTTAATTGGCTTGTCTGCTTGATAAAGGGCACAACAGCCACTCTGTGCAGTATCATGAGCACACACAAACCCACACACCCCCAGCAGCCGTTGTAGCTGGCAAAAGTGCAGGTTGAAGACTATAAACAACCATAATCATCATTACTGCCGGGTAATCTCAATCAGTATTTGTGTGTGTCTGTGCATTTGTGACTATAAGTCACATTTAGTGCCGTGTCCCCGCAGGTCAAGGCCGATGGACAGATGTGCCATGAAGGAAATGGCCTCTGCCAAAACACACTCATTTTTCACACTGCTTTTAAACTCGCACCATCCATCTCCTTGCATATCTGTCAGGTTTGTCATATGGATGGGGATACAGTGAACAACACTCATAATTACAGAGGAGGATGAACAGGGCATAAACAACTCCACAGAGGCGAGGGCAAAGAGCGGGAGAGCGAGAGGCAGAGAAAAAGTAAATCAGAGAGAGGCTGGTTTTGAAGAGAGTTTAGAAAGCAGACAGCTAGAGATGAAAAGGAGAGCAGTCAGAAAAACAAGACAAAGGAAAGAGAGGAAAGACTAATGATGAGCACATGTCAAATGAGAAAGGAGAGGCATGGAATTGCCTGTGACAGAGATGTTTTGAGAGATTATGGGTGAGAGAGTGAAAATGAGTGGAGATTCACAGTCTTTCAGTGATATATTGGTGCATTTGAAGCTGTAGGTGAGAAAACTGATGGCTATGGTGAGAAGATACATACAATACTTATAGAGTTATATTGGAATCACCATATTTCACTTCATTAATTAGATACTGGCTAATATAGAAAGAAAACACGGCAGAAAGGGTTTCTGTGGTCACTTTCACACAGACTCAAGACCCAACCTGATCTCACAGACATACATGAAATAACCACAAGGTTATTTCAATGTCAGCACTTATTTAAGTGTTCTTGGCACGTAATTGTTAAAAATTACGTACCGAAAACACGCAAACGACACCAATGTTAAGTCAATGGGGAACTTTGTCGCGTTGTCTGTATGAATTTCCCGTTTGACTGGAATCCAGTTCACTGTTAGACCTCAAATCCTCAGCATCACAGCGCATTTTCAAGAAAAACCACATAAAATTAAGGTCACGTTCACACCAGCCTTGTTTAGTCCAGTTGAACTGAACCCTGGAGCGTTTACCTCCTTGGTGCGGCTTGTTTTGGTTGATGTGAACGCTAGCCTCGAACTCTGGTGCAGACCAGTCAACCGGTCCCGGGTCCGCCTGGCAGGGGTGGTCTTGGACCGCTATCAAGTGAACTCTAGAGCGGATTACTTCTGGTGTGAACAACATCCACACCATCCAGCTGCATGCAGGTACAGTGCTATCAGGCCCTTCCATATATATTTGACATTTGGTATTTCCTTAGTTATTTGCAGGCTTAAACACTGTCTGTTAAGTGAGGTTGTGCGCGTGTGTCTGTAGGTAGGGCTGTGCCAGTTTTTTTTTTTTTACAGCCTATGGTTGGTTCAGACGGCACGGTGCTCAAAGACACGGGACTGTGTCCACTAGTTCCTGAAAAAAGGGACTATTTTTACGGTTCCCGTTCTGCAGGGGTTTAAATTCTTTAAAGTGATCATATGAAGAAGCCATAGATCCCCGAAGCAGAGCTAGAGCTGCTGCCTTTGATTTTGCCTGCATGCTTTGCTATGTGATGACGCATGCACGGTGCAACTGTGGTGGATGGTGTTGCCAGATTTGGTGTTTCCCCCTCAATTTTTAAGGCACGTTTACAGTGTGTTTTTGTGGGATTTTGCCTGGAGGGCTCCATAGAAACCTGGCACTCTCTTGAACAAAGATGAACTGTGAAATAACGTTCATCAGGCGGAAATTACAGTCCATTCAGTTCACGTTCATCCAAAATATGAACGAGTTCATGCACAACACTGGGGGTAGGCCTATTCATTCATTCAAGGAGATGCATGGATTCCGTAAAACAATAAGCTGCTTTTATGATGAGCAAACTTTGTGACTTTTACATGTATGTGATTATGAACTTTTTTTTGTCCACTTATTGTCCACTGGTCGTGCTTGTATGGCATAAAGAAATAAACATCGTGGTATGCTCTCATTATTGCCTGTCGTCTTCTGTGATATGATCGTACGATTGAAGACTGTCTTCTGCGACATCCGTTTATCAATACATTATCTAATTGTTGCAGTCATATGCGCGGTCCGTTAAAGTCTGCTGATATGCAGTCCAGATCAGCACCATCATGAAAATGAGCAGATGATGCTCCATGATGTACAGTAAAAATTACGAGGGATTTGTTTGTCTACCCGCTTAAACTGTATAAGCAATAATAGAACGGTATTTGCTGACTGTTTGAGTTTGGACTCTGTGAACGGGAAGCGGACCAATTGAGAAACTGTAACAATGAATCATCTTTGCTTTGGTTCTAATCAGAAAATGGACCTTTTGGTGTGAACACGACCTAAGACATTTAAACTGTGACAATGAGCAACACAACAATGAAAGGCTGTTTTTCATTCCCAATGGACCTTAAACATATTAGATTATTGAATGAAAAAGCTAAACACTCTTTTATTTACAAAGTTTCTCTCAGGTTTCTCAAGATCGTTGCCGTGGTTGCTATGAATGCTGCAACATGCATGTCACATTCCAGATCAAATCTTGAGCTATTTCAATAAAAACATGGTCAATATGGGGTTACACAGGTCTTTATAGAGTGATCCCTCATTAAACCTGCTTTAAACAAAAAGGACTTGGTGCTTTGGATTAAAACCCCAGCGGTGCATTAATTAATTACTTATGCACAAGCAAATGGTGAAAATGTTTTACATCCAATTTAAAAACTACATGGTATTGCCTTCTGTAAATACTTTTTACATTCTAATCTAATTTCACTTCAATAAAACGTTGTGATCTTTTTTTTATGTTATTTCCAGTGGTTATTGAAATAGTAACCTATGTGTATAATATATTTGATAATCTAGGATGTAACCCTGATTCTGACCCATGACTATGTACTGACCCTAAATCCAGCATTTAAGGTTTTCTTTCAAGGTTATATGTGTCAGGATTTCCGTTCCAAGCCAGGGTTTTTATTTTTGTAGTTATTTGTGTTGTGTTATTTCCTGTTTTATTTTGTTATCACTGACCTCCCTCTCGTTTCAGGTGTCTTGTCTTCCTCATCCTCATGTGCTC
>JAOXYM010000019.1:15407344-15426047 GCA_028567055.1 Leptatherina wallacei
GTGTCTCATTGTCTCCCCTGCTCCTGTGTATTTAGTGTCTGTGTCTTCCTGCACTCCCTGCCAGTTCGTCTTGTGCCACCACTTGATTTATCAGCCCTTTTGTTAAAACTTGATCTCCAGTCCTTTGGCCCTTGTGAACCTTGCCTGTTTTTGACTCTGCCTCAGCCTCACCCCTTTTGTACTTCTGCCCTGTGGATTCCTGGCTTCCGACTCCTGCCTGTATGACCACTCCTCTGTCTAGCCCAGCGTTGTTCGTTCTTTGACGAATAAATTATTTTGTTTTTGAAACTCAACCTTGCCTCCTGTCTGCGCCTGTGTCCGCACCTCGATTCCCTGACAATATGAATGTCCAAGATGAATAATATCATAACTCTAAATGGAATATACTTTCCATAAAACTGAAGGAAAAAACCCCCAAAAGGCTTAATTTCTTTTATACTCGGTCAAGTACTCTGAAACGTTGTGGCTGAAGGGATGTCAATGAAATGAGAAAAATAAAATTTTGGCTTTCACTAAACCAAATGCATCATTGGAAAGGTTTTCATTTGGAGAACAACATGCAAGGATGACACCGTAATTGTTGGATGTGTTGGGAGATGGACAGGAAAGGGAGTACAGGGGCCTGGTGGAGAACTTTGTGGGACAGTGCAGGTCTAACCATCTGCAGCTGAAAACCTCCAAGACTAAGGATATGGTGCTGGACTTCAGGGGGAAGAGGCCCCATCTCCAGACCATTTCCTTTGAGGGTTCAGGCATGGAGTTGGTCAGGACCTAAAAATACCTTGGACACTATCTGGATGACAAATTGGACTGGTCTAAAAGCACAGACAGCATCCATTGAAAAGGACAGTCGCACTTCCTTGTAATAACTTATGTGTTATAACCACCAAATGGGGTGCTGTCAAATATGGAGAAAATACTTTTCCATCCATTTAACAATAAAGTGGCTATTTCATGTATTTCGGTGAAATCACGTTGCAAAAATTTTTAATCTCTGGTCTTCCTATAGCCATCATACAGAAAAAGATCTAGACTAACGAAAAAATATGAGGTAGTGTCCCACAAGACTTTATTTAGGATTGAAGATATATTCATTAACACTCCCTTTTTAAGAGCTCCTATTTTCTAAGAGGAATAACAGTTTCTGAAAATATGAAAAGATGAACATTTAGCCGGGGTGTTTGCCTAGTAAACACAAACTAAAGAGGATTAGGATTATGTAAAGCCCAAAGATGAAATGGCATTTATTAGCATTCAGCTAACCTAAAACCTGACATGACTAGCTGGTGCCATGCTGTGTTTTTTACATTCATTATTCTTTTCTTTGAAAAAATTACACTGTGTTATAGACCCTGCAGACGGCAAAGCCTCAGTAAGTCCACCGATCAATCACACTGTCGGGAAAATTGATTAATATGAAAGTAATCCTCAAACACCTCATACATCAAAGTGCAGCAATGAGGTGCATATATTTACTAAAATTACTGTATTTGTGTGCTTTCATACATATACGCTTGCAGGTACACACTCACAATATAAATCTAAATTTCTTTCATATTACTTTGACATAAAACAAGTGAAAATTCTCTCCTATGTCTATCAGTTGCCAAAGAAGCTCTAGCTGAATTTTAGCTTTGTATTACTCATAAAAGGGACATGCATCCTGCAGACAGCTGGTTTCTATGTTCATCTTCACATCACATTGCTGTCAGAATCATGATGGATTTCAACCTTTTATTCTTTCAGACCTTTTTTTTTTAATTTGGAGTTTCTTCTTTCCTTTTTTACTCTTTTATGGTACAGCTGTGCTGCAACCCACACAACTGCTACTTTATTTCCATTTCCTCTTTTGTCTCGCTCTCAAAAGGCACAGTCAAATGACGTATCCATCAAGTCATGTGCAGGGTAAAGAAAGAAAAACAAATCAAAGTGAGGAAACTCAGATGGAGAAAAACATGTCAGCATTCAGTTCTGATTCCTGACTGTGCTTGTGTCACTCTCTGTCATGTCATTCCCAAGAATACTTAAACGCTTGAAGTATGGAGATTTTGCCTTACTTGTGGAATATCTTTGATGATGTAGGACTGTCGGTCTTGGTGAAAATCACTGACACTACAATATCAAAATATTCTGGCTTTGCAAGTCTTAAGTACATGGCATAGTTCTGCTGGTTGCTGGCAAAAAACATAATACTTGGAGGATTTCATCATCGCATCAGCCTTGAGAACATTTTGCAGGCTTTTATTATAGACTAAGACACTGAAAGACATAGCTTTGCGAAAAGAAAGTTGGGTGGTTTTTGACAGCACAGACATTTCAGAAGTATACAGGGTGTCTTTCAAAGGAGAACAAAGAATAACCCTTGACACTCTTTTTACATCCAGCCAGCTACATTCTTCTCCTCAGCTTTATTCCTACCCTGGCCTTTGTTTGCAGTCGATTCACAGGTGAAGAGGCTGACCTCAGCATGCCAGCCACTAACCCATTGGGCTTTTCCCTGAGCACACATACAGCTGGCAACCTTCTTTATCTTATTCTACCACTTACACACTCAATCTCTGTTTTCAGCTTTGTCTGCTCTTTCCTCCTCTTTGGTATTCCCCCTCTCCCCATTCCCTTTTCCCTTCTTTCACTCACTGTCCTGCTGTCTCCATCTTAGCTTGAGTTATTGATTTCTGTAAAGGTTGACTGCGGCTGCCACCGAGTCTACCACTTTTTTTTTCTAGATTTCACATTGTTTCTATCAATGGCTATATATCTTTCATGCACTTTTCCACTTGTTATCCTCTCATTCTGGGAGGCACAATGTAAGGCAGAAACTTTAAAGTGCTGTATGTCTGTATTTCTAAGTCAGATTCCTTACCTGTTACAGAAGGAAACAAGCATATGACTTGTCTTTTCAAAGAATCGTATTGCACATAAATCCCAATTTAATCAGAGATGTCTCAGAAAATCTCAAAGGGAAACACTGTTGCCTCCCTCAGAGTTTATCATCTTCGTCATATATCCTTTTGAATAATGTCAAAAAAGTTAGAAGGAGCTCCTGCACCTTTATATGACATTTCACCAAGAAATAAAGGCATAGATAAGAAGACATAAATTCTGATATATAAACATCACATTTCATATTTAGGACACTCTACATCCTCTAGTAAAAATGATTAAACATGATTTATTCTAACAGTGACTTGCTAGTGATCTATGTGACATGTATGGCATCGTATACATGTAATCTTATGTGTGTTGAACACAGCAACTCAGAGTCACTTATCATGCTTTCCTACAGATTTTGGAAGAGTTTCCTGCATAAATCTGCATATTAATGAAGATAAAACAGATACTGCTGAAACTGCTGTAAAGTCACCCATGTGCAAACTGAAGCTGACCATAAATATTTAATAATGTATGTGTGGACATATAAAATGAATAAGCGATAGGTAACACATAATAATATTCTTAACACATAATGATTATTGTGTCTGGACATCAGACAACAGTTGAGCCTCTTGTTTAAGGTATGACATGACTTCTTGTTAGTATGCCAAGAATTTTAGCTATTTTTCATTAGTATTTATAAATCCAGACTGAGTAATAGCTCTACATGATAGGTAGGATGACTCTATGGGAAGGATGGCAATTATTTTCTGACAATGTAAGAATATCATATAGCGGCTTTTACATAATCCTTAAACTGCACATCATTTAAGAGATCAAATACATATACCCGATCAAAAGTAATACATCCCTGTATCTACGTATCATATAGCTATCAATTAGTTGGCCATGTTAAATTGAGGTAAAACCTGAAGCAATTTTCAACAAAGTGAAAATGCATTTTAAGACATGAAGGCTTATTTCTAGCTGTATAAAGGATTGCCCACCTGCCCATCATTCCCTAACAACCTGTCCTGGTAAACATGTTGACCATTTTGGTAATGAGGACATAGCTGACAGGTGAGGCTGCACCTGGCTTCAGGAAACTCATTACCGAGTCTTAATGATGTGCCATGTTCCATAATTAAATATAACTTTTTGACTCTAACCAATTTCCTTGTTTGCTGTGTTGGCCAGGGAGGGTGCATGGGCTTTGGTCTAGTTTGACAGCTCGGATGCGGTGTCTGGAAGATCTGTGCAGCACTCATCGGCAGTGCCAGTGGAAGCTTCTGATGGGGTTTACATGGGAACATAAACAGCATGACAATGGAATAAGAGAGCTGGAAGCTGGGCGCTGGAAAGTCTGAAAACTTAGTTTTGCCTCAAAGTGTGTAATGAGCATATGCATATTTTCATGTTTTTTCTTTTTTAATGAGCCATACTTCCCCTTACTTTAGCTGTAGCTGAGAGGCCTGGGAGGCTGGGACCACTTTCATATATCACATAGCTATGAATGTGCAACTGTGTGTGTGTCTATAGAAACAAACTACAGGGGTAATTATGAAGCAATTGATTATTACGATCTCATAATTTTTAACTCCAACCATTGAAATTGGAATATTTGATGGATTTAATTATTTCATGATATATCTGTGTATTGAAATAGGTTGTGAATTAACACCTTACATTAATTGGTGTCTAATTATCAATCAATTTAACTCACGTAGACAAGTCTTTTAGATGGGGGCAAACTCCAGAAAATGTATAAAGTAAGAAAAATTAAGAAAGATTCAGTTTCCCTTTATTCTGATTGCGACCATATCCTAGAATGGAAACATAGTGTCCAGCTCAAGGAGGCTCAGAAAAATCATCAAGGTTAAGAAGGCTGAGACATAACCATCATTGGACAAGATTGAACATTTGAACTTTAAATGGTCAAGATGGGCCAAGACATAAATACCTGAGGAAACAATACTAAAAGGTTTTAGGACATAAAACTAAAAGAGCCTCCAGATGGAGCAGATGGATGGACTCATAACAGATCATTAATGGTTGTATAGCACGACTTCAAGTCAGGCACCTGACATATTTGTCTGTACGCAGGTGGAAGAGGGGCAGTGGTATGGGCTGCTAGCATTAATGATGAGCAAGTGGGTCTATTTCATCTTGAAGATAGAGCGGTTACTTTGGTCAAGAGAGGCACAAGATGAAATCCACATTTTTTTAAATGATTGTTAAGCATTACAATGCTTCATAGGATGAAGTATTTACTCCACTATATACTATGCTATAGACTCATCAGTTCAGCCAATCTTGATATTCATGCTTGTTTTGTAGACTTTGTGTGCTCTTTACAGATCCCTTTGTGAGAGGCTTAATTCAAGTTCAAGTTCAAGTCATGTTATTGTCCCTGATGGGAAGCTTTGTTTACAGACAGGTCACCAAGGAAGACATTCAACAAAGTATCCCAGGTTTATTCTAATAAGGCTGGACATGATTATGACACTTTAAACACAACATTTGATTTATTAGATCCACCAAGTCTCTGCTATTAAGGATTTTATTTCCTTCTAAAGAAAGATAAATGCTAATGTATATAGTTTGGCTCTAAAACATATCAGTAAAAGTTTATGCTTATTTTGTATTGACAGTATTTACTGTTATGGCTATTGAGTATGAACAGAATAACTTGTCTGTAGATGCAAAGCTTATTCCAGTAGACCATCTTATATTAAAACTGATGCAAACTTAAAAAAGCTTGCATCAGTTTCAATATAAGTTGAAGTTAACAGCTACTGGGTGTTGCAGATTCTGGCCTTAAAAGAGAGAGAGAGACAGAGAGAGACAGAGAGAGAGAGATGCTGTGCCAATTAATGAGGGAGCCATGGCTCAGTCAAAGTTTGCATGTCCGGTCTCTGCTGAGAAGAGCAAATGATGAATACGCTTCAATCATTCTGAGACGGGCTTTCATCGTTTGTTGGAGCTGTCGGACAGTTATCAGGGCTCACTGCAGGTATCTGGAGGGAAGACCTCGTCCATAATTGAATACTGAGTTTAGAAATGTCACATAAATCCATCCATCTAAATTTCAAAAGAGGAAATCCCCACTGGCACGCAACATGTAGATGCTTGACGGTGCCCATCAATCCAAAGTTGAACATTTTTGTCAATAGAGTTGATAACCAGTGGGGGGATTTGCCAACTTTTAACAAGGGGCATGTTTGCCAACTTCAGTGTGAGGCTACATTGCAGGAAGACCTCAGTCCAATACTAATATTTTACTCTTTTAAAATGCCCTATCTACATTTTTTGCTTTACGATGTAATTGATCTGAAAATAAGCTGGCATATACTTGACATTACATGAAGATGTTCCTGTTTGCTTACACACTAATTTAAACCTGCTGTAGAATCTTTTAGATAGTGCACTTATTCTTTGATAGTTATGTTGGAAACATAAAAAGGCTTAAACCTTTAAACCCCCGCTGAGTGACCTTTATGTTTGCTGCAGGACTTGCCTGGCAATTTCATGGATAAAGTTTGAGCTTTATCAAAAAGGAAAAAACGATGGATAAATCAAAATGTGATTATATTTAAGGCTTATTCTTTAACTTTGCTATACAGGCATTACTTCATTTCCAAAATCCATCTTTTTCTCCCTATCCTTTGAATGTCTTCACCTTAAAGAATGTACATCCAAGGTCTAACTCCTCCACAGTGGTTTTGAAGTGAGGAAAATGGAGCTCTAATCTATTCTGGTGCAATCATGCTTTGACCTGGTTAATGGAGGCAGCATACCCCAGGGCAAGATGTAATCAGGAAGACAGTTAATAAAATGAACAAGTCTGCTTTACTGATCTTACTAATGTCCCTGACCTTCCCCGAGGGACACTGCTTACACACTTGCAAGCTCACACTCGCACATACATGTGCCCAGTTGCTGCAAATGCATCATAGATGCTCATTCATGACCATACAAGCAAGCTGCTTAGCGTAAAGGAACAGCTAACAGAGACTGAATTAATTCCAAATATTAATTCAGAAGCATGAATTTTATCGCTGGATGTTTTGTTCAGCATCGAAGAGAAAGTTTTAAGGCGACATCTGTTTCTGTGCACTGCGCATTTCACTAACAAATGGAGGGGGATTGTCTCTGCTCGAGGGCCACACATATCAACTCCGGAGTCACGACTCCATAATCAGCTGTCACTCACGCTCTATGACTGAGAGATCAAACATGCATGTCACTTAGTTGTCAAGCTACATTTGCTAAAGTAACATTGTGTACAGTGAAATATAAGAGCTCTTTGAGTAGATGTTTGTGTGTGAATAATCACGAATACAGACACAAAAATGAGCAGGCCTTCATAACTAAAGGAAAACATCTACTGTATATTGAGAAACAAAAACAACAAAAGAAATCAAAACATATCAACAATATGTGGGGATCTGATCCCTTAAGGAAGTTACTCCACGTTAGGCCTGTCACTACCTGCTATGGACTTATTAGTGCTTGTCAGCTCAGTTACAGCAGGTTTCCAATTAACTGCTGCGACTTGCTATTTGACAAGATACAACTTCTCCTTTTCTTCCTTCCTCTCGTCACACTATCTTTTGTTTAAATTGCACACCTGGTGGGTTTTTGCACTTTATTTTTTAACATGTGGTTTCTCACTTTTCATCTGATTACTTCTCATATCTTGCTGCAACAGGTTTTTATTTAGAAAGCACTTCATCAATATTCATAAGACATAAGACTGCAACATTTATTTTAAATTATACAATAGCCATAACGAAAGAAAAACTATTATTCCTTAAGAGCATACATAATCCTATACAAGATAGAATAGGATTATTAGAAATAATAACTAGAAATTATGGAATTCTTCACCAATAAAACAAAGAATAGCTAGAAATCTTTTAGGTGTCATCATCAGAGTTAGTTAATAAGATACATCCTCTATTGTCCTACAGCATGAAATAATAACTAGAGTGTGTTGCTGAAACACACACTCTATATCTCTCATCCCATTTGCTGACAATAAGTGTAATGATAGATCCCATTCACTCTCCAGTCATAATTTTATGTTATTACCTGGTTGGGGACACCCTCAGCTTTTCTCCTCTGTGGGTTGCACTTCGCCCACTTGGTGGATTATAGCAATACATCAAGACGCTTGCAGCTAAACGAAAATGTAATTCCTGAGGGCGCTTGAGGGAAATACAAGATGAGTAGTTGGGAATGATCCCATGCTGGAACATGATCACTGGCTGGTAAAGTGAAGTTCTGTCCTGTCCTGAAGGTTTGACATTCCCAAATGGCAAAGCCTCTGTCATAATTCCTGGAGGTCATTCCTGGGATGTCATTTCCATATAAATTATAGTTATAGGTCGTGCTCAGCGTGCAGAAGTCTCCTTGGGGTATGGAGCAGTGTTGGCGATGGAGTATCACTGTCTGACATCTTTTAATCAAGCGCATGAATGCATGCAGGCACAACAAAATGAATACAGTCATTAGATTGACATCAGGGCACATGATGCAGACAGTGATGGAGTTAAACACTATTGGCAACGCAGATGGTTATTGACATGCGATTACTGAGCGTCAGTTTTTGTAAAAGCTGGCAGGAATGGAGAATAAAGAATCAGGGTTTGATGAGAATAATTATCTGAATGGGCTGTCTGGGCTGTCTAAACAAGTTACTGATATCAAAAGCCTGCTTTGGAAATCAGGAAAATGCACTTTAACACTGAAAGCCATTAGCCTCTAAAAAAATTATAAAACACAAAATAAATGTCATAAACCTCTAAAAGTATTTCATGCAGATTTTACGATCTGCCTTTGCATTTGTGGACGAGACTCCTTAAAATAATAAACTAAGATGCTTCATTAGGGAATGTTAGTTTGCTTGATCATTCTGTATCATACAGACAAGTGATATGATAGCAAACTATAAAGAAATATTGGAAAATTTCAGTAAACATGTTTCTTAGCTTGTTTTTTGAATTCTTGTTTGTTTCATTGACAGCACGAAAAAGGATTTGGCGCTTAGTATCTGCATTAAGGGGGTCCTCAAGGAAAACAGTTTGGAAGCCACTGCATTACCTGACCCTCCCAGCTCTTCTGCCTACCAGACAACTGCAATCTAAAACAAACTATGCCTTCATATGTTATTTCCATAAATTCATGCGAAAAATGCTTAGAGTTTTTTTTCTCACAACAGCATTGGATGTTTGGATACTTTGCTTTTTTGCCTCTTTTGTTTTTCATCTTTACCTGCACCTTTTATACTGTTGCAGTCTCTTTGTTTGCCTGTCTGGTTTGTGTAATCTTGAACTAAATGAAAGAAAGAAAAGCTTACTTTTATGCCTTAACAGCTTGATTCCTTATTGAGCATCAGGGTCTTCTGAACTGAACAGAAAGGGGCATGCTGTATACACAAAAACATGCTCTTCAGCACACATATGCACACACACAAACATACAGTGTGCATCAGAATGATATAAATATTCATTTATAAACTTCAAACAGTGTTTTGTAAGACACTGAGCCGTGGCAAGCAAAGGTGATGGACTGTCATGACCTTCAGGGTTGTTGGCAGTAAACAGTGAGAAGGAAACGGGGAGCACACAGAGACAGTGGCGGAGAGAGCTGCAGTAATTGGACTGAGGGGTGATATAAGAAAAGAGAAACACTGACATTAAATCACACTTGAGAGTTTCGGGAGCTGAATACAGCAGATTTGTTACTAACAAGACTCAGCAACACACAACTGATGCTCTATAGCAACTTCTTTTTATAATCTCCACTCCAATAAGGCTTTGTGAATTCAGCAGAGTACTGCATTGAGAGTATAGTCAAAGAATACAGGGAACATAGAAAATTAAAGAATCTCTGTAAGTCATTATATTCTGTGTTCGTTTCCTGTCATCCCTGACTTCATGGTAAATCTTCCTTTTCTCTCTGCTTTTCTGTCCTTTTGTTACACAG
This sequence comes from Leptatherina wallacei, assembly GCA_028567055.1. Lineage (NCBI taxonomy): Eukaryota > Metazoa > Chordata > Actinopteri > Atheriniformes > Atherinidae > Leptatherina > Leptatherina wallacei. The sequence continues at coordinate 15,417,209 of JAOXYM010000019.1, forward strand.
GGAGCAGAGTACTAGAGAGAAAGGCTAATGTAGCATAACAGAGAATCCAACTACACAACTCCTTCTTGTTTTGTTTTTAGTGTTTCCCTCTTTTCTTCCTTCTCATATAACATTTCTGTCATACCTTTCTCTCGTCGTTGTTTTTTTCAGAACTCCATTCCTCATTTTCTGCTTACACACTCCCACCTCTATTCATTCTCTCTCCCTCTGCAGTCCAACTGGCAGCAAGAAACATGACCTCTCACTTTGGCTGAAATCCCTGAAATCTTTGTTGTTTTTGTAAGGGAACACACACATACAAATCCTAGCACAGACACACTCTCACACACTCTCTGCACATACCACCAAATCCCAAATGCTATTTTCAACTGTTTTGGAGCTGGGGAAAGACAGGGGCTTATTGAGATGAAGCATGGGGCCTCAGGGGTGACAACGTGGGCATGATTGTCTGCTCTACTGGTATCCTCTTCTTTGACACTCTACAAAAACCAAACCCCAATAGCAACCACAGCTCATCACCAAGGGAGATGGAAAAAGAGAACAGCATTTCTATTCCCTGCCTTTTACAATCCATCACAACCCTCTAACGGCAAACTGAGTGGTTAAGTTATTACTCTCCAGAGTTAAGTTGTCTGAATAAGTTAGGTGCTGGTAAACGCAAGTTAACAAACTCCTGAAGAATTACTTAAAATGTATCTACTGGCATAGAGAAATACTGTCTATTCCTGCTGAGAATAAATAAATTCAAACAAGGCTTTGCCAAATTAAATGGAGAGTTATGAGAATCAAAAGATCATATCAATTCAAAGAAGTAGCTTTGATGAGATCAATTGGTACAAAGGAGCTTCATATATGGAACAATATTGACTTTGAGTTGAAAGTATGTAAAATACTTTCATAGGTTTTAAAAAACTTCTCAGAAGTAAGATGATTGAAGCATACAGATAAAATTTTGTTTTTGTGTATTTATGTCCAGTTGTTTGAGATAAGGGTACATGTGTAGGGGTGTATGTGTCTATATATGTCAAGTGGCACATGATAAATGTTAAGATGCTTCAGTGAAATTACTGTGTACATGGAATGTCATGTTTTGGGTGGGATTTTATATGGACTTTGGAACAATGGTGCCTGTCTGAAAACCAAACTTTACTGTGTGATTGGACTCCAAGTACTGATTAACAGACAGGTGGGAGCAATCAGGCAATCAGGATAGGAAATGGCATCTGGTCTATAAAAGTAGTCCACAGGAATAGAAGAGAAGGACGGGTAGCAGAGCTGATGCAGGAGCTGGCCAGATGGGAAAATCCTGGAGACTGTGGTGGCAGACCCTAGGATTGAGTAATCTAACACTCACTAAGTATAATATAAAGGAATGTGTGTTAGAGACCTGCACGGGACGGGATTTTCAATCCCACTCCCGCCCGCTCCCGAAGCGTTCCCGCCTGCTCCCGCGGGACTCACTTCACCTGACTGCCTGAGGGATTGCCCACTGGTCCCAGTGGGTTCCGAGTAATATTTTAAATGCAAATTCTGAAGACAATTTTCTCATTACTGTTTATGAGAGACTTTTCCATAGCATAGTGAGTGAGGTTTTGACAACCTACACGGCCACCCGAGGTCACGTGACCTGCTGTACCATTTACAGCTGGCCGCCACGCACAGCGCAGTTTAAACAGCAAACCTTTTTGTTAATCACACTGTTTTCTTGGATTTACAAAGCATTTTGCAACGGGGTTTAATTATTGGATTGTTAAATAATAATAACAGCATTCTTGCAAAATAATATAAAAATCAGCTTTATATTGAAGACAGATTTTTCCTCCTTGGGTATAAAATAAAAATGTATAATGAAGTGCTGCTTGAGGGATAAAAAAACAGAACATATCCTTCCGGTTATAACTTACGACCAAATCACAGGTCTGTATTTAAACAAACTTTTCACACGATCAATGGAGCAACATTCATTTGTTCAGACTGCTGTGTAGGAAAAGAACATTGTTGATCATCTCAGATGCTAAATTAGTACGTCGCTCCTCCAGGATGCGACCACAAACACTAAAAGCTCTTTCAGAGGGCGCACTGGATGCAGGCACACAAAGTACAAAACCGGCAAATCTGGACAGGGTAGGGAAGCGCTCGCTGCTGAGCTGCCACCACTTGAGCACATCGTTAGCATTCAGGTAATCTGGGAGTCGGCTGCTGATGTATTCTGACAATTCTTCATCAACAGATTTTGAATCAGAAGCAGTTAAGATGGCGTCATCCTCTCGGCCTTTATGCTGGTAGAGGTGTGGATGTGGAAGCCGCTTCATCGCTTAACTTTACGTGCAGTGCTGTCAATCTTCATTTTCTGGATCAATTCTTTTGCGCCTTTGGATAGCAACATAATATTTAATCAGTTACAGTAATTATTTGCATTCACTTAAATTTATGGGGTAAGCCTAAAATTGCATATAGCTAGTAATTCATTGATTTGTTTTTATTTGAATTAAATGCGCTGCTCTAAAATTACCTTTTTATTACTTGCTCTCTCCCTTTTTGAGGCCAGCATTTGGAGTTGTCGTAGTTTAGGAGTCAGTAATGTGGCAATTCTGTAGATCATGTGAAGCGACTTCTCCGCGGTGTTTGCAGTACCCATCAGCTCTTGCAGTCGTGAAACGAACACCTTGGCTACTTCTGAAAGTAGCGGGTCCTAGACTGCCAAACCGGGAGTGTTCCATTAATGTGATAGACCAAGGGAGCACAAGTGATGCACTGGTAGATGACCTGTCAGACTCAAGATTGTTTGTGGCATCCTTGAATACTTTGAGAAGAGCTACCAGTGTTTTCAGATGATCCACACTGATCTGAGCGATCCTCTCGTACTGGCTGTTCTCCATCAGTATTGCAGAGTACTGCGTCATGCTGTGAAAGAATGGAATCCAGCATGTCATAATTGGAATTCCACCACGTCTCCACTGATTGCTTTAAGGAGTTTTCCAATCTGTTTTGTAAGCCGCAGTGTTTAAAGTACTTCACAAGTTGTTTTGCACTGGTCAGCAGATCAGCCAGCTCCAATGTCTTCGCTAAGACTTTCTCACACTGGTCAGGATCATGTTCAGAATGTGGGCGTTGCAGTTCAGTCGTGTGTGTGTCTGTGAAGAGCAGCTATGATGTTGGCCCCACGGTCTGTGACAAAAACCACTCTTGCAGAGAGCAATGAGGCATCTATTCCAAACACGTGGAGTTTCACGAACAGCAGTTTTTTTTTATATTCTCTGCTGTTTTTGGCACGTTTTCTGCAAACAGAACTCTCGACACTAGTTCAAAGTTGTAATTAATGTAGTGAAGAGTCACTGAAATGAATGATGTCTTGTGATACTCCTCAGTCCAAATATCTGTGGTGACTGCACATCCATATGCTTCAATTATGGGTTTTATTTCTGCTCTAATTTTAGCCTGTGTGGCATCTGCACGGCTCTCAATGTGTCTGGACACTGTGGTTGGATGTGTGAGCGCTTTTCTCACGTCAAATTTCTTGTATTTTACTGCAATGTCCGCAATGTGTTCAACAAATTCAATGAAACCTGCCCCTGCGACCACGTCAAAAGGACGGATATCTTTGCAGCACAAATCCACACATTTTTCAGTGTTGCCTTGCTTCACTTGAAGAGGCAACGAGGGAGTTGCCTCTGTAGGACTGAAGGCTATTTTGCGTTGACCAGGGAGAATGGCACATACATGCCGTCTTAAACCAGACGTGCCCGTTTTGCCAGCGTAAACCAGAACTCTCTGACAGTTATTGCAGCTAGCATAGTCCAGCAGCTTGCCCTCTTCATCCACAACAATTTGGAAGCGACTCCAAATGTCTGACTTCCCACTTTTGTTAGCTTGCAGTTTGTATGTGCCATCTCTTATTTGACTTTCAACAGACTTAACCTTGCCCTCCAACTCCTCCTTACCACTCCTCCTTTGTTTCTCTGTATCATACGTTGTCTGTGTGAATCTTTCAGGGCATGTGTGCGGGAGGCGGGAACCAATGTATTTTGGTTTGACCACCTGCTCCCGCCAGAAGCTATGTAAATCCCGCCCGATCGCACGGTATTTGCGGTGGGTCCTGCGGGAATTCCCACCCATTGCAGGTCTGTAATGTGTGTCTGCCTATTGGTGTAAAGTGGATGTCTAGACATTACCCAGCTATATTGTGACTGGTGTCCTCTCAGTTGCTCCTCTTGTGTTTGACAGCTGCTGCAGCCTACTTAAAATCACCGGAGACGCTTCGCAGCGGGTTTGATCAATGTTGGAGATCTGTGGATCTTCTGAATGTGCAAGCGTTCTGAGATATAGGTCTTCCTGCCTGACTGTGTAAAGTTTCAGGATTTTTGTACAAATGGAGTGTAACTTGCTGTTTACTTCCCCATAGAAACTTTTGTTGGTGGAGCCTGAATATTGCGAGTTGGTGTGATCCCTGGAGCACTGAAATCACGCTAGGAAATCCCCTTGGAGCCAATAGAAAGGGCAGTGAGTCTTAAAGGCACATCCTGAACTGACCGTGTCTGGGATACAGATTTTTACCTGCTAGTCAGCAACGACTGACAAATAGCTGCAGGATTTTTTTTTTTTTCTGTTGCTGCCTTGAATCCCAGCCTGCCACGGAGAAGGGGGCGGGCCATTTCCAAGAACTCCTAACACAGTATTAATCCCCTATTTTAGTGTGGTGTGCCTCCTGTGTTTTGTTGAACTTTCATGTGTGATTTCTTAACTGTTATTTGAACCATTTTGTATTGCATGCAATGGGTTGTTTTTAGTAAGAGGTTTTTATAATTGGGGAGATATTTGAGTCTGTAGCCCCAGTGGTGGTCGATCAGCCTGCTGAGTGATTCTTGGCCCATTGTAAATAAAGCTTTTAAACTTATTACGCCTAACATGTTGTCTGTTGCTCGGGAAGATCTGAGAACTGTAACCGTGACAACTTTGGCGTTGTCGGCAGGATCCTCTCTAAGCTCAGACAACATGGCAGACTATTAGGCCCAAGAAGGAGTGGGTGCAAATACACTGCTGATGCCATGGCTGTTGGGGGCGCCCTCGGTGACGAGGTTTGGAGATAAAGAGAAACCAATGCAGTTCTTGGACTGGCGTGCTCAGATTGAGATTTTTCTGAGTGCCCAGTATCTTAACACAGCCCAACAAGTAGATTTTGTTTTGAGTGCTCTACAGGGGGATGCAAGATGGGAAGTATTGCTGCAAACTGTGACACTCCTGGTAGGATTTTTGATACACTACAGAGCCTTTATGGGGACCAAGCAACTGAGGTCCAACTACGAGCACTTTTTTTTTTTTTTTTTAACATGCAGACAGCAACTTGGGAAGAAGTGGGAGCTTTCATTTTGCTTGAATGTCTAGCAAGGTGGCGGGTGAAAGAGCCTGGACCTGCTGAGTCAGATGAAGAAATGCTGTGTTCACAGCTGGTAGTTGGGTTGTCGCCTGGGCCTGTCCGGATTGAGCTGAGAAATTAGTAAGGCGTAACCCCACTCAAGTTCGCAGATCTAAGTAAGGAGGTAAAGGTGGTAGAGCGGGAGCAACAGCATGCTGCTGAAGAGCTAGGTACACAAAGGGCTTTTGCTTCCACCCCATCTCCGGTTTCAACTTGTGCCCTCCAATTCAGCTCAGCCTCCCAACGAGTGCAGAGAGGCTCTGAAAGCAGAGGTGCTTTCAGAGGTAAGGCAGCAGTTATCCACTTTAAAGGATGATATCCTAGGTGAAATGCTGAAGCAGTTCCGCAGGAACCCCCCTCCCCAGAGACAAGGGCCTTCAACTGTAACCAGCAGGCATAGGTGGGCTTCAGAGTCAACATCGCGACTACACCAACGGGTCCTGCGGTGGGATGACCAGGGGAGGCCTATTTGTTTGCGGTGTGGTCGCACATGCAGAGAGACTGCCCCCGAGCCAAACCCCGCCTCATTTTTAACTGCCGGCCGAGGGGGAAACTAAAACTGAGATTTCCCTCAAGCCCGCGTTGATTGGCCAGTGTCCACAGGTGGAAGTTAAGGTGCAAGGTCATGCTATCCCCTGTATTCTGGACACAGGTTCTCAGGTAACCCTGTTTAGCCAGTCCTTGTTTCAGCGCCATGTGAGACAAAAGCAGGTCCACGGGGCTTCAGAACTTTCCTGGCTCTCCTTAAAAGCTGCCAATGGGCTGAAGCTGCCATATGTTGGCTATGCCAGTCTTGATTTTGAGATTGGGGGAGTGGTGGTGGTGCCTGCTAATGGGGTAATTGTTGTGGAGGACCAATGCCTCCAGTCAGAATATCAGATTCTGGGGATGAATGTTATAAGCCACTGCTGGGGGGTGCTCGTCCAGGATGGGTACCCTGGAATGGCAACATTTAAAAAAATAAATAAAATAAAAATAAATATATTTATATATTAATTTGGGAGGTTATGATTGAAGTAGCTCACATGTTTTATATTACCTCAGACCTGCATATAGGTCAGAAGTGTAAGTGTTATAACCTGATATCTTCAACCTATTCCCTTTTTGATTGAAAACTTAGTTGTCTGTGAAACTAAAAATAAAATGAATAATGAAAGTTTTGAGTGGAGTTAATGTTTCTGCAGTCTCTATAAAACGCAGAATGATGAAGAAACATTTCTGAGCACTTCAATAATAACTTATAAATACTCTTATCAGTCAGCAAGATATTGCGTACCTATGACCGTTATGATTCATTCATGGAAAATGTATACATTGATGTTTCATATGTAAGTAAACTGTGATAAATATTATTCCTAAATGTAATCTAACAAATCTAAGGGAGACATACACACACATATGTAAAATACTAAAATGAAAAGGAAGACGAAGATAACGGCTTTGTATTGTATAACAAAGATACAGATAAACAGTCTGGAGGAGATGTTTTGAAGCTCAGATACAGAACGACTGAAGAATAAAGCGAGTCCCCCTAGTGCTTATAGAGTCACACTACATTATGTGATCCTGTTAGCTTGCCTGGGTTATAGTACTGGAAACACTGTGGGACAGCAAGCACTGACAAGGCAGCAGATCTCTCAGAGCCACAGGGATAGAGGGCTAAACGACGGATGATACACAGATTTAACCATAGGATGGCCCAAGGCAAGCTGGGAGCCACAGACAAATACCCTTTTATGGTAACATAGACAATGTGAGTGCATTCTCAAACAGAAACTCTGAGGGACTCTTATATTAGGCGTACATGCTGATGTAGATACCCAAGCACTTTCAAACATGCTTGATGTGTCTCATTTCATGGGTTGCTTCCTTTGAAATCTGTATCCCAACAACAAATGCATCATATTAGACTGAAAAGTTTAAATATTCTCAGGGTTCCTTTGTATATGGCATATATTAGCCCAAATTTGATGGACAACTATCTTGACAACTGTCAAACCTCTCTGAATCACTTTTAACCTGACATCTTAAGTATCAAATGAATGAAAACTGAAACAACAGAAGTTCTGATCTCTTCAGAAAACTAACAGTGAATCTGATGTGAGTTCTTGTGTAGAGAAAAGGTTGATGCTACACCTGGAGTCCTCTGAAGGCCACACCATGATATGTCAGGTTCTTTGAAGGCCTAAAAATGAAACTGTGCTTACATCCTGTCCACATTTTCATGCACAGAGGTGCCTTTATATCAAACTGTGAATCTAATCTCAGTTTACAGCTCACAACATGGCACGAGTCTTCCAGCGCATATTGAAAATGGATTATGATAATTCCATAACTGCCTCCTAAGAAGCAGCTGTGAGAGGTTGCATGGAGACATCAGCAGCCTCTAAGTTACCTGCAGAGGTGCACAGCAGGAGACATCATTAGAGAGTTCGAATAACACACACTTCTGCACAACCTGTCATTCTTTTTTCTCCCTATTCTTCTCTTGTTTCGCTGCACTTTATTAAGTATTCTTTTCTTCTGCTGTATCTATTGTGCCCTGTTCAATTTTGAAAACTTCAGGTCTTAGTCGACTCTTTATGAAAACATACACAACCATACAGACAACCACAGCACTTTTTGAAACGGGTGAAAGCTCGGTGACAAAATTAAGTCCTGTTGTGGTGCATGTATTAAGTGTTAATGTTGCTGACAACCAGAACAATAAAAAAAACTATGACTTCACATTGAAGCAGAACGGATGGAGAGAGATGCAACATTTCGGTCTCTGGCTATAATACTTCTGTGTTGTGATGGTGTGCTATTTTCCAGTCCATAAGTCACCAAAATGCACAATGTACCACACACACACTGTCTCAGTGAAAAGATCCCCACTCACATACAACTGAAGACAAAGAGCATATAAAAAAACAACTACTTTTGAGCAGTAGTGAGGTTAGGGCTCCAATAATGAGGCATAGGGCAAAAAAAGGTGAGCCAAAAATGTAGGTGTGTCAAAAAGGAAACATAAACAAGTGAATTCATTGAACATATCCTTTATATTTTCTCACATCAGTAGAACCAAACAGTAAGAGGTTGCCAGTTTCTTAGGGGAAGACAGACTCATTTAGCTTTTGTTTTTTACATGAAATGTATATGTCTGCGAAAGCAAATAGTCCACTGCAAGAAATTTCATGAGCATTAAACATGAAAAAAAAAACCTAATTCCTGCTAGACTGAAAACAACAAAAATCAGAAAGAGGTAAGATATGTTTTAATAGTATAGCTTCACAGCACAAGATGCACTTCTTACTCAATTTAATGCAATTTAATCATTTTACCAAATTAAAAAGATAGCTTACCCAGAGCAAAAGATATATATATATATATATATATATATATATATATATATATATATATATATATATATATATATATTTTTTT
>JAOXYM010000019.1:15426147-15442185 GCA_028567055.1 Leptatherina wallacei
ATATTTTTTTTTTTTTTTTTAAGTATAAAGAATTTATTCCAGACATTAAATTGTTGACAAATTGGCTCCTTCTGATAAATAAAGGAATACATTGACTTCAACATCGGCTGCTTCTTTCAGACTGACTGAGCCAGGGAACTCTGGGACTGCTGAACATCTGGACATGCTTTACATAAGAGTTAAAGCCACTGCAGGGGGCCTTTTAATTTGTGAGCATGAACATATTTTCTTGGATTAAGCCCTTTGAATTACTTATGTTGTTCTCTCTTCTATTTAGTTGTTCAACACATTTATTGCCATGAATTCAGAACCTTTGTGGTCTGCCTTGGGTTTATTCTCCAAGGAAGAAGTAATTTAGACATCAGACACAAAGCACTCCGACCAGACTCAGTGTATGAACTCGACTGCTTGGTTGACACAGACCTAGATGAGTGAAGGAGTGCTTACAAATACATCAAACTCTTTGCTTCTCTAATTAGATGGGATTAGTCTAGGCTGAGAAAAGCAGCTCAAAACGCGATTAAAACACAAGCGCACAATTTGCATAAATTAAGTTGTATGGGTTTGCAAGCATCACTTTGAAAAATAACCAACTGCCTTTTGTTTATTCAGTTAGGATGAGTTTAGTTCGTCAAGAAGAAACAATAGGAAAAACAAACAAACAAGCAAGAAAAAGTATGCAAGTTCAATATCCAGTATTTGAAGTTAACCTGTCAACCTAGGTTCAAGAGCAAGGCCACGCCTCAAACAAACCTCCTAACACCTGCTAAGTCTTCTTATACCTGTTTCCCTCACTCAACAGTACTTGTGTTGGTCTCGTAACCTTACCCTCCAGATCCTCTTCCTAAACTTTTGTTGGCCCTCTCCAGAGCCAGAGATGGTATTTTGCAACAGTTCCAGATCAAGCTTTTGATAATTCTGCAAATGTTCATCAGCAAATATGAAGCAAAGACAGTTTTCAAGCATCAAACACCTAGTTAAGTTCTTTGTGGTGAATCCAGAAGCGTTCTGATCTGCTGATGCAAGGTATACAAAAATGTAAAAGAAAAACACTACCATAACTATGAAAGTAACTTTCTAAGAATAATAGAAGGTTTTATGATTTGTATTGGATTTACACTACAAAATATGTTTCTTTGCATCCGGTCCATCATGAACTCCAAATGAAACACATATCTTTTCAATTCAATGCTAAAGTGATGAGACTCTGATAAGTTGACTTTGTGTCATGGTTGCCTTTCATCTATACTCCATGGATGCCAATTTGTACAGTAGCAAATTCAAGGTTGAGGAAAAAAATTGTAAGAATCACCCACTGCAATGCATCACTCTGGCGCGAATAGAATGAAAACCTAAATTGAAAATGGCTCCCACCTTGCTTGGGTCAATGATCTGTATGTGTGTGTGAGTGTGCATATATTCACATGTGTGTGTTGGTAAGAGAGACAGACAGGCAGGCTAGTGTGAAACTGCATGTAGAGCACTTTCTTGAGCGATGAAGTGCATCTGCATGAAAGGCAGGTTGAAATCTTGAAATCCTTTAAGTGTGTTAGACATATAAATTGCCTTTCACAGTGCTACATAAATCAGAGGGGACGATGCAAGTATGGTCTTCCTCTCCCACTCTCTCTTTTCTGTGTGTACATCTTTTCCCTTGGTGTGACTATGTGTGTGTGCTAGTATGTTGCTTTCTGACAAAAGCTGCTCTTGACAAGCCAAGCATGCCCCCTCTCAACACCCGTCTTATCCGTTAACATCGTGATCCATCATGCCGTGGTTCACTAAACTCCCCCAACACCTCGATCCCCTGCTCTCATCCTCACCTATACCCTTCAAGCTGCCTGCCTGACCCGACTCTAACCCTTCCATCCTCCTCCTGTTCACCTTCCTCTCCTCATCACTCTGTCTCATTTCTCCACTCTGTGTGCTACCCTCCCTCAGTCCCACCCATCTCCACTTCATTTCCTCCTCCCTCCCAACCTAAACTTCTCTCTTACTGCCTTTTTGTCCACTTTTCCCTCTGCCTCCCTTCTTCGAGTGTTTAACTCACTGAATGAGCTTGAGTCAACCGAGCAGTCAGTGGAGAGAAAGAGAGCTCTCTCCCATGGGTCAGTGACCCTTGTCAGGGGGACAAACTGCCCACCACAACTTGCCTACACAGCTGGAAAATTAAGAACTTGTGGGGGCGAGAGGGTTCACAGTGTTTGTATGTGCACGTAAGTGTGCGACAGAGAGACAAAGAGAGAGGGGTAAACGATCAGTAGGTGTGTGTATGTGTGTAAAAGAAACAGGAAGAGATGGATTAGACTATGGAGTCTGCGTGTTTTGCACATGTGCCGAAAGGCTTGTGTGAGATCAGGTTAAATTGTCCTGTTTGGAGAGAAATATGCTGCAGATGGTTGTGGGTGTCCAGCTGTTACTCCATCTAATGGGTTAATGAGTATACCAGCATCCATCAACTCACAACGCCCTCCTCTTTGTTTTTCACTTTCCCACTCTCTCCTACATTAACCTGGCCCACAACACCATGACTATCTAGTGACCAGAATAAACAGCTAAGAAAAAAAGAAAACATTAAAACCTGCAATCCATTTATTTTCCCATCCATTTATGATGCCAAACAAGTTTCACTTCCCTGAAGGTATAAATTACATAGCTAATTTCCAAGTTCTGTTACTTTTGCAAAATAGTAGAATCGTTCTTTGATCCTAATCCAAGTCACTCAACTACAGACTAAAACTGTGATAGTTTGCTTTCTGGATCTTGTTACAGAGAGGTTTAACAAAATATCTCCCTAGGTATGGATGGATTAAACTTATTGATAACAAGCAAACTGAAATAATTTTTATAGGGTTAAATATGGATAAAAATGTTTGTTAACCAATAAAGTATCCATGATTTTTCCCTTTTCAGAACATTTAAGCAACTGCAAACCCTTTTAAAGTTTATTTTTCAAGACTGAATGGCAGATGTCAACATGCATAACAAATTCCAAATGTCTGTGAGCAGATGTGCACTAAGGGAGGCGAAATGTTGAAACTTATGTTTTCATCTTGTATGGCTTTCACACCTTCAATTACCAGCCAGCTTTTGAGTCTTAACATGAGGCTGTAATCCAAATGGCCAGCAGGAAAATTAGGCTAAGAAAAGCAAAAATATGATTGGTCCAAATAATATTATTACATAAACTCAAAAACGAAGTGACAAAAGCAATTTTTGCAAATTGTCTGAATGCAACCTAGAAGTGAAAAAAATACAGTCCCATGGGTAAAATGATTGTGAGTATTTGTGACAACCCCTCTTTCTTCCTTTAAAGAACCTTTTGGCTTGTTAAAAGACACAATGATAATAAAATTGGCTCTGATGGGGAAATCACATTTCTGTTCTACCACCTGTAGAAGTGGCAGTTTGAGTCATATTCTAGTTGTTTTGACAAGATTTGTTGGCACATATGTACTTGGGTTGGGTACTGCATCAAGTCAGAGTAGATCCCCAGTTCATATTACTCCCATTTTTGGCAGTTTTATTCTTTAATGTAATCTCTGAAGCTATTCATTGCTGACACCATTGACTGTAAAACATGAATAGACAGAGCCTCCGTCATGTGGCCTGTAGGTTTCTGAATGGCTGAATTAAAGCTCGTTGGGCGGTTCCCTCCATCACTCTCTTTAGTGTCACGTCTTCTCACTCCCGAAAAATACAAAAATGAGTGACGACTGCCGCTGAGAGGGTGGCTGTGAGCGTGGAGACGGATAATTGACACTCATCAAACTCTGAGCTGCTCATAGCTAAGAGCTAACCAGACCTGGAGCTAACAGGAGCTAACCAGCAAACATAGGTAGGCGGGCTAAAGCTAAGGCACGATGTTAGCTGGCTAAAAACTGTGGTTGCGCTACCCTCTGCCTCCTTGCTGCCGGAAATCTGGCACCTGTCAATCAAAAAGACACGCCCCTTAATAATGAAGAATTTCAAGATTAAATAACATCAAAATGAGTTATAAATAAATTCACTATCCCCACAGTTGTCATGAAGGTAAACTTGACCTATTAAATCTAAAATGTTTTTGTTCCAGGCTGTAAACATGTTTAATTCTGCTGTGAAGTTGCCTTTTAAACATGGGAGTCTATGGGGACTGACTACATTTTGGAGCCAGCCCCATGCGGATGAGGGGTGAACTGCAATTTTTGGTACATATAGGCTTCACATTTTTTCCCCGGAGGTTGCTGCTTACCTGACATCCTTCTTCCAAATTAAACTAATGTTTTCACAAACCCCAAGTTGTTTTGGTGATTTTTTTACAGATTTTGATAACCTTTAAAGACCAGCACAGAGTTGGCCTTTAAAGCCATTGTAAGGAGTCACCAGTGTGTTGCAGACTGACATAATGAGATCTTGCCCAAGCATCAATGTGACAAGTTGGGAGATCTTACTGTTTTGTGTGGCTCTCGGTAGCTTATAGAGGTCATTCTTGCTGTGGATTTTGGCTCTTCCATTTCAAAATTAATTCCTTTTTGCACTTGTAATAGATAATTAAAATTCTGGCACGTTCTTGTAACTGTGGTATCTAGTTACAAACTGTAAAATGATTCATGTTTCTCTTACTCAGTACAATTAATTAAAGGGCCATATCTACGCCTGGAATATTAGGACAACATCAAGTTGGTGACAGAGTTGACATTTGCTGATAGCCAGCAGGAAGTCATACGCTTGAGCGCTCGATATCAAAGGCTGCTTGTACAAGCATTCACTCTGACACATGGGGAATAAGCACACAGAAGCGCACACAAACAATTGGAGCTGGGTAATTACAACACAATGTCACATGGTACATCAGCATTCAATATGAAAAACATCATGAATATTCATTAGTTTGTTTATACTGCTGGTGTGACAGATGAGACAAAAAACTGCTCTAGCCAGATATGTCATTTATATGCTACATCGCACTGGCACAAGCATGAACACACACGTCGATATTAATACACTATCACACAAAATAAAACACTACAGTCAGGAGCACAAGATACGCATGACTGCATACAGGTACACATTGATGGACACACAAACATTCAGACCCTTCCTCCCCCTCCAATCTGCCTAACAGCTGCAAAACTCTACGCTTCCTCAAACTTTGTCTCTCTAACTTTTCATGGGTTCATTACAAAACCCCTCAAGGTTAAGTCGGATAATCAACCTTCCTCCCTGTGCTGCTTCATTAGCACCAGTGTGATATTTCCGCCTATTTTTTTTTGTCCTGTTGTTTTTCCAGTTGGTCTAATCTCTCTGTGCCCCAACATCCTGCTGTAATCCAAGAGCTCAGTTAAAATGGCCTCCAGTGATGGCTGCATACAGTCACAAACATCAGCAAACTGCTGCATGCAGAAGAACAAAGACTCTGGAAATGTCTCATGTTCTGTAATATATAGTACATAAGTATGTGTATGAGGGTAAAATAAAAAAGAAGCTGCAAACCATTAACATGCACATAGCACATATAAGTGTACGGATGCTTATTAACTGAGCTGAATCCTCTTGTTTGCGTCATCAATCACTAAAAATGTTATGTTTCACGATCAGTTTATGGTTATGTGCTGCATCTTGCCGGCATTCGTTATCCTCGACAACCTTGGGGAGGACATATGGAGAACAGAGGATCGCTGCAGAATGCTTCAAAATTGAGATTAACCTCTCAGCTCGTCACAAACGAGAAGACAATATTATAATTACTCCTCAAGCGAGCGGTTTCTATTTTTCCATTTTCCTTTTATCACTCCAGCAGGCGGTAGCCATATGGTGTACTGTGAATGTGTATGTACTTGTGTGTGTGTCTACAAGCTCATGAGAGTGAACAAGTAACTCAGAAAATCCCATTAAAGGGGATATGTATTGGTTTGCTGTGTTATTGAAGGCTTTGTGGGACATTAGCAGCGACATATCTTCAATGTTGACGAGCAACAAAAAACAAACAAGTCTACTTTTCTAACTGTCCTCCATTCTCTTCTTTCACATGATCTCGTCCGTCTATCATATTACATCAATCTCTGTTTTCTAGTTTTCCTTCTCATTACCATGCTTCTGCAAGGGCAACACTTTCCTTCATCCTTCTTTCTTTCTATCCATCTCCTCTTACCATAAAAGTTTGAATTGACAAGTTATCTAAGTTAAGTGTTTTGAAGAGCTTAGTGCAGGTTTTGGTTTGGCCTCTTTTCTTATGCTGTCAAACTCTTGATGTTGGGAGAAAGAAAAACAGGAAAATAACTTTGCTTTATAATCCTGTGCTTAACATTCAAATCCCAAACAACACAAACAAAAACAAGGGTATGCAATGGACTCTGAAGGAAAATAAACAATGACCTAAGCTGAAATATGCCGTGTCTACTAAAACAGCTGCTTATTTTGTTTACAGTTAAACAAACAAAAAAAATGCTAATGCAGATATAGACCCTGAAAACAACATTAAAGTAAAAGACTTTTACTGATGTTCACATAGTGTACAGGAGCATCAAAACTGTGCAAAACAAGCAGTTTCCTAAAAAAGTTCTGAGTATAAACAAATGTTTTTTTTTAAGTTGCAGCACCTTCATGCAGTTGATAAACAAAGTAAAACTCATGTCCTATGGGAAATGTACCTACTGCTCTGGTAATATCCATGAGATTACTGAATAGTAAGGATTTTTTGCAACATTTGAGATGACATGAATTCTTTCATATGACTAAGACACAAGAACAACAACAAAACCTTAATGTTGTAAGTATTTTTCTAACATACATACAAAATGTGAAGGTTTGGAGTGACAAGGTATTCCATTTTACTTGAAAACAGATTATATAAACAAAAAAGGGAAACCTGGATGACACTTTGTGCTAATTAGATTTCATCGACTATGGCTTTATCTTATCTGAAAAGGTATGGTCAGTTGCTGCGTTTCCATTACAGTTTTTCGCAAAATAAAAGCGATATTTCTGAAATTGTGATATGCCGGTGTTTCCATTGAATGGTGTTAGCGCATAAGCCCTAATTCACGTAAGATCTTGTCCCGCGAGACCCCATTCTGAGGAAGATGGAGATACAAAACATTTAACATTTTGCGATATTTAAGAGTTTTTTATCGAAATGTAGGTGTTTCCATTACCAGATTTTTATTTCGAAATTTCAGTTTTTCGCAATTGTAGGGGTAATGGAAACGCAGCTAGTGAGTGCAGCAAATCAACATAATAAATCATTAAAAAGGCTTCATTTGAGACTCATACTAACACTCATGCATGCACAAACAAACAGATAAAGGAATATACACAGTGTGTAGGTTTATGTTGCACACTCATGAGGTAAGTGCACGGACAACTTGATATTCAAAAACTCAATGTATTCCTTTGAGCCAACAATGAATCCCTGGAGCCATGAAAACGAGAATTTCCCCAAAGGAGATCAATAAACTATCAGGTTCTTTTTAACATCACTCAGTATGTTTATATCAGACATCTCACACACTTGAATGCTAACCATGCAGAGCTTTACCTCTCCAGAGGATTCACTTTGATGTTGCTGTCTGACAACCACCTTCAGCAAATAACATCAGGTGCATGGTTGTCACATGAGACAAACTCTGATAATACTGATAATAACCAATACATCTAATTGTGCACACGGAGCCTACTTGCTTAGTTTCATTTAAGCAAGATTGGCAGTTCTTGAAAGATACAACACCAGAGTAATATAACCAGTGTGTATTGTGTGTCTCAAATTTGAGGGATACATTTGAGATAAAAAAGAAGACAATTATGGATAACAGACAGGAAGCCAGAGAAAACAAAACACATGTTTGTGATCAGACAACATAAATTCTAAAAAAC
The DNA here is from genome assembly GCA_028567055.1 of Leptatherina wallacei. Lineage (NCBI taxonomy): Eukaryota > Metazoa > Chordata > Actinopteri > Atheriniformes > Atherinidae > Leptatherina > Leptatherina wallacei. Next base: position 15,433,999 of record JAOXYM010000019.1, read on the forward strand.
TGTTGATTTTTTGAAAATGTGTCCGTGTACATGCTGTTTATGTGCCTTGAGAGGTATGATGAGCAGGTGTCCTGAACATCTTTTTTGTTACATTTAGTATAAAGATTCTCGTTTTCCAAAAATTAAAACTCTACTTTTTAGTTGCAGCTTTGTGCAACTAAAAGTCCATCATCTCAACTGTAAATCACCTGGAATGACTTCACTTCAGGCTATTAACAAGTTTAATGTCTCATGCTACATTGTTATGCAAACAATGGCAGTAACAAAGCCATTAGCAAAGTGTTCACATACATTGTGCTGAGTGCTTTTGTGTATAGATAATGGTCTCCTTTGTAGACAATTTGTATTGACTGATGTCTAATTTTGGCTGAGGAGAGCAAAGGTAGAAAACAATAGTCGGGACACACTGCTTAAACCTGCACTCAAAAAGCCTGGAATGAGAGGAACAACATCCAGCCAAGTCCTAAACTGGAAATGTCCAGCACTAAAAATAAATGGGAACATTTAGAGGTTATTGTGTATTTGAGAAACATTCTTATGGTTATATTATGCATGAATGAAAGCTTTACATTCCTCCAAAGAATAGCTTCAACACAAATGACAGTGAAACTGCAGAAATAAATTTACAATAAATCTTCTCAGTAGACTATACGGAAAAAATTAAGAAGTCCAACTCAAGACTGATTTATTACATTCCAGTTAAATCCAATTATAGCTCAGTTCATTTGAATTGTAACCAATTCATTACATCAAATTAAGTCAGAATATTAATTACAATATTAGGACTTAAATGTAGTATGGCTTTAAAAGTTCCTGAATTACTAGATACAAAAATCACAAAAGGCTACTTGGGAACACCCCACCCCCCACAATGTTCTTATTTACTGTGTTCTTTAAGTCAGTTCAATCATCACCAACACAAAATTAGACACAAACCAGCCACTAAATTCAATGAACCACTTAATCACAAACCCAGTATAAACCCTTGTGTAATTAACCTCTCACTTAATAGTTATTTGGACAAATAGCAGAGTGCTAAGTGGGGCAGAACTTAATACCTTTTTTTTAACCATGAAAGCCCGCTGACAAGCAGTTGTTTTTAATGGCCTGTTATCTCTCATATTAAGAATCCTCATGATGGATTGTTTAACATTTGTTTTTCTTTTAAAAGATAATTTTCTGAATGCCTGTCTTTTTATTGAAAATATTTTTTCTTAAGTGTCTGACTTGAATCACTAACATGAGTACCTGACATATGACAATATTTCTAACACATGATAAAACTAAACCTTGACAGGGCGTATTTCAGATTACTATAATAAAAAGAACACCTTTATTTGATACACAATTACTTTTAGGTTGATGTAAATAACCTTAATTAAATTTTTATTTTTTTAATGCAGAGATTTTCAGCTCTGAAACAAGTTCAATAAACAGACTGGTGTTCATAGCAGACTGGGCCTCTTGGGAACTAGAGACGCTCCATCAGTAACAGGCATGAAAATTTAATGGCATCAGTCCAAGTGTTCAGAAGTCCTTTTCCAAGGAGCTCTTTGGTGTGCTCCAGTGGTTAGCCTGAACCTACAATTGGAGAGACTCCGTTATTCTCCCTACAGGGATTCTAGTTCCAAAAGAAAACATGGCCTTCTGTCCACATTCACCTCATCGAGTGGCCTTGACCTCTTACAGAATGGAGAGGTTAGCTGAGGCATACCTCAGGTCCTCATCATATCCCCTGCTGTTTGCCTACCAACCCTGGGTTGGTGTGAATAATGTAATCATCTACATGCAGCAGAGGGCTTACTTCCTCCTGGACAGGGCAGGCTTCACTGTAAGAATTATTATCTTCAGCCTCTGCAATGCCTTCAATGTGTTCCAGCCTGCAGTGCTAAGGGGGAGACTGAGAGTGATGCAGGGGCGGCTTATGATAGTACAGAATGTAAGGCAAAGTTAAATGGGCTGAAATAAGACTAGTGAGCACCCAACAGAGGTTACTTGTACCAGGAAGCTATATTTCCATCCCTGGATGGTACATTTTCTGCGAAGGACAGACATCTGCATTGAGAAGTTGGCAACCAACTACACTGTCTACTGCGTTTGTCACTCGCAGAGGTGTCAAAAGTATTCACATTCATTACTCTGGTAGAAGTATAGACACTAGGGTTTAAAAAGACTTCTGTAGAAGTTGTACTACTTAAAATATAAAAGTAAAAGTAATTTAAGAAAAAAAATGCCTTTAAGGACAAAAGCTTAGGCTGCGCTACTGGAACCTATAGTGTACTACCCCCCCCCCCCCCCCCCCAAAAGAAAAAAAAAAACTCATTCTAAAGGCCATAATGACTATCACTTATATTTAAAATGTTGATGTTAAAAATTTGTACTCTTAAGTCTCTGCCATCGACATCTTTGTACTAGGCTTCATATGTCTGCTATGTTCTGGCTGGAGTGTGACATGATTTCTATCATGCACAGGTTCGACGGATGGCGTACAAACCAATAGGGTGTCTGAATGGTATGTTTATACTTCTTTACCTTTTGAACATAAAAGTATGAGATTTGTGAGAATGAAGGTAATTTGTGTGTAGAATTTTAATGTTTGTGCATTTTTGTAATTCGTGCATGTGCACATTTATTTTGTGTGCGTAATTTCTAGATATTTGTGTATGCATTTGAACATATATGCAAGAACTCCAAGTTATGCATAAAATTGTTTAAACTGTTTAAAAACCACGTGTTACACACACACTCATATTGAGTCGACTTGTTCTCCATATGTTTTCGGCTACTCTTCACTTAATCCAAGACATCAACCCAAAAAAAAGTCCAAGTTAATATTTCAAATACACACAATACATTCTTAATAGTCTCAATGTTGTCCCTTTAAGGCATTCTCAAATGCTTTGTTTCCACTTCAAGCTTTCACACAGAAATTGAGGGAGTAAGAAGAAGTCTGTGACAATAAAGAACAACAAGGATTTCCCCCCCACACTTATATAATGGGACAAAGGGAGCCGTCCCATTAACAGCATAGTTGATCTACAGCCATAGTGTATCTAAACATTACAGACCGGACAGTTTCAGCATAGATTTCAATGCTACAAAATCGAAACCGTGGCGTGTACATACAACATGTGTCTAGTTAGGAAAAATGTTGCCCTGAACTATACATTAAGCTGTGAATTGCAACAGTCCTCTTCTTAACAGGACTTAACAGAACAGTGTAGAAAGAGCTCTAGACTGGAAAGACCTCAGTTTGTGAGAATTCAAATTATGTGTCAGATAGTGCTTTGCAGTCAGGAGCTCCTTTGGGAACAGTTTTGTTTCCCCTCCATCACACAAACTTCAAGCTCAGCTAAGGCCTGTGCTGCCTGTGGAGGTTTTCTGATGACTGACTTATCAAGGGATTTACTGCTGGTATACAGAGGCCATCAGAGTAAATATCCCCCAGGAGAGTTTTAATCACTTGCAAATGAATGTGGCCAAGAACATGGTACTGGTTACAGAAGAAGGCTGCACCCATTGGTTTCATAAAGGGCATGGACATGAACTGTCCGCTGAAATGAACAGAGGCTGATAAGAAAAAGCCAGAGTGGGGTGTATTTACTGAGAAGTTTGTAGCAGTATTCTTTATAAGTTCTCTGGGTGTATGTAGAGAGCACTCAGGTGCAACAACAAAAAAGGAAAAGTCTGTCCTGCTAATTTATCCAGGTCATTTACCAAATAAATGTGCACACTTTTTATGTAAGTGCAAGAGTCACTTGTTTGCACTTTTGTTTACTGTCGTACTTTTTCTCCTATCCTCTGTTTTTTACAATGAATGTATGATTTTCTTTGTCTGAGGAACCTCCTCATACATGGAGAGGGACAAAGTAGAAGCAGGGTGGGGATGGAAGCAATGTTTATTCGAATTGGCATCTTCTTATTTTATGTAAGTGCAATAAAACTTTTCACTGATCATCCTTATGGAGAAAAAAAAGGGACAAAGCAACAGAAGAAGTTGAACCACATCACTGCTTCACCACAAGGTGTTAATATATGCAAACCCTGGGCAATGATAATTTGGTAAGAAATGCAATATTCCATTACTGCTGTTGTTAGAAAATATTCACAATAATTATTTTCATCATGTCAAATTAATACATTATGAAGGACATAACATTTAGAAAATGTTTCTTCAGTGAAGCTAATGTAAACTAGAATTGAAAAAATTTGATCATTTAATATACATTCATTTTATAATGTTTGTTTACTTGGAAAAAAATTATTTTGTCAACTTAGAATTTATTAGGTTACAACAAGTGCTGTGAACTTAATTGGATATTTACCCTGTTTTTGTATATCATCTTATTTTTATCCATGTCATCTGTAGGCTGTAACTTTGCATGTTTCCAACTGGGAAAAATGCCCCACTAACCTAGTTAGAAAACTATGTTCTGTCCAGAAATTATTATTATCCATTATTTTATCATGTAGAAAAAAATTTCAAAGATCCACTGCACACTTATGCCTGAAGACTACCCAAATGAATGTTCATTCTAATCACTAAACATTGTTTTTCTGCTAGAATAAATCCTATAATGGCCACTTATGGAGTCTCTAATTGTGTTACTGTGCAAGGTGTATAGAGAGCATTTTTTAAGCTGGGGAAAGTGCCAGTAGGCAGCAAGTCCAAAAAGATAACTCTCTGGCAATGCCAATGAGCACACACATTTGCAAACACACTGAGTGGGAAAGAGAAAAATAGACTTTATATACACTAACATGAAAAGCTCCACCAGCAGCTGGTGTTGTGTCCACAGTTCGCATCACTTACACCACAAACACCATTCATCCACACAGACAGACATAAGTCAGATCTGGAGTTAGACGTTTTTTGGCTGGTGCTAAGATCAGAATCACCTTATGTTTAAAAACGTGAACCATTCGGTGCTTCGTTCTAGTTTGTGAGATTGAGCAACTGAGGGGGAGAAATGAAATAAAATGAGAAAAATAAAATAGAAAGACTAAGAAACAGTGTTACCATGAAAAAAAAACAAAACAAATTATGCTGCTCTCGCAAAACACTATAATACTCCAGTTTAATGTACTGTAAAGTGTTATACTATTTTCCTTTGACACTGGCAACTGTACGGCTGTAAGTGCTGCACACAGGTAGACAGACGAGGGGTGAGACAAGACGCATGACTCTGTCAACACAACTTATGACAGCATTATCCCAGGCAATGACGCATTACCCAGGTAACAGCAACCGAAGAGTGCACCTTATCCAATGTAAATGATCTGGGCTCACACTCTGTTCCTCTGCTGAATATCGCTAAAAACACTCACTTGCCTGGTGACCGACACACATATGCCTTTGGTTTCTACTTAACACTAACGCATATGTTTCTGGTACAAACCTTTCCGAAAGGCCTAATTTGCTGTGCTATATAAAGCCAAACTTCACATGTCAGCCCTGAGTGCCTCTTAACAACTGTGTTAACCTGACCCTGCCATAATGAGTGGGGGCCAAAAGGCTGCATGCAACATAGAAGGGAGGCAGATTCTCATCACTAGAGTTGAAGTTGGGGAAGTTGGAGAGTGTAATTTAATGGTAATTAGGAACTCGTCTACAGGGGGCAAGAAAAGGAAGGGAAAAAGAAAGATGGGAGATGGGTACAGCATGAAATATGCCTAAGGACCTGAGTAATAGTTCTTCTTACTCTTGTCTTTCAGTATATTAGTTCTTGTTCTCCCTTGGCCCTTCTTTGCCTCTAGCCTTGAGTGCCTTCACAAATTAATGATATGTAACAAGAACATTAGTTGAGTAATGAAATACGTAGCAGTGCATCCAGCACAAAAGACAAATAGAAAGTGATAATACACAAAATAAAGAGATTCTAATAATGAGACATACTCAAAACACTACAAAAAGAAGATTTGGCTACTGTTGAATACTTTTCACTGAATGTATAAGTTTGTTTTTTCTGAGCTGATTTAAAGACCAGCTTGTAGATTTTCCAACAAAACATTACAAATGACACATATTCTGTTGTCCACTTTCATGTTAGTCAGTCAGTTGCACAATAACCAGAATCTGTTATTTTTGTAGACATAAAAACTGTCAAATCTAAAGAGAGGGAAAAAAAAACATGGTTCCCATTGCTGCATTTGTAAAGGTTAATGATGAACAACAGAAACCACAAATGTGAGAAAAAGTCAAATAAACAAGTGGTTAACCAGTGCTGCAGAAGTAAAGTCATTAGGGTTTGATGCAGCAACTGTGAGGATTTGTGCGTGTTTGTGGAATAGCAAGGTTGACTTGACTATTACTTGTGAGGCAATAATTGAGACCAGAGGTGCCCAAGGAATGAACTGTAACAATGCCAGGCATACACAAGGCCTCATTATCCCAAACCATACTCATCTCTCATTTCTTGTCACCCCTGTTTCTTTTTCATCTACTCCCTTGCCCCTGACTCTCTCCTTGTTTGTATCTCATGCACCAAAAGCTAATTTCTAACTTTTTTTTTAAAAATCTTTGTGAAGTTGTTCCAGGTAAGACTTTACATCAGGATTCATCTGCTGTGATTCGCCCCAGTCAAACTGTTTACAAAGCCATTGTGCCATGTTTAATTCATATAACAAAATAATATATACAATATTAAAAAAAAAACACTTTGACATAAACATATTCACCTTTGATACTTTGATTGCTCTCACCTCTACACGGGCACTTTTTCTGAGCTCGTAAGAACAGGATTTCGAGATCAGCAGTCCGTTGCTGGTCAAAGAAAAGTCCTTTTGCGTAACTGATGACTAATGTATAGGCAGAGCAGGAATCACAAATCCTGACATGTCCCTCTTTTTTCTCCTCATTACTTTGTGCAGGTTTCCTCTTTCCATCAATCTGCTGTATAGAGCTGTTGGGTGAATTATTTTTCTGCTTTTTGTGGCCTATAACAATTTGACAGCCAATAACTAGGCTAATAATTCAGAATTTTGTGAAGTGATAAAATCCTGAAATAATAGCTCTTCATAATAGCAGCATTTTTGCTCTCAGCTTGGCAGAGATTTAGCTAATGCTTTGTCATACAAACAGAAAATGAGAGCGCATCTGCGTAGACTGCAAAATGTGCTCATATTATACACGGCTAGTCTATGAACTACAGCTCACTGAATAAATAAGCTCATTTATTTAATGGAAAAGTTTTTTCTTCTCATTAAGTCTGAATGCTTTAAATGTTTCCAGCAGTCGCTTCAAGGAAAGTCTGAGAAATAAAGAAAGAAGCAGCATATGTGTTTACAAGTTAAGAAAAGCCATGAGCCAATATGCGTGCATGTGTGCACATATCCCACAAATAAATATTTAATCTGTGTGTGCGTGTGACTTTTCTTGATTATGGATTTACTTTTGCATGAGTGTTGCAGAGTCCCGAGGGCGTGAATTCTCATGGAGATGTTTGGATGAACAGTGGTTTCATTTTTGAGCTCCTCTTCTGCTCTCTAACATCATCTGTGATGTGACATAATTTGGAGCTTAAATAGTATTGCAGGCTTGTAAAATTGTTTTTTGACCAAAAAGATAATCACAGAAAAGCTGTTGGTTGTTTTTATATGTTCCTGCAAGAACAGAACTTCACAGAGACGTCATATGCAGTAGAGCTGATTGGCTTATGTAGCAGAACTGTTAGAAAAAATTATGGTGCATCATTTTAGGGTGCACTGCCACGTTAAAAAGGGGGGGGAGGCAAAATTGAAGGCAAAAAAAGGGAGAAAGGCAAAAATGGAGATTTGAGATGGTAAATGGGACGAGAGGGAGTGCAAAGTGAAAATAAAGGAGGTGAGTGTGAAATAAGAAGAGATGGATAGAAATGGCTAACTGTGCATGCTGAAGAATAAGGGAAGCAGAGGAAAGAGATGAGATGGAAGAGGGAATTCAGGGAAGAAAAAATGAAATAGTGCTAGTGTATGTGTTTCTACATTGTATCTTTGTGTATGTGTGTGTGTGCCTCTGCACAGGGCAATGCTGGCAAACTTATTTCATGATGCATAATGTGAATGAGTGAGTCATGGACAGAGTGTTTGCAGATGGAGGGTATGAGTGAAATGATAAAACCAGGATAAAGGGGCAGATAGTATAATGTTAATGTTATGCAAATTTGACATCCTAATTACAGAATCCCTCTATGTCTCAGCCCAGCCCAG
>JAOXYM010000019.1:15451557-15470051 GCA_028567055.1 Leptatherina wallacei
GCCTGCAGCTCTCACAGAGGTCTGACTTTTTTCGTTCCTTTTTATGAATACATAATGTATTGACTACTCTCAGGATGAAACAAAAAGGGTTTCTGAACAGGATTACCAACTATAGGTTTAAGCTGTTCATTAGAAAATTGGTTTTGTAAATTTTATTTCACATAAGGCGTGAAATCAACGCCTTGTTCACTCATTTCTGTTTTCTTCCTTATGAAAATACAGCAGTCACTACTTAATAGTTTATTTGAATGTACAATAAATTTAGAAGCTGACCGCTTCTCATTAGTTGGAATTGAGTAAAAGCTTTCCATGTCTGTAAAATACAGCACATCATTATAAAGTGGATGTTTAAATGAGCTCCAGACGATAACAGAAGTTTTCATTTGAGACTCAAATGGACTTAAGCAGAAATGAAATAAAGAAATCTTTCCAAATCTATCTTGCTTGATGTACTTTTTTACACCAATGATATATTCATTATTTTTCTGTCTGATTTCACTGCAGCTTCTTTCTCTGTGGAGTCTTATTTTCTGAGAAAAAAAAAATCATTTTTTCACCCACTTTATTCCTTTATAGAACTTTCTCAGACTTCCTTTGTATTAACTCTTTTTCAGTTGAAATATTCACAATGCTCCATGAACTTTAGTAACTTGCCCTCACTTAAAAGAGAACAAAATTTGTGGCTTATGGGAGAGGGGATGGCATTCTCAAAAATTTAAGCCTAGAAAAAAGCCTTTTCTGACTCGCTTTTCTTTTTGTGCTGGTGCTTAACGGTTCGGATTTCTTTTTCTCTGACAAGAACAAAACACACAGTGTAGACGGACAAGGCTGGCGCCTGAACACTTCAAAAGTTCATCTGTCTCTGTGCTGAGAATTTTGAAGCAGCTTAATCACTCAAAGGCGAACGGATGAAGGCCAAATCCAATGCACACGCACATTCAGACACACACAAGGAACGTAGAGTATCACATTGTTGAGGAAAGAAAATAATAAAAAAAGACACAAACATAAATCTTTTCACGCATATTCATATACTTACAAGTGTGGCAGGTGGCTCCACTATATCCAGTTCCATCACAGGTACAACTGAAGCTGTCCCACGTCTGTTTGCACCATCCTCCGTGTTCGCAGTGATTAGGCATACATCTGAGGTGATGAAGATACAGTTGTAGTTAGAAACAGTTACAGGACATGTGTTGCATAAGAAAGAATGTGTGTTTACAGTCTGTATGGGACAGAATATAAGCAACACAGACAGAACAGATCTAAAGAGGTTAAAGCTAAAGCTGGCTGGGGCTGCATTCCAAAGCAATACTGGACTGACATAAAGGGCATCAATATTCTTCGAAGACTGTAGAGAGAAAACACAGTTTAAACAAAATGATATTATTACACACGTTTGGGTAATAATAATTCCAGTTGTTAATCAGAGAAGAAGTCGTAAAATTGTATACTTTGCACATTTTATCTCTGCTTTGTTTTTGTTTTTGTTTTTTTAATAACCAAAAATATTCATGTATTGTTTTGTTTTTCCCTAACACGGTTGTTCAGTGTTCACAAGAGAAACAAAACCTGCTTTCACATTGCTTCCAGTATGTGCTACATTTGTTTTAAGGGGTATGGCGCAGAGGAGAGAAGTGTGTACAAGCCTAAGTTTGGTGTCAGATTTAAGGTGACCAAAAAGACAGCCAGGAAGTAGCTACTTTTTCCAGCTGCAGACCTGGAATCAAGATGGATCTGTCAAGCTGTCAGAGGAAAGCCATGGCATTGTTTTTACTGAGGAGGAGTTGAGGAAAAGCAGCTAAGAGGATATAGGTTCACTATATCCTCATAACAAGACAGGAGTTTGGGGAGTTTAGACTCATCCAGGAGTTGCACCTTCCCACCGACCACTTCCAGGTCTATTTCAGGCTGAATGAGGAGTAATTTGACAGTTTGTTGCAGAGTTAATCACAAAATCTAGAACCAACTTCTGGCAGCCATTATCCTTACAATATCTGGTAATTTGTCTGGTGTGGAGGATCTGATGCAGACAGAGTTTTTCTATTTTATTTGTGCAGAGTGCACAGACGGCACATCCAAACTTATGTCCCAATCAGTGTAGTTCAGATTTATTCTCACTTTGTGCAATACACAGACTTGCCGCTCCATGCATCACAGAGAGTGTAGGCCTGAGCTGACATTTACTAGCCTTATTAGGACATAACCAGGACATAACTGCTGCTAATGCTGCCCCCACTCTGGCACAGGCAATGGAAGCACTTCTGCTTTGCTAATTTTAGAGATGGTTTTGCTGCCACTGGACCTGAACCCTGCAAACCTTAGTGCCTTCTGGAATGCTAAGCATGTGGTTAAATATCCAACTAAATGATAATACTGAAGTAGGTGGGGTTGTCACAACACTTGTACTGGTTAAAAGAACTTCAATCATCCAGGACTCTCGCCCATGCCACTTAGTCTCGCCACACTTGTAGCCTTGGTATGGATGCATCCTGAGCTACTTGTACAAAGTTCTTGTTAACAAGCTATGCAATTAGAATATCTAGGTCTGATTCTTTTTTAATAGATAAAAGTGAAGAGAGGAACAGGAAAGCCCGATGGAGGAAAACCAAACACTAACTCATAAAAGCTGCAGGGATCTTTTTAAAATAGAGTTTTGCTGCCATGCTGGGAATCTGGCAGTTAAGTACTACAGAAGCGCTCCATCCCTGTTGTTAGACAACATGATCTTTGTGCTGATACATCCTGAATGAGAAAGCTGGAAAAACTACTTTGGGCTTCTTCACGTGGTTATGTACAAAACTGAACCAGTAAGAGCCAATAAGCTGCAGAAAACACACAGTGACTGCTTCACACAACACAGTACAGCTTACACAGGTTATGAAGTTGAGATAAAATGTCATTGTGCTTTCACAATGGGATGCAACTGACAAACACTGAAAATCGAAGAATACATGATTCTTAGCACTGTGCCAAATGAGCTTTTTATCCTCTGGGTTTTGTTTGAGGAAAAAAGGAAAATCTATGGAGCGATTCCAGCAATTGTAGGGTGTGTGCATGGTTTCATATCCCACTGCATGTGCTGTTATGGCACTAAAATATCTGTGATACCATGGAAAAATACATGGGTATAATAACTATGTGTGTCGGCATGAGAGTGTGTGCGTGTGTGTGTGTGTGTGTGGTCTCTGTTTCTTCCAAAATCTCAACCTAAACAGAATCCCACAGTGGAACGGCATTGATCAAAAGGAGGTCAGACAGGGCTATTGAACTGCCTTCAAAGACATTCTGATTAGTTAGATGGCAACAGTGCACCCATTCATCTTCCATGGCAGAACAAGGCCCACCTCAAGCACTGCAGCGCTGATACACAACATTCGAAGTAATGGTGGTGGGCAATATGTCAAGATGCAAGATAGAAGACTGGACTTTTCAGGAGCTTCACAAAACTTTAAGCACAATTAGCTTGCTGCTTTTATAATGCTAATGTTGCAGAGGGAAAAATAAACGTTTTTGTCTACAAATCTGACTGGGAAACAAAATTATTATGCGTCATGCAAGACCACCACTGGACCCATTCTAAACAAGGCAAAGAACCTGTTTACAAAGTTAAAATGTTCTGCACAAGTGCATCTGTTTCCATTTAAACAAGTGCTCAAATTGAGCTCAAGGCTTGGATGATTCCATGTATTACAAATCCATCCCAATCTGTTTGTCTGGTCTATAACAAAGAAATAAATTGAAATGTCAACATATCATAATGGATGCTGTCAGAGAGCCAACATCAGGACGTGTCGCTGAGAATCTCCAGCTCTGGAATATTTGCCGGTGAAATGCAGAACTGTGTGGCTCATCTTTTTAAATGTTTGATCACAATGATGAGTGGTTTTAAACCTTCCATTTCTTTCATTTTAAAATAAAAAAACTGTAGTGTTTACACACATTTTCTCATACCGCATCAATTACATCCATTTCTCAGTGTAACAAGCACATTTAAACGAGCCACACAGAAACATAATTCTTGTGAAGCTATACAGACAACAATGTAAGCCCTGAGTAATAAGTTTCAGGATAAGAATTCAAAGATTTACATAACAGTCCTGTTCATTATGTGACTCTTTTTATTTGAAACCTCTTGATTTATGACGCTCATTGATTTTTGTGTTCTGCATAGGCTTGAATGTGTACTTTCCTTTCATAAATGAGTTAATAGATGCGTCTGCATGCAGCGCTATAACTCTTACCTGTCTATGATTGCACACATGTCCAGGCTGACATTCTCAAAAGCTCCTACAGTGCCTCTCTCCACCGCATGCATGTCAGCAGGTTGATCATCCACCAGGATTGCTTGCATACACCCCTGAAATGAACGCTGGGATGGTGGGAAGAGCGTTTGCAGAAAATATCCTGAAAGAAACACAAGAAACAAACAAAATCACATTAACTTTTATTATAAATTATATAAATATATCAGTTTTACTACTTCCCAACATCAGACCGTTGAAGATGAAAAAGAAGCCAGAGAAGAAAATGAGTAGGAACAGAAACAAAGATGAGCATAGCAGCCTGTTTGAACAGTGAAGTGAAAGAGCGTGGGAAGAACACAGCGGATTCCTTTGATCCACAACTTAAAAGACATCATGAAAACAGAAAACAGGACCTTATGTAGAGGAAGACATACAACATTACAACATCAACCTTGATGAGAAACAACAGACCAGATCGGTGGCTAGTAATTGCCACTTTTTTAAACAATGAACTTTCATCAGTCTTCTTGCTTTAGAGCTTGTCCACAAGGCCCATTAGCCTTAATACATGGGCTGAGACTGTAATAGTCTAAAGGACACACACATTTGACTATATACCATACCTTTATGACATCCAGAAGTCAATGGCCCATCCAGAAGGCCCAGTGAGCCTTGACTGAAATGGGGACAAGACTAGGACAAGTCTGTATGCATACTGTGTGTATATGTGCGATTGTCTGTGCGTATGTGTTAGTTTTTATGAATAAAGTCTCTGCCTATACACCAGGCCGGCATGTATTCACCAACCTGTCATTGTACAACTGCATACAAAGCTGTATTTAAGTTTGTAGATGGAGTACAGGCAGTATACTGTATATTGGAGATGAGAACCCTGAATTCAACATCTGCTGCTAGCAACACAGGTAAGTCATAAAACACTGGCACTCAATGACATCTCCATCATTGTGATGTTATAAGCTGTCATACTCTCCAGCTTGCCCATCACCCTCAAGGCCGAAACGTCAAAAAAGCTTATTGTAGGGGGGCATATGTACTACTGTGTGTTTATGTGTGTGCGCACAAACATAATGTGACTGGATGGCACAAAGAAAATAAACTTGTAGAGGAGTAAAATGTGTGTGCATGTGTGTGTTTTTGTCTGGATTTATTCCTTCCTTTAAATCTTCTGATATTCATGTTGTCCGCCAAAAAGTTTCTCCTGCCATTCTTGCCATCTGTCTCTTCTCTTGCCACACCTGCCTGCTGTCTTTCCAGAGGAGTAAGAGACAGACAGGGAAAAAGAAAAAGGAAAAAAAAGAAGAGAGTGACACAGGGAGAGAGAGAGAGAGAGAGAGAGAGAGAGAGAGGATGGGAAACAGAGCAGACTGCTCGCTGGCAGCACTTTGTGTCCTGTAGCCAGCTTATGAATGCAAAGGATATGTAGCCTTCCTGACAGTTTGGCAGTGAGCAGTGCAATGCATGAACCTGTGGGTGGATGGATGTTACTTTGGGCCTTGAAAGCTGATAAGAGGTTGATGCTCTTCTCTATCCAAGCTGCCAACTCATTGGTTTCCCATTTACTCATCAAAACTGAAGTGAGATAATTTGCAAACCTTTTAGAGTTTCTATATTTCACAGCTGAAATATAATAAGGAACACAAGTAATGGAACAAGGCTGAATTATTATTTTTATGCAAACATTTACTCAGCAAAAATATCTAATATTTGTGTTTCCAATTTTGCTCTAATTTGTGAAAACCTTCTTGAAGACATTTAGTAGATCTTTTTTTTTCCAAAGTAGCTTACAAGTTTTGCACATTGTAGAGCAAAAATTCAACTTTGGGATATTCTGTTGGAATAAGGCCATCATTGATCATGTCTTTGATTTGTCTCCTCAGAAATGTGATTCGACTATTCTTCAGCATAATGACTCGGTTGACTCGGCTTATTGTTTTTCTGCATGACGCACTCTTTTCTTATCAGTTCAGCTGTGCTGATTTTTCTTCTTACAACTTCTTTCTATAATTCAGAATAAATTTTTTCATCTATCATAGCAAACTGTCCAATCTAAGGTTTCAGCATAACAAGTCCAAACAGTGCTTTTAACACCACCATGTTTCATTGATGGGTTAAGAATACAGGAGTACAACACTGTCCTTCGATGAGACTATAATTAAATCAGCTTTTGTTTGTAAAACATCCTTTTACTTTTGCCACTCACTGATATACAATATTACTGCCCAACGTCTAAGATGTTTTTACTGATAATAGTATGATCACGTTCACTTTATCAGTATGTTTAAGGTCATATCTATACACAAATGTAGAACATCTCAAAGGGTTCACCAACTTCAAGCATTACTGTAAATAATCTCTTGTGCTTCCACAGAGAAATCAGCAGCTTCTCCCTTGTGTCACTTTGATAAACACTATAAATGTTAATATGGGCATTGCATTACAAAAATTGACATATCAAATTAATAGCAGTTGGTTCAAAGAAACTACGAGAAATAATAATCCTAAATAATCCTGTACAAGTAAACAGGAGACCTCTCTCTCTTCCTTCCTGTGAACAGTTTTCTCTTAAGTTAATCACGATTTCAGTTTAATGGAGTTGTAATCACAATCAACTGAAGGCAAAGAGTATTACATTGTGCTCATAAGTACGATTTCAGTTATTAAAACATTTTGGGTTTTCTTTTCTGTGGAAAAAGTTTGGTCATGTTTAACCAACACTCACAAAGAGAAACCTTTGCAGTGGCAAATGAGGACTCACTTTCAAACTGTTTCATTAGCTGATGAATGACGTGCTACATCAGATGTTCCAGATAGATGGAGATCTGGATGATTTGGTGCATGGTCCCCATGCCCCAACAAGGCTGTGGTGTCAGTTAGATGGTGATGGGTGATGTTTTGGGTTGGAATAACTGGGAGTGTAGCAATCATCTTTAGGGTGCCGGAGGGTGTCAAAATGACTTATCCAGCTTCTAACTAACCATTTCCTGCCATGATATAAAAGGAAGAAGCATGCCCTCCATAGTTAAATTATTTTCATGCAACAGAATGCACCATCTCATGCTGCAAAAAATTACCATTGGATCTTTGGCTGCTATGCCTATAAAGGAAGAAAAGGAATGGTGTGGCTGCCATCGCCCCTGTCTTCAGCCCTATTGAGAACCTTTGAAGCATCCTTAACACTATAATGCCATACATATATCGGATACATACAGTTTCTGACTTTTTGCATGACTTCATGGTAAACATTTGCTCAAAACCTGTTGTACACAATAAGATAAGAAGGTGGATATCAGTAGCAGACTACACTACAATAATTTGGACCGCTAACATGGTAATAAATGGTAAATATGCAAAAAATATTTTGTTAATCATTTTTATACATTTTGTTAAAGGGGCAAATAAAGGCTTCAGATTATTTTATTTTTTTTACTTTTCTCCCAATTTTTTCTTGGGCCAGGCTTTAAAGGGTTAAAAATTTATCGGGATGGATTGGCAGTAAACCTCAAAACAGCAACTTTGGAAGGCAATTCTGGCCTCTTCAGATCCAGGCAGGAACTATCCATGGACTTACAAGTTCAATGGATGAGAGAGTTGTTAAGGTGATATAAAAAAAAGGGCTCCTATGTTAACGTTCATTCATTCATTCAATCATTTTTTCAAATTCAGGGTTACAGGTATAAGCTGGAGCCTATCCCAGCAATTAGCAGGCTCTCGCAGGGTACATCCCTGGACAAATCGCCAGTGTCAACATGGAACTTGATCTGTAAAAATGTTTTCATTTAAAAATACACAACCTATTTAATATAGCGTCTAATCGATGCTGCAATATGCCCAAAAGCAAAACAAATGGTTATATAAAGTCTTTTATTCCTTTGGCTGTCAAGCTTTTAAACAAAGACCTCACTCATTTTAGACTATTTTAGACTAACCTTGATATTCTTTAAAAAAAATATGTATTTCTTTGACTTATGTGCAGGATCTTACAGGATTTATTTATTGGATTCTTAATTGTTTTAATTGCTTTCATTTGATATTCTTACTATAATTTATATTAATTATTTGATGAACTAATAATAATCATTTGTATGATAATTTGGAACACAGTGCAGAAAGGAGTCATACAAAGGTGAACATTTTGAAAAGACAGATAAACTGTATGTGGTCATAAATCTGCATATCCTAAACAAATTCACTTCTAAAATCTCAGCTAAAATGAGCAGAGCACATTATTTATTTATTTATGATTTTTTTTCAATGAGATTCTGTAGGTTTAATTTATAGTATACCCACACCAGAACTCGCTCCAGGATTTGGGACAACAATAATCCCTTGCAGTGCTTCTGGCACTCTTTCATAGCCCCCCTGTTGTGCACAAAGAGCTTCTTTTACAATACACACTAGAAGAACAACACCAGCTCTACTCCTTCTGGGCACAGCTTAGGGCACAAAGCATTTAGAGGCATTTTTTTAGATGTTCAAAAAAAAAAAAAAAAGGATCAACTGTACTTATCTGTTGACCAAATTCTGCACTTTAACCCAGTGGTGATCTAGTTACTGTAACTAAAAAACAATAAATTGTAGCCGCTTCTAAAGTTCTGTCAAGCAAATATAATATATTAGCACATCAAACAATTCTGCACTCAAGGACAATATGTAACAAACCATAATGGAAGATTAACATGAACAATATGCATTTACAGAAAATGACACAAGGTGCACATACAAAGCTGTTCTCTGATAAATGTGGCTGTCAGAGTCTCATGTCTAATTCAACACAAGCCTTGAGATGAAGAGCAAGAGGCTGCAATATGCAGGGGAACAGCTGAGAAGGTGCTAAGTAATTTTAGTTAAAACACTATTAATTCATACAATATGTGACAAGCAGATCTTTCTCTCTTTTTTTTTTAGCTGTAAATAGGAATTGTTGGCAAAAAAATACAGATAATCAAAAAGCTAAATTCAATCAATTGGGCGTTGAAATATTGAACTTCTGAATACCAAAGAGGCAAATACAATTAATGCTGTTTGATCTAAAGTCAAAATATAAAAAAATGGGCATTTCCATAACAATATGAACAACAAATATTGCTAAGAAATGCTTTAATAATGTTTAGTGCATCCCAACATTGAAAACAATGGTAAGAAAATGGAGATTGCAAAGGTAATATATTAAATACTGCAAAATAAATATTTCTTTTTCATTATTATCCAACATCAGAACACTTTAGAGTACATTGTCTCATATCTGACAGCCCTTTCATTAGTATTTCCATTTGTCCTCTGTTTTTGTAGAGGAAAGAGCACGACTCCATGGCCTTGTGTACGTGCAAGTCTGTGTTTGTGCGAGAGTCCGTCTTCCTTGCCTCATGAGAAATTCAATTTGTGAATGTCTTGTGTCAGTCCTTTACTAATTTCTCTCAGCACAGCATCAGGGGTGAGAAACTACTCCCCGTAAAATAGGCTTTGGGTTCAGGAGACTGCTTCAAAAAACAGGCGCTCGAAGGACAGAGAAGCGGAGACGAGGGGAAGAGGAAGAAAAGATAGGGGGAAGCAAAGGAGGGGGTGACCTGGTTAAAGAGGTTGGAATGAAAGGAGAGTAAAGACAACAGCGGTGATGAAAAGAAAAAAGGATGAAAAAAATTCACAGCATGAAAATAAAAAGGAGAGAAATCAAACAGAAGAGTGTAAGAGTATGTACAGAGTAAAAGAAGGCAGATCTAAGGGTTAGATTACAAAGGCTCAAAGCCCAGCCTTTTCCTACTTTCGTCTGAGTATCTTATCTGGTAACCTTGTAACCTTAGGCATAAGAGGAGAATTTTGATACCACAAAAGTCAGACAAGACAAGACAGTTACATCTAAAGAAGCCTTCTTGACTTGTCACTTTAGCACAACTGATGTCAAAGGTAAATGTTCTCAGAGAGTCCATCATTTTGGATTAACAGAGTAATGTGTGTCACAGTGAAACGTTGCTGTTTTTTCACCTGACATCTGTCATCTGTTTGCTTTTCTTTTTAGTCCTTTCATTCTCAATGATTGGATTAGGATTTCAGAAAACAGGATTAAATGAAAGAAAAAGCTGAACATACAAGATAATAAATAAAACCAAAGGTATACATAATTTGGATTGCCTTTCAAATGTTTGGGGATGGTTTTTGATTTGTACAATATCCTCTCACTGTCATTAATATATATCAACACAACCACTTAGAGAAATTTGGTTATCAACTGAAGCATTAAAAAAGCAAATACTTGATGAAAAATAATAAAAGCGAATATTTTTATGCAAAATTTCTTTTTTTTATGTTACAAATTAATGTCATTCTTTTGAATCTAAAAACAATTAAGAAACTAAGAAGAATATTGAATATATTGTGTGGCATGTATTTGCAAAATATAGAGCTTTAATCACTGCTGCATTACTCACATTAACTCAGTCACTCGCCATTAAATTACATGCATATGGTTGATTATCTCAAAGAATGCTCGTGTCATATTTGTTCATGAATTGAAAGGTGCATGTGTGTGTATGTGTGTGTGTGCAGCTGCCAAGAATCAATTTGAATGCATTCACAGGAAAATTAATTTTCACACAGCTGAACTGAAGCTTTCTATACTCCACATCATACTCTAAAGGTCAAGTAAAACATGGTGTTCTGAACTTTTCTGTCAGACATACTATCTGCATATCTTTGCATCCGTGTTACAGTCAAGCTATAAATGAACTGTGATGAGCCCAAATTTGATTTTGAACAACAGTTTTCAATGCCTGTTAAACAGATAAGGAGGGGGGGGGGGGACATTAAGAATGTAGAAATATTTGACTAGCCAAACTTTTAAGGACAAGGTGGTCTGAAGTTACCTAACCCCTCCTAAGAAAAAAAAACACGACTTGGTTACAAAAACCTTGTAGAACTTTAAAATGTGGAAGTCTTAATCATTGTGTAGTCCAGGGCTCTTCAACTATGGTGTTATTATTGTGCCTCATTCTTGAGTGAGCACAGAGCCATTCTGAGCACAAACAAATACGTTTTGCAAGCACATCAATTACATTTCGAGCAGAATTTTTCTTTAGCTGAAAGAAAAAACTAATCTGCGTTAACAAAAACGAATTTTGTGCACACAAAATGTATTTCTGCTTGCTCCTATCTGTGGAGACACACGCTGATAAAAATGATTCCTCTATTTCTTTCATCTGCTCCCTCGGTCTGCGTACGACACAAGCTGCTCACATGCTCGCTGTGCAGGATTTGTGCTCAGTTCTGTCAACGCTCTCGCTCAACTTGATGCAGTGCTATAAATGTGCCACAATTCCAACCAATCACAAGCCTCAGATAGAATCATCCTGATTGGATGCTTCGCAACCCCCAATAACACTGTAAAAGGGGGTATCTGGTGGCGATGGTGGTAGAAGTTAGTCAACTTCTTACGTGTTTGGTAGGTTTTAAATTTTTATATAATTTTATGGAGTACACTTTTATCTGCATCATACAAAGGACTTCTCGGTGAAATGATATAGAAATATAAAACCTACCAAACACGTAAGAAGACAATTAACTTCTATCACTATTGGCACTGGATACCACCTTTTACAGTGTTGTCAGGAGGCTACGAAGCATCCAATCAGGATGACTCGATCCGAGGCTTGTGATTGGTTGGAATTGTGGCACAATTATAGCACTAAATGAAGTTGAGCGAGCGTGTTGACAGAACTGAGCACAAATCCTGCACTGTCAGCATGTGCGCAGCTTGTGTCAGACTGAGGGAGCAGATGAGTGAAACAGAGGAATATTTTTTATCAGCATGTCTCCACAGATAGGAGCAAGTAGAAATAAATTTTGTTTGCACTAAATTCATTTTTGTTCACTCAGATTAATTTTTCTTCAAGCTAAAGAAAAATTCTGCTCGAATTGTAATATATGTGCCTGCAAAACGAATTTGTTTGCGCTCACAATGGCTCTCTGCTCGCTCAAGAATGAGGCACAATAATAACACCATATTCAACTGGTGGCCCGCGGGCCACATGCAGCCAGAACCAACTCTCATGTGGCCCAGATTATGATTCTGCCAATACACCGCTTTAAACTGTGGCAACCAGAAAATAAAAATCGCAGGTGCCGCCTGGACTTTTTGGGGGACGGACCGCCAACCCGACTTAAAAAAAAGAGGTCCCGGCTGTTAACGGTGAACAACAGAGATACTACAGATTGTGTCAGCTAGCCTTTCAGCCACAGGTACTGAGTGTGAGATTTACTTGTCGGGTTTGAAAGCTAGTGTTTGGTTTTATGGACCTGAGAATGGACAGGATCTGGACAAGAATGACTCTATATGTACGTTTTTTACAGCCAAAATAAAATATAATAGTAATACTACAAACTATTAGTTCCCACCCCAGGTTAGAGGAGGGAAATAAGCGGCTGGTTATTGCTCCTATACTGTTGCTCACATATTCTTTCTGGAGATTCCAGGCAAAATATGAACATAATTATTAAAATATTGATATGTGTAGAATTTATTTATAATTCGACATAAATAAAAGATAGTGGACTTAAGTTTGTTTTGTTACTTGAATTAATGGATACTGATACTTAAAAGGAAGAAGTGGCCACGAAGTGAGGGAAAAAAACACTGAAAAAGATCAAAAATTGCAATTTCATTACATTTTACAACTGGAGGTGTACATAGTACAAGACAGTATGCTGTGATAGCCTACAATTAGCAATAAATCAAAAACAAGTGTGATATCTACCATAAATTTTTTTTGATTTTAGCCACCACTTACAGGACAAAGACAATTTCTGGCCCTGTTGAATTTATTCGCCTGAAAGTCTGGCCCAGCTGAAGATGTAGTTGAATAGCCCTGGTGTAGTCTATCGAAATGTGGTGAAAATCTGATTTCAAATAATGGATCATTAAGAGGCTGTTGCAGAACTTGACCACAAACTGTTGGAGAACCATTTCATTTGAGTCAGGTGTGTTGCAGAGTTGGTGATCCCTGGTCTAAAAAGGTTGCTGGTCTAAAAACTTTATGGATTGTACAAATGAAAGCAACAACACACACTGGACTAAATGATGTATTGTATATAAGAAGTTTTGGATCTTTAAAACATTTTCCAAAAAAAATATTACTTCATTTACACTCCCCACCCCTCCTTTTCTAAAACTTTTATTTTTAACTTTTCTATTTTTATTTTCTAACTTTTTTTTATTCTGATGTTTTGTCACTTCCTTGTTTGTTAAACAGTATGCTTGAGACTGGCTCATTAGTGAGACGTAACACTGGTGTGTTAGTCACAGCAGACACTGACCCTGATGAACATCTAGTTGGTCGCAAAGAGTTGTGTGGTTATTCAGTTCTATTTTTGCCAGGTGAAGAAATAGGCTTTTACTAATTTTGATCCAGTTCAAAAGAGTGCTTTTTTAAATCATTTTTGTGGCCACTTACTCTTTCAAGAAAATCAAACATCCTTTTCACTTGAAGCAAGAAGTGAGTGAGCTTTGCAGAGCCACATCACATGAATGTGTTTGATTTGCTATTTCTGAAGCTTTGTCTAAGTAACTTTAACTGGCAGGTGGAAGCAAAATATAAAAAAAACAACAAAAAACCCAGCACAAAACCAAAGTAAAGCAATAAGCATGGAGATCTGGCCAATAATCAGCAAGCACTGCCAGTGAAAACAGCAGATTGATGCCTTAAAGCCATGTTATTCCAAGCAGATGGATACCTGGATGACTGAACCTACATAAATTACATAAAACAATTATCTCAGGTCTTGTCATGTATATAAAAGAATGGCCTTCATGATGCTCAGGGGTCTCTGCTAATTGTGGCACGCTGTCTCAGTCACAAGAAGTGCTGATGGAAAACTGTAAGAGAGCTTTAGGACAGCTTAATTTGCGTGGCCTCTTTGACTCTTTGAGTTGAGCGATCAGAGAGAATAATTGAGGGCAAGCTAAAGGCTAAACTATCTGTGGTGCCTTCAGTATATGATTGTTACTTCTGCGGATGGAAATTAACCTCTGATGAGGTTGAATGATTTGAATAGATGTTTCAGATATTCTGACTGAGTGTAAGTTCTCCTCAGACAGGAAAGATAAGGGAGTTTCATGGCATTTGGTCAAAAACGCCCCCACAGAGACAAAAATTGAATATCCTGGAGAAAAATCTGGGTCATGAAAAGAATGAGGAGTAAGCATTATGCAAATCTTTCATTTCAAGTAACCAAACCTAAAGATTAGGCTGCAGCAAAACAACCAGCAAGAGGCTGCACTTTAGTTTGGACTCAATTTCATAAAAGTCTTCAGAAACTTTTTCCCCAGCCTGAGAGTTAGTGGCCCAAACACCACTTTGTACTTCTTGCCATAGTAATAATAAACAGCTTTGTATCCCCTGCAGCCTTCAAACTTGTGTTTACTACCAGGCCCCTTGCTCCACAGCATCCATTATGTCATGTAAAATGAACGAGTAAAACCCCAGTCACAGCTGCTGCTAATTCAGACTGCAGATTATTTCTGTCAGTGGGGAAAAACCACTGAAATTTTTTTTTATTGCAGTTTTGTCAGTGATACATGCGAGTGAGTGGATTTCTGTGAGGGATGCATGTGTGTATATTCAATGTGAAGCGTAAGGTGATGTCCTATACCGTGCACAGATTTGATGCATCATGTTTAGTGTTAAGCTGTTTATTATTATCCATGTAAACTATATTTACATGAATAATGCCAATAAATATACAGACAACTTTCTCTATTCTGTTTATACTGTCTCCAGGCTTGCTCTCACCTATTAACCTACTAACATTTACACACCTGTTCCAAAACTTTCCCTCTCTTCATCTCTCTGCTTGCTGGTACTTACTTTTCTTTGCAATTTTTTTCTCTATCATCCTATCGGTCTCACTCTTCCTTAATCCATCTTTTTCCTATGCCTCCTTCAAAGAGTAAAGACATTACAGAGATCCTCTCCTCCCAGCCACCATTGATTCACAGCTCTGCTTGCTAAAATCAATAAATCACCAATTGGATCAAAATGGAAACTGGAGAAGAGAGGAAAGAGGAAAGAGGTAGAGGAAAGATCAGAGAAGACTGACATTGAATGAGGAGAGAAAGTAGATTTAAGAATAAAAATGAAGAAAACTGAATTGAAACAGCCCATGATTGACAGAAATAACTGGGACAAAAAGAAATAAAGAAAGGAAATTACATGAGTCTATCAAAACCTTAAAAAACCCACTTTGATTTCATAAATAAAAAGTAGAGTTATTGTGGAGTTGAAGGGTTTACTCAGCACCTATTGAGAAGTAAATTAAAAGAGACAACAGTGTAAAAGAACTGTGTGTGTGTGTGTGAGTGAAGTGACCTGATCCTTATTGACCAGCCTGAGGAAATGTTTTTTCTTGATTGAGGAGATTGTGCTCTGTTGGAGAGTAGAGACAGAGACTCGATGGAGCTATCAGAGTCAGACTATCTCTCTCAGTTACTGTAATTTCATACAGGCCCTCTCACCCCCACCACCCCCACTCCGCTCCCCACACACACATCGTTTAGCAGACAGATAGCGGTGTCTGGCATCATTAACCTGGCATATTTCTAATTCAGACAGATTAAGGCTGCTGTCTGTGTTATCTCTGTGTAGATGTGTGTTTGGTGGCCTGTAGCGTCTGAGCTCTTGCTTCAGGGATACACACTAATTTAACAAAACATGAAAATAAACTGAAACTGAAAAAGTGACATAAAAGTAGAATTTATGTTTGAACTCTTGTATTGAATTACACGAAATCTGACAAGTGGTATATAGAAATATTTAGCCCATATATATATATATATATATATATATATGTAGTATATGACTTTTTCATGTGCTATGCTCATCTCCATTAAACTTGGAATTAACAGCGATGTGAAATTTACCACAAAAATAATTACTTAAGAGTTTTTTAGAACTTATCAAATCAAATTTAATTTATAAAGCACTTTTCATGAGTAAAGCAACACAAAGTGTTTTACAAAATAAAAACAATTTATGTAGAAAACTATTATTGTTTTTTATTTAAAAACACACACACCTCTTTATAGTGGTAGTGCCTGAACATGAACTCCAATCCCTTATAAAAATATAAGTAGAAATAAACATCTGGCTTGATGGTGCTGTGAGGAAATTATATCTTGGGGATCCATTTACATTGTAAACCAGCCCAATAATAAAATAAAACAAAATAAAACGAAACGAAATGAAACAAAACAAAACAAAATAAAAAAATAAAACCTAAAAAGGTAGGTCTTGGGCCTCTTTTTAAAGAATAATAGTTTCTGCAGCCCTGAGGTTCTTTGGCAGGCTGCTCCACAGTCGAGGGCGGTAGTGGTGGATAGAGGTCTTGCAGTAGATCTTAGCCCTGAACAACTAAAAGGCCAGTACTAGAGGACCTCAGGAGTGTCAATTTAAAAGCAGTTCATATAAATAAGAAGGCTCAAGACCATTAAGACATTTCTCAACTACTAGAAGAACCTTAAAAACAATCCTGAAATGTGCGGGGAGCCAATGCAGCAATTTTGAAACTGGTGTAATCTGTTCCCACAACACTTGCAGTAATGGTTGACTGAGATGCATCCTGAAAGCCATTTCCCATATTATTTTTACCTCCCTGAGCAGAGAAAATGGCTTAAACTCTGATGGCTCCAGTGGAGGAATGTGGGGGAATGATGATCAGTGGTCGGTGATGTGCTGTTCACATTGGTTCACCTGTAATGTTGTCAGGGTGCCCTTACCTCCAACATGATAAGTTCCTCCTGTGGTGATGCTGAGAGGTGAGGTGGAACTCACAGCAGATGCATCTTCGTTGTCTACTGTCAACATGACAAAGTTGTCCTTGGCGACCAAACGTATTGCATGCCACTGACCATCATTGAGGCCTGAACCTGTTGAAAAGATCAGTGAGAACAAAAGTTTAGCAGAAAAATCTATTTAGTCCTATTTATAATTTCAAAAGACTAACAACAACTACAGCTCAATCTTTATTTGGATTCCTATTTCTTTACTCATGAACTTTACAATGGAGCCTTTTTCTTTCCCCCTCGCAGCTCCGAGTCTAACCTGGCAAAATGAGAATATTGAGGAATATCAAAGCCAAAGTGGGAATCAACAAGACAAGGTGACTCATCATGGGAAGGAGGTGGGTGGCAAAACTAGGAAATTATATTTCTTTTTGTGATATACGTCTCCCTCCCTCTATTTACTTTCTACTTTGTCACAGAGCATCTTTTTCTTTACAACAATGGCCCTCTTGTGTGACTGGCAAGTCAACAAAGTGAAGATAAGCTCAGTGGAGGATAATCTTCCCACTATTATTGCTTTTTCCCTCCCTTTTACCTGTATTATACATGCATGCTGACTCTTTTATTTTTTTTTTCTTTCTTTGTTCTTTCACCCCCATCTCTGCCTTGTCCTTCTGGCCGATGGCACCGTCTGTTCTCCTGCTTCTGTAATACGTTGGGTTGTCTGCATATGTCGGTGTTGTACAGTATAGTGTGTGTAGTTGGCGAAAGCAAGTTATGTGCTGTCCCTTTCCCCCTTTGCGTTGTAGCTGTGCTCCATTAAATATGAGTGATGTTTTGGAAAGGGGCATTACTACTGGAGCTGAAAGAGAAGCCAGTTCACTCTCATCACCTTCTCCTCTATACATCACCCCTCACTGACACCAAGCTCAATTCATTCTTTCACCCTTGCTTGCGTCTCTGTCCCTTTGTCTTCATTTCCTTTTCTGTATCTCTACATTTAACTTTTTTTTCTTCCTTTTTCTTCTAGTCTATATGCTTATATTCTTTTGTGCCATCTGCTGCGGTATTTATCTTTTTCAATTGGCTTTGGTACACTGACTGTAATTCATCAATCGTGAGGACACTGCAGCAAAGTTCAAGGTACGGTCATCCGCAAATCAGTCTCAGCAGAGCGCACGTGTTCATGGATCTGGTCGCCAGTCAATACACATCAACGGCCATGTGATTTGTGTCAATACATTTGAACCATACGTGTAAGAGCATCTGCAAACTTGCATCAGTTCACTTGCTTTGTGTGCGTCTCCATCGCCTATTTATTTCTTCCTATATGCACTTCAAAACATTGCTTTTCAAACCGACATGAGGTTTACTCTAATCAATCTTAACCTTCCTCCTGCGTTAGCTTTCTGTTACCATCCCCGGTGTTGACGGGTCGGTTTTGACCCGTGTCTTAAATC
>JAOXYM010000019.1:15470151-15481610 GCA_028567055.1 Leptatherina wallacei
GACAAAGTCAAAAACCCTTGATGCAATAAACAAATTTTAAATGATTCTTTTATGCATTTAAAAACTAAAACGGGTCGATGCCGATCCTAACACAAGAGGAAGGTTAATTATCAGGGTGTCTAAGAGTGTGCATATGTGTGAAGGTGGTGGTCAAAGATATAAAAGGCCAAGAGACTGCCATGGGCATGTCCAGCTGCCATTGCTTGTTGAATATCCACAAACACAAATATTCACAATACAGTACGTCCGACTAGATTTCCTCTAGCTATGATAAACAGAAAAATGGAATGATTGCATTGACATTCCTTTTTTTTTCTTGTTGGTGTATTTGAAATGATTTGAATCTAAAAGTAATGACATAAAATGAGAGGATGGTGCTGCTTTAAATGACAACAACAACAACTAAAAGTTAGCTCCGGTTGAAAGCATCTTTAATACCCTTCTTCACTGATGATTGAATTTCCTCCTGTATATTGGTTTGATGTGATCACTTCCAAACATTGTTCTTCAATCCCTTCCTTCTTTATAGTCCTTTGAATGTAATGGAAAACAGCTGCTGTAAAAGCTCCTGTCCCCTCATCTGCTTTAACACCACCTGCAAGAGCTTTGAATGATGAGCTTATCAGCAATAGAAGTGTTACCGACCTTTTACTCTCACTGCAGCACACTCACAAACAGGAAAAAAGATGCCTCACACACTAACACAGTCTCAAACTAAGCTGCCTGTCACAGATAAAAATAACATAAAATAAAAAAGGACAGCTAAGAAGGAGGGAAAGAATTGCGCAGATTTGACCAGATACGACTGTTGCATGGCTTGCTTGTTTGAAATGCAGGCGCTTGATAACAAGGCTGACCAGTCATTTCACTCGGCTCTGAGCGAAATAAAAATGAAGAAACTAAACTGAGGAGCCATTTATCTCCCAAATCACTTTGAATAATTAGAAAAGCTTAATACCCTTTTTGTTTCAGTAAACTGGTACCACATATTGCTCCAAAAGACCACCTTGCAGGCTGCCGTCACAGTGAGGAATGGCACCTGAATATCCTCCAGGCTGTGGTGGACCACAATTTCTGGTAAGCACAATTTTCTAAGAAATAATATTTATCATTTTCAACTGAACAGCAGGAGTCAGCCCTACACAGCAGGGATGAAGGTGTGAGCAAAATAGATCTGTTGTGTCTCTTTGTCCACGAGAAGGTTCTCCTGTCAGCCTCAGAGCTTCCACATGAGATGCTGCAGTTGTCAAATGTGTGTTTTAAGAATTTATTTTAGAAATAGAGCAGAGAAATACCTGCAGCTATCAGAGTTATTTCTTACTGCTGGACGATCACATCCTTTATTCAATTTCAGTCAAAAGCCAGATGTTTGTCAAAGTATTGTTTGGTTTTATAATCCAGTTTAAAGGAGGGATGTGACAGAGCTGTATCTAGAACATATTCCCATAAGGAAGAGGAGTCCACAATACGAATGAACGGTTGAATATCTTTGACATAATGAACAATGAAATTTAAATATTTTGAATGGTTATACAATGTTAAAACTAGAAGCCCTCAGCGAGCGCAGACCTCTGCCAAGCCACTGCAATTATTTATTTAATTTTTTACCAATGATTGTCAACATTATTTTTGAGTTAGAAGCTCTAATGGCAAAATGATCCCTATCTCCTCATAGTAAAGAATCCTTTAATTCCTGGTCCAGGAGGTGATCTGGATCAACCTCAAAATCTAATAACTTGTTCCTTATTCCATTTCTGAGATTTCCTGAAAATTTGATAAAAATCCATTCATAATTTTCTGAGTTAAGTTGCTAACAGACATACAGACAGGCAGACAAACAGGTAGACAGACAGGCAGACAGACAGGCAGACAGACAGGTAGACAGACAGGCAGACAGACAGGCAGACAGACAGGCAGACAGACAGGCAGGCAGACAGACAGGCAGACAGACAGGTAGACAGACAGACAGGCAGACAGACAGGCAGACAGACAGGTAGACAGACAGGTAGACAGACAGACAGGCAGACAGACAGACAGGTAGACAGACAGGCAGACAGACAGGTATACAGACAGGTAGACAGACAGGCAGACAGACAGGTATACAGACAGGTATACAGACAGGCAGACAGACAGGTATACAGAAAGGTAGACAGACAGGCAGACAGACAGACAGGTAGACAGACAGGTAGACAGAAAAACCAATGCCACCAAATATGAAAATTTAAGAAAAAGTACATGCAATGGGGAACTTGGACTTGTAAAATACGCTGTGGGTATTGTATCGGATTTTTGAAAATATATATTAGGTCAGTAGGGTCATTTCTTTCCCAGCTCTGCATAGGGCGAAAGAAAGAAAGAAAAGTGAGTTACCTTTGACATTGGAGCTCAGCTGGTAAAGTTTAGGGTATGTGCTGCACACTAACATCTTACCTTTCTATTTCTGAGAAAAGTTTTGAAACAGTTAAGTTTTACAATCAGGTGTTCTCTGCTGCTGCTGGTGCTGCTGCTGTGTCTGTCTGGGACGTGTGCTGAAGAAGAGAGTGGAGGCTCTGACCAGACTATACAGACAAGTGGACAGACTGGTATTAATATGTGAGATGAGCTGAGAGCTCTGAGAGACATGGTGGTAGAACACAATGTGGAACTGAGGATAACTAAGAATGAACTGCATATGCAGAGAGACAAGCTTGCCAGTCTGGAGAGGAAGAATGCAGGTAGTAAATCAGTATCTCTAATGATCAGGCTACGGGGCAACAATAATTATTTCTAAACTATATAGTACAATGGTTTTTAGTTGTCTGCTCACTAGCCTTTGTTATTACTTATTCTGGCTGTGGGGCTGCACGATAGATTGTTAAAAAAAAATCGTGATCACGATTCTCACATACACATGATCTCATTTCTACACGCGGCGATTCTGAAGCATTTTATATGACTAGCTGCATCACAAACAAATGCTCCCATTTTCTTCCTGGTTTTTTATGAGCCCCCCCTGCTTCTGCTGCCTCCTCCTCCCTCAACCCTCAGTGGAAGAAGTCTGCCTGCAGGTCAGTGTTTGGAAAGAATCTGCGAGCTTCGGTAATGAGGGTTTAATGCATGGAGACTAAAAACCAAAGCGGTAGTGCCGAGTCACCCACCCAAATCAAACTCGTGACCCAAAACGGTTGGCATTTGACGTTGTGGAAGTATTTTGGATTTAAGCCAGATGATGTAAACCAATGCTAGTTGTATTGTAAAGCGTGTACTAGGCTATTCTGGTTGCAGCGTCGCAAGGCAGCACCACAAATCACATTAAACGTCACCACAAAGTCCAGCACGATGAAGCCGTGCAAAAATATGACCCGGATAAACACAGTACAACAGGAGGGAATTCGGAAAATAATAAACACTCAATAAACGGTAAAAAAAAAAAAGTGAACTAAAATATGATTTTCAGTGACAAGAGCCAGACTGACAGCCACCGAAAACAAAATGGAAGCATTTACGCAGAGTTGGAAACCACCAAGACTGAGCTGCAGCTCCAGTAGAAAAAGTTGCAAAAGGCTAAGAGATTGATTTCAGGTAAGTCATAACAAAATCACAGAGTTGCTCAATTCTAAACGAACAGCAAAGAAATGATGAGCTCCCATATATTTAGTACAAACAGAAGAAATGGGCTGCAATGGTTTCCAGAGTAACCATCAGTGAGGAGGTGTTACAGAAGCAGAAGAAGGAGGCAGGAGAAGCACTGGAAAGATCGACAGCTGATCTCAAGCTCACCAATAACAAATTAACTGAGATCCATGGGGTAATTGCAGGCATTTTGATGGAGACAAGAACTGCACACACTTGGGTGATTCACATGAAGGCAGAATACTTCATAATAACACAGCAATAAATAAGGAATTTATTTCTAGTAAGGAAAATAACTTCTCATTTCTACCACAATGTGGTAATATTTGACAAGACAAAAAGAAAAAAAAAAGCTGCCTCTCTCTTTTTTGTTATTCTTCATTCAAATTATCTTTCTTGTTTTTCTTCATTTAAATGTGCTTACAAAAACTCCAAATATAGCTTTTTCTGTTGGTCTGACCAGCTCACCAGTAAAGACTGGACCATTCAATACTGAAACTCCACTTATCTACGAATAATAACGAACAAATATCGGTGAGGCCTACAACCCAGCCACAGGTACAATATGGATGACCACAAGCACTGCCTATCACTCAATATATGAACAGGGCTGACATTTACATTTCTCTGCTGTTGCAGGCATCTTCACTGCACCTATCAAGGGAGTCTACTTCTTCAGATTCACAGCCTTTCACAACGAAAATGAAAAATGGATGGCTCTAAATTTATACCACAACAGCCAAAGAATTTTGCATAACTCTGAAATAGCAAATGGTCATATAACTATTGCAAATGAATTAATTCTACAGCTGGAAGAGGGAGGTGTGGTCTATATACATATTCATGAACACTGTGAGCTCCGGGGTGAAGGTGGTTATTTCAGTACCTTCAATGGTTTCTTGTTGTTCCATGTATGAACACTTCCTTTTTTATTGTGTCCTATTTCAACCAATTGCCTTAAAACAAATGTTCAACACACAGATGTTTGTTCTTGACGTAAACAAGAGTTACATTCCTACCAAAAACTGTTTTAACTTTATAAGACATGTATTGCAGCAGTGGGACAGAAGACTATTGCGATGTGCAAATGACACAAAATGATCAAAACTCTAATTAACAAGTCTAAAAGGATTAGCATGTTTCAGTTGTTTGTATCTCAAGCCTATACTGTCAGTCACTGTTTAATTTTATTGCTTATTTAGTTTATTTTCTGTATTCAGTCTATAATCTTCATAGTTCAGTCTATCATCTTCAAGTGTTTCAGGATTTCTGGCCTAAATTACTCCACGTGAGACATAGTGCCTGTTATTATCCATAATCCACAGTTTTTAAACACGACATAAACCTCACAACAGTTTCAAAGGAAGTGCCGTAAATGAAAATATGAAATTAGTCATCAATACAATAACTTTGTCATGTGGTTTTAGAGCTCCAATACATCAGGAATAAAGAATTTTGATTATTTATTAGTAAAGTCAAACATGTATATTTGTATGTAGTGTAGTTTGGATATTTCAAACAGGGTATGTGGTGATTTTGGCTGATTTGCTTATCGTATGTGGGATAAAAAAAAATCCCAATCTTACAGGCAAAAGTAAGTGAAAAAGTGGATTGAGTGAGATACAAGGAGATAACTACTGCGTCAGACTTTGATGAAGCCCTGACCTATATGAAGTAATTGTGAAAAAAGTCAATTTAAGATGAACTATTACATTTGCTTTATTGCAGTATATCAATGTTAGAAGATTTGTGTAAAACCCTCAGAACTTAAACACTACCAACTGAAACGCATGCACACATTTAAAATCAATCATTATTAACACATATTGACTCATATGGC
Organism: Leptatherina wallacei; assembly: GCA_028567055.1. Taxonomy (NCBI): domain Eukaryota; kingdom Metazoa; phylum Chordata; class Actinopteri; order Atheriniformes; family Atherinidae; genus Leptatherina; species Leptatherina wallacei. Next base: position 15,475,604 of record JAOXYM010000019.1, read on the forward strand.
TCCTGTTCCCATGGCAACATATCATTTCCAGCTGACATATTCAGACAGCAAAGTCTAAAGAGTAGCCTCACAGCACATTCTCTCAACTCGAGCAACCTGACCATGTAGATAAAGCAGTTAAAGATTACTGAAGGACAACCAGCTGATAATTCAACTCCAACAGGAACAGTTTGATGACCAAAAAACTACCCGACCAACCCAAACTCTCTTTTTTGTTTTCTTTTAGTATGATGCAAGGACTCACACAGTAAAAGTGCCAAAGAAAGTCTTGTTAGACAAAGAGCCCAGAAGTCTGGACGGAACAGTATCAGGAAACAGCAAGAATGGACGGGGGGACAAAGACCTGCACCCGTGCAGTCAACTCCCAGATTAAGTGCTGTTTTGAAAGCTAAAAAGAGGTCAAAAGCAAAAGAAGTGCAATAATTTGTCCCACTTTGTCCAACCCCATGTTTGTTTTGATTTCAGTTAATGACAGATAGCAGGTAACAAATACAAATGAATACACAGCACGAAACAGGGGAGCTAATGGGAGCTTGGCTCCCCTGAAAAGCAGAGGAGCTCCCATAAAGACATTCAGCTGATACTCTAAGGGGGAATCCAAAAAAAAAGTTCACTTTCAGGTTACAGTCCATTTTTTCCATAAGGTTCCTGATGTTTCTTAAAAGAACAGCATTAAACCTGTCTGTGTTGTGTGTCTATTCATTTATTTAGTTCAACAAATCTTCCATACAACGCACGCGATCCGTTGTGTTTCCCTCAGCCCCGTGGACAGCAGCATTGTTTGCTTGTTGTGTGCTGTGAGCGTCCATATATTCAGCTGAAAGGCTTTTTTTGTGGTTGTTAAAAGTAAACTTTTCATCCCATCCTTTCAAAGATGAATAATAATAATAAAATATTAAGCAAGAAATAATCAATATATCAGTGTCATGAGTACAAAAGGGTAAGAGAGGGAACAAGAAAGGTATAAAATGAGTGAGTTTATGAGTTTATTGTGAAAGATTTTAATGATTACTTCATAGACTTAAAAATAAATCAGGGAAATGTAGCATGAACTCACAGAAAAGTGCTGATTACAAAGATATTAGAATAAAACAAAACAAAACCAAAATATTATAATATTACCATATCATGCTTCATGGAAGAGAAACACGTCCCACAATGTTTTGTTTCTCTTTCTCCCATCTACCTGGAGAATATGTTAGCATTAATAAGCAGTGGAAATCTTTGTAAATTGTAATGCGTGGTTATTATTTCTGTAACATTTTCATTCCGCTCCAATTTCTGCTCTGCTCTCATCCTTTCTTCTTCTTCTTCTTCTTCTCACCTGCATCTTTTTTCTTTTCTACTCTACCTACATTCCATTTCTCCTCCTCTCCTATCCTTGTTTCTATTACCTATCGATCCTGTATATACACAAAAAATGAATTTTGTCTGCTTTAAATTTATAGGGCCCTCTAGCATTCATGAATTTATTCTCCCCATCTCCTCCGCTCCTAAATATTGGGGCCTCTGTGGTGATTCGAAGAGCTTTGCACATCTACGCAGAGGGCAGTATGCCAACCACACAAAGCCTGTGAATATGTCATATTAAACCTTGCCTACACACACACACACGCACACATTTATACAAATACAAAAGCACACAGACACAGAGACAAACAGACACTCAAGGGGAATGAAACAATAGAGCATTATAATTGGGGGTGGCTATAGAATCGGTCCCCCTCAAATCTGTGCCCCAGGCCTTTCCATTATTTTAATGCCATGTGCTTCTTGTTTGGACTGTGCAAGTAACCTCGTGTGTGAGTGATAGTAATTTTGCATCTCCAAGGAACTGATATTTTTATATTAAACTGAACGGATGGATGTGAACACATGCATGCAAGACAAAAAAACAAAAACAGACACACAAAAAACAAAAAACAAAACCTAAGCATGCAGAGTTCTAACATAAAAATATTGCGGCTTTCGAGGTTGAATAAAACCATCTCCATTTCCCATGACTCATCCTTTGCAATATGCCTCACCACTGACAGATAAAAGAGTTTGTGAAATGATACAATGACTTGTTGGTATTCAGTGGGTTGTTTCATAAAAATAGAAAATGACAAATAAAAACAAAACATTAAGACCAAAAAAAAAGAGCCAGAAAGGCAGATAGAAGTTATCAACATGAGTGCTTCAAAAAAACTGAAATAAGTGAGAGTGAAATAAGACACCACATTTATAAAATGCAATAAAAATAAGCTTACTTCTCTTGAAACAAATGCCTAATGTTTAACATTCTTATCACTTGTTACTGCTGTTTTTATTTAAAAAATATATACTACTCAGAAAAAATATGTCAGGATACACTTAAAATGCACTATAACCTTTACAGGTGAACTTAATTTGACTATCTCTAAATGTTAAATACACATCCACGACAGTTTGATGTTTAAGAATGTATTGCTTAATGTGCGGTTCTCTAACAAGATGAATAACCACAAAAAGCAAACCATGAACTGACAGCTAAAGATTGGGTTCTATTACAGCTTGTATTTGAATAGTCCTCTCCATCATACGGTTCACATTTTGATAAGACCAATGCAACACCTAATGCATGACATGCTCCTGAGAGCCTGGCGATTTCATGTAGTGGTACACCCACCACTGTTGTTTGCTTTACTGTCAATAAAGTGCTTGAAATGAAGTAATTACCATTGCATGATTCCATTTAAATACCTTACATTCAACATATATCAGTCAGGATGCAGATTACACAGGGATTTTGGGGCATGCATCGCTAATTTACAAGTCTTATGCACGCGCATACATATTAGCGATAGCAGAGCAGTCAAAAATGGTTTCTTATTGACTAATATAGGCAGCCAATACAATCAGAAACATCTCATATAGGGACGGAAAGTTTACAGAAAGCAGTAAATGAAGTGGTAGCTCACAGCACAACAAACAAACAACACTGCTATAAATGAAATGAATAAATGAAACAGATCACCTGTGTCCTTCTGAAAATTTAATTTCTAAAATGAATAAGCACTCAACACTAACATTTTAATGCTATTCTTCTCATTTAAATCATATCAGGAAACTTATGTAGAATTAAACTAAATATAACCTGAAAGTGGTGAAATATAAAAAATGTTTAGTGCTCCCCTTAACAATTTCAGGTGAGTGTTTTTAGGGGAGCTCAACTGTTTCTCTGCAGAGCCGTACTCTCCTCAGCTCTCATGCAGTTTGAACTCATCAGTGTAATGTGAACGTTTGACTTTTTCTGTGAATTATACTCGAAAGTTGAATACTTTTTGTTAGTAGTGTAAGTAAGAGATAATTCATGTTTTCATCATTAATTGAAGCCACTCACACTGTTTACATCAGTAAGAAGGCACATGTATAAAATTATATTTCTTGTTTTTTTTGGTGTTTGGTACAGGGACACACAGGTCTTGGGGAACAGGCAAGGGCACAGATTGGCAAAAGGTTGGCACATGTAAATGCAGCTTTTAAAATAGTCTAGAGTTTAGGAAATAATTGACTAACTTGTGAAATTTAGCAAAAGTTAGCGAAAAGTAAATAGTCAATGGTAATTATTTCTCAATAACCTAATTCGGATGGTCCTGGATGGATTGTATTGATAACAGAGAAAACAATAGCTTTAAGCTAAATAACAAATCTTATCAGTTTTTATTCTGCATTTTTGGCCAATTAACTCTGTACAGTCATAACATCTGATAACATGACTTTTACATCATTTTCATAAAGTGTAAAGAGCCTGTACAGATCAATATTATCACCAGTGTAAGAAATTGACAAGATGATGATGCATATGAATCCTGTATTATGATCAAGAACATGGTGCGACTGATGTAGTAAAAGCAGCGATAAAATCAAAAGATAAATTGGGCTGCTATAGTGACACTGACAAGATGTGATCACCTGCATCCAGATATGCAGCTGTTAACAGCTGGGTCTTCGCAACTCGCTGGCATAGTTCATGATTAGCACAAGCATTAGTTAACCTTAGCTTCCTAATGTTAACTACTAAAGCAATATTTCTCATGTCATGTTTTACAGCTGTAGTGGTTATTTTAGGGCTATTTAGCCTTTCATTATATTCTATATCGCTAAACATTTTATACTCAAACCAAACATAATTTTACTCAACTGCATATTTATTTTCATTCTTATATTGGAGAACCATTTTCTGCCTTGTGCTGGTAACAGGTGCATACAGGTTTGTGTCTGTACAAACATGTTTATGTTATAAGGTTGAGGTGTGTGTTCTGCTGGTAATTTACATGCTGGATTCATTTACACTTGAACATCTGAGGTTACCCCAGGTAAAGGTCAGTTTACACTGGATACTTGGTGGGATTTGATTGTCTATTCCTGCGGGGAGTCAGATTCTCGGATTGGCCCTTGCCCCCTCAGGCCACCCCTTTGGCCCCACTCTTACTCCGCTATAGCACTTGATGCAGCCGGTATTCTTTCCATGGAAACAGCTCATGGTGCCTGATAATTTGATAATCAAGAAGATGATGAAAGGAAAGCATCTTTAACGCACCAAACATGCTTTATGTGTCAGGTATGAAATATGGCTTTTTTCATAGGATCATTTCATGGTGGTGAATGTCACATTTTGGTCCCACTGTTAGAACATGGAGGCCCTACTCTGGGAAAATTATTGCATAATTTTATCAAGTGAGGAGAGAAAATAAAAAAAGAAAGTTGGAGAGTTAATTTTTAACTTCAGGAAACTAATTAGCAATTTAGAAAGTAATAAAGAAGCCCACACACTATTGAGATGACACCCACAATCTAATTTTCCATTTAATTCAATTTGCCTAAGAAAAAGAAGACAATGAAATTACAGTTTCCTTTGTTAAGAGGATGGATGATATTGCTTTCACCTATCATAAATATTGGCAAATTGTATGTTCCCACTATAATACAGATATTTATATATGTAGTCACAGACCACTTTATTAAGCACGCCTGATTAATTGCATGCTAATACAAAAAGCTAATCAGTGAATTACATGGCAGCTTGTAGACATGGTCAAGATCACTTGCTAAGGTTCAAATCCAGCCTCACGATTTGGAAAGCAAGGGAGTTTAGGTAACTTTGAATGTGACATGTTTGTTGGTGCCAGACACGATGTTCTGAGTATTTCAGACTCTGCTGATCGACTGGGACTTTCACACAACCATCTCTAGGGCTATAGAATATCATCACACTACAACATGTTGAACTTGAACCAAATGGGCGACAGCAGCAGAAGGCCACACCAGGTGATCCTCCTGTCAGCTAAGAAGAGGAAACTGAGATTACAATTTGCCTTGCTAAATTATTTCTTGCCACTTTTTCTGTGGCACAAGAAAGTCAGCATGACACCTTTATACAAAACCTGATATTCCTGTGCATGTGCATTACAATAAACTCATTATTTAAACAATTATGTACTCCACTTCTTCCTTTACAACATCCTGAAGCACCTTGTTGTGTGAATTCAATGTGTACAGAGCATCTTTCATCTACCAATAAAATTAAAGTTTAGGAAAATGTCTTCATATTAACTTTTTCATCTGTCTTTCAAGTCATTTTCTGTGACTGATACACTGGTAGTATCGCTCCGATTTTTTGGAATCAAACAATTTTCAATCAAAAACAAATGGTGAAATCTTGATTGGGATTTTAGCTGGACTTCATATTTACAGTTCTTTGGGTGACATATTGGTAATATAATAAGACTAAACTGCATGGAGTCAAAATTTAGCTGGAGATATTCAAGGCTGGAAGCAATGTGGAAATCATGTCTAATGCTCAGAAGATCACACTGCAAGCCACATTCACAGTTATTCACAGGTCATACTTTCAACAGCTCTTTGAGCAGGCTGCTGTCTCTGAGCTGCTCTACCAACAGACTCAGGGAACTCCTTCCTACCCAGGGCCATCAGACTGTTTAACAGCACACTAGGCGGGGGTAGAGGGGCACCACAGTGAGTA
>JAOXYM010000019.1:15493485-15509458 GCA_028567055.1 Leptatherina wallacei
CTATGGTCACGAGCTCTGGGTAGTGACCGAAAGAACGAGATTGCGAATACAAGCGGCCAAAATGAGTTTCCTCCGCAAGGTGGCCGGGCTCTCCCTTAGAGATAGGGCGAGAAGCTCAGTCATCCGGGAGGGGCTCAGAGTAGAACCGCTGCTCCTCTGAGGAGCCAGATGAGGTGGCTCGTACATCTGGTTAGGATGCCTCCTGGACGCCTCCCTGGGGAGGTATTCCGGGCACGTCCCACCGGGAGGAGACCTCGTGGTAGGCCCATGACACGCTGGAGGTATTATATCTCTCGGCTGGCCTGGAAGAGCATCGGGATCCCCCCGGATGAGCGAGGGAAGTCTGGGCTTCCCTGCTCAAGCTTACCAGCTTTAGAATTAAACACTTATTAACTATTTTTGTTGTTATTGTTATGTTTATGTTTGTTGTTTGTATCGTTATGTTTGTCCAACTGCACCTAACAATCCACAGTGGCTGTGGCTGATTTGTAATGTTGGATATACTGTGACAGGACCAAGCCAATTTTCCAACTTCTTCTACTTTATAAAGTAAACTAGTATTCAATTAAGAAAGTGCTTTGTTTACACTTAGTGTACCATCTATCTGATATGCTTTTCAATCCTGCCAAATTTTGTTTTTATAACTCATAGAACTGCTGGTGCCTGACAGCCAACTCCATGTTGTGTAAGCTATTGATTGCTTCTACCTTTCTTTTGCTGAACCTGAGAAATATTTATTTTGTTGTCTATTACTGGAATCCCATGCGTTATGCTGTATTTGGAAAGGTAGAAGCAAACCCTGCTTATCAATTATGAAATGATCTAAGCAGGTTCCATACAACCTCATGTTTGAAACATGTAAATTATTTCTCAATAAAACAATAAATAAACTAAAGTAGTGTCTTGTGGGAAAGTAAAGCATAGATTATTTTATTCTGCCAGGCCCATTTATTTTTCCCATGCCAAATTTGGCTGAATGTAAATAAATGTTATTTTGTACATACAATACTTATAGTGTAATTAGAGCTCTAATAACAAGAGAAATGTTTTTGAATTGAATTTTCCTGAGGTGGACAGGTGGTCAGCAGCAATAGGTAGGCTGTGGTGTTTAAACCATGCTCAGTTGGTGCCAAGGGGGTTCAAAGTGTGCCAAGATGCCATCACAAGCAGCCTGAACAGTTGATACAAGGCATGATGAATCCATACTTTCATGTTTTTTTCTAACTATTTCTGATCCTTCCATCTAAATGTTGCAGCTGAAATTGAGAATCATCAGATGAGTAAATGTTTTTTTCAATCTTATGTTATTCAATTTTGATGAGCCTGTGTGAATTTTAGCCTCGGATTTCTGTTGTTAGTTGACATGAGTGGCACCTAGAGTGGTCTTCTACTGCTGTAGCCTATTTGGTTCAAGGTTCAAGTGATGGTATTCTGCATACCTTGGTTGGAACCAGTAGTTATTTGAGTTACTGTTGAATTTCTATCATCTTCAACCAGTCTGACCATTCTCCTCTGACCCCTGACATCATCAAGGCATTTTCTGCAGACAACTGCCCACTGGGTATTTTCTCCATTTCAGACTATTTCTCTGTAAACTCTAAAGATGGTTGTGTGTAAAAATCCCAGTAGATCAGCAGTTTCTGAAATAGTCAGACCAGCCCGTCTGGCACCAACAACCATGTCACCTTTCTTTCCGATGCCCTTTTTTGAAAAAAAAAAAAAAAAACACTTTAAGAAATGTGCAATTTAAGCTGTTCGTAGCAGAGATTTTATATCCATGGTAAGTTTTCATTTGTGGAGAGGTGATGAGCTTTGTTTTGCCTATGAAAACAAAAAATAAGCCTGCGTGTGTATCTACGTGTGTGTGTGTGTAATGTGTAGCACATCTTGTCATCCTCTTCATTACTGACTGGCATCTTTTGACATGGGAAGAAAATGAAACAAGGGGAATATAATCAAAGAGGCTGAGGACTGACTAGAATATAATAGATGCACTTGTATTCACACAAATGGGGACACACATACACTCGCAAACATTTTCACACGCATTGTAATCGCATCTCCGGGATGAAAGATGTACGTGTGTCACTTATAATAGTAATTTATGCAGAGCCTTAATTGAAATTGTTATCAAAATCAATTTGGCAGCCTTTAATAGGATGAGAGCAAAGAGGCTGCAGGAGACTCAGCTCCCCAGATGATGTGTTTGTTAGAAAAGCAAAAGACAGTTGGTGAGTGTATGTGCATCTGTGTATTTCTGTTTGTCTGAAACTGAGTTTTTTTGTGTTTGTGTGTCCAGGCAGACTTTTACACAGGGCTTGTGTTTGATCACAATAGTTATAAGAAGAACACAGCTCATAAAAAAGAAAACCCTACAGTGACATGAATGTAGTTGACAAACCAGCCTTAGACTCTCTTTATGGATCCATAATTCCAAATCATAATGTAATACTTGCTGTGTGGACAGGTTTTATTGTTTGTGTTGCTCAGATTTCTCTATGGACAATTACTTTAATATTAAAGTTGCAAATTCACTGCACCCGTATAGTTTAGCTCCCTGTTGTGTGTCGGCACTCTCATTACTGACATGAGTCCGACCAAGTGGCTTATACCTTTCAATGTCCAAATAAAAAACATCCTTGTCATTTTTCTGTCTGACAATGTGTGAAGACACTAGTTGCTAGAGGTATGAGATTATCTGTATGAGTTAAATGAAAATACTAAAAAGGACACATGTGCAAAGATTTGTAAATATATCACCACTCACAGTAGGAGCATCCGTAGACTTCAATGCGGAGACCGATCCGTCCCTCTTCGCTCCAGGCTAGTGGTATGAGCCTAAGGAAGCGAGCCACGATTCCCTGCTGCAGTTCATGGCGAACTGCACTCTCTGAGTTGGAATTTCCAGAGAAAGCCTGTGAACACAGCCATGCACGCCCACACACACGCACACAAATTAAATATATCAAGGTCACAAATTTACAATCAAACAAGTAGCTATGGGTTGTAGAACTAGAGTAATTGCTCCACTCACCATTCCTTGCCCTAAAGGTGCACACTCACAAAATATACTAAATAATCATTATGAGTCTACATCTAACATGCCCACCACAATCTAACTACAGGGGCCATTTAAGAGGAACTAACATGTTGCTTTATGGTATATGTAAACTCTGTTTACATAGATTTATATTTAGACTTATGACTGAGTCCCTGGGAATTTGTCATGGCTTGTAACTGATGATTTTTAGTTCTTTGCCACATTTCTACACAGCTGCTTGGATTTTAAAGTCTAACTCCTGAGCAACAATATATAATCTATAAATCAGTAATGGAATTAGAGAAAAGCTGGCCAGGAGAATGCTTTGGCTATCTGAAAACAGAGAAATGTATCAGTATTACACATGCATGTGCTACACTCTGCTATGGTCAGTGCACCTGATTTTATCTGCTGTCAAGCATGTTTCTACACTTAACATCACACTTTTCAAATGTATTGATAAAAACATTAAGAAAGAGAGGCCAGACACATCAAGAGAGAATAAAACAGGTAGACAGACTTGTTTATAGGTTTCTTTTTACTTCTTTAGGCTTATGCTTGCTTTAATGTAACACCAAGGTTGTCTACAAGAAGGGACAAAGCAGCCTCTATGCTAAGATCATTCAATGTCTGAACCATGATGTTGCATATCTTTAATAATACAGTCTGCTTTCAGCCATAGCAAAGAGCCATAGAGTTAAAGAAACTGAACAAACTGATCAAGAAGGCTGGCTTTGTGCTATGAACAACTTTTTTCACTTTTCTGAAAAAAAAGAAAGAAAAAATTCTCAAACACAACTTGTTGGTAAGAGCAGAGCTGAACAGAGCACTGCCATTTTTCATTTATTTATTCATTTTCTGCTTTCTAGTGAATCCTGGTTTCTGCTTCACGTTATTCATCATTAAGGAATTTTGGCAAAGAAGATGTCATGACAGATAATGCAAAGTTATATTTGTGAAACTTCCCTTTAATCCATTTGTCTTTAGAGGTAGAATGTGATATTTTAATGTGGACCTTCACATAGTGTCCTCCATGCAAACACCTTTAGCCACCCCTGTGTATTCCCAGATTTGCAGTGCTTTTGCTAAATCCTACTTTAACTGACCTCCCAGAACCTTGAAGTCTAATCTCCCCCAATATCAAGTCTCAGTCAGATCCATTCCTTGCACATTATCTCTGGCTGTAAAACCCATGGTGTTGGTGTTCAGACAAACACAGGGCCTCAAAACTAAAGTCTACAAAATGACAACATGGTAACAGTTTAAATTTTGTATGTATACTTTCTGATTTGTACATGTGCAGGCTGTTTTATATTCATCACCGCTTGAGCTGCTTCCATGTGTTGTTTCATGCATCGATGCTGTAAGTGGATGGATGTCAGATCTCAGTGATTGGCCACGGAAGTGAATCTCTTGACAGCACATCCAATCGTGCTTTCAGTTTTCTACATAACTTTGTTTTTATTTTAAGGTGTGGTTGTTACAGAACGGTTGCTGAATGTGAGAAGGATGTGCCTAAAATGCAATAAAATTCTTCGTTTTCACACAATGGAAAAGAGAAACAAAAAATTAATCTCTTTCACAGCAAAGGAACCCAGCAGATATACAAAAGTTTTTAATGTGACCTCTTCTTTTGACTCTTCTTTTTGTTTTATGAACTCTATCTTTCTCTTCTCTGTCAATCTTTCTTTACTTGGCACGGCACATGATAAGGAAAACCTCTAACTGCCCACTAATCCACATCCCCACAATCCCTTCTTAATTTTCACCTCTGTACTCTGCCCTCCTCTGTCAAATAAGCATATCCACCACAACCCTGTTCCCTGTGCTATTCATCTACACACATATTCACAGAGCAGTCTGCACAAACCATTGTGAAGAAGCATCATTAATAACACAGCAGGTAACTAGGCGAGAGCAAGACACTAGGCGGCCATGTGTTATTCCAGATAAGACATGGAGTGTGCAGGGCAGAGGATGAGTGTGGCAGGGAAGAGAAACTGCTCAGACAGTCTGCTTTGAGATGACTCCTCAGTGACCCGAGAATGTACCCCAGAAGATATGTTATCTGCAAAGGAGGGGATGGTCAAGAGTTCACAGCAAGCTCAGAGCCACTGAACTTCCACTGTCCCTCACTTTCAGTTTTAATCTTTATATATCATGGAAAGGTTAACTGAAAACAAACACTGTTTTTTTTATTACTGCCGGCTTCAGATTTACACAGCTCCGCATGACTCATCAGGGAGTCCTTCAGAATATTTTCACTGCAGCCTCTATTGTCTGCAGGTGCTAGCATCCTGGAGATCTGGGTTAAGTGGCTTGCTCAGTGGTAGTATGCTGTTTTTTTTTTTTTGAAGAAGGGTGCAACACTTATTAAGCTTTGTTGTCAGCTGTGGAAAATTACATTTGTAGTTAATACAGGGTGCCTACTGGTCAAGTCACAGCTACTCAGAGAATGTTCTCGTAACTTATTAACTTAATGGTTCCTTCTTGTTCCCAAGCAAAAAGGAATGCTTAAATTTTGAAGAAATCACAAGTTATACTCTTTGCAAAGTGCTTGTAGGGAAAATGTGTATTTTCTAAATTCACAGCTTGAAATCAAGTAACAAGTCCACTCAAGTAAAGGGAATACTATTTAATTTTTAAAAAAGACTGCTGTTATATGTTGAAGTTACATCAATATATTTAATCAAAAAATGGATTGCACTGATATACTCTTTTCTAGCCTTGACTATTAAAAGCATTTTACAGTACAAGCTGAATTAATCCATTCACACACACTTTTAAAGTGGTTCTAGCACCAGCAAACACACTCTGATGATACCTCAGGGGGAATTTTGGATTTGGTCCAAGGACTCTTTCAAATGTAAATAGGAGGAGCCTCCAATTAGTGGACAATCCACACCATCTCCTGCACCACTGGGGGGTAGGACAGTTGCAGATAGTTTATATCAATCCTTTTAAAACAAAGTGTTAGTGTATTTTTTTCTCAGTTCAAACATCCATGAACTGAACTGTACTCAATCACAATCTATCATACCATCGAAGTATTTGTAAAGACATCAAAATGTCATTTAAAGGTAGAATCACCCTCTGAAAATGTACCCCCAGAATATAACAGAAGTCATGGAGTCACACACATTGTTAAGTACATTCTGCAGCTTTTACCAATTGCCAAACTCTCTTTACTTTTTTGGTGTCAATTTTCTACATCCTCATCATCATCATCCTTCACTATTTTGTTTCCAAAAGGCCTGTGGTCCTGGTTCAAGTTTTATAAAAAACAAGATTATATTAATTTATGTGCACATAAGCAGGTATATACACACATACACATACCTAAACAGAAACATAATTTCATCATCTAAAGGCCCACTATATACCTTATGCTATTTTCTCAGTGACGCGCCCCGTATCAACGGCTAATCCGGCATCCATCTTGGATCCTACCTATACTGTGAGCTCTCTCCTAACAGTAAAATACTGTCTTTTCTCGACTTTTGTCTTATCTCTTGCTCTTCTTTGGATCTCCTTAGTTTCCTCAGATAATGTCTTCAAACATTTCTTTGCTGAATCCGCCAACATGCGTTCAAAACGACCAGTTTGTTTACATTTGCGTGCTAGCGTGTAACGCATGTGCAAAGCCAAACTTAGAAGGTGGCGTCCCGGATGTGAAAGTTCTATAGTATGGTTTTCAGGCGCAGGGCGCTGTTGGGCCGCGACGGCCCTAGAAATGCACAAAATAGATGTCACTGTGCCATCAAATGAGTTCGGAAAGCTGCGTTTTAAGGTCGAAAAGTTATATAGTGGGCCTTTAAGGTGAAAATCCTATAACATGGTTAAACTCAATTCACAGTGAGAAATGAAATAATAATAATAAAGAAAATAAGTGAATCTTGTATATCTTTTGAATATTTGGCTGGCAGTATGGGAGGGGGGGGGGATTATTTTTATCCAAATCCTACATATTCCTCTTATTGCCCTTGTCAATTCATACGCGAAGGAGAAAGAGGAAGAGAACAAAACCTTCACCTGAAGCTCCATCCCTCCAAAACCCAATTTTTTATTTTCTCTATTGTGTTCATCCCGCTACTCTTCACTTATCTGTGCTTGGCTGAATGAACAGCTCAATTCAAAAACATTACTATGCAGAGTGGAGGGCAGAAAAAAGGATGGGGAAGAGAGGAGGATGAAGATGAGGAAAATGTCTCGGGTGCTGAACACCTTGCAAAAAGTCTGTTAAGTCAACCATTTAATTCCCCCTACTCCAAAGTCAAATCATTAACCAGCAAAACCAATGAGTAATTGGAAATGTACGCATGTGTCACTGCGTATGGTGTGTGTGTATTTCAGTTTGTGTTGCGGTCTGAGTGTGCATCTATGTGTGTTGGGAGCCTTAAGAGCTTAGACATTGATGTTTTGTTTAATCAAGGGCTGAAGTAATTTATGGCAACAAAGACTGCAAAGGGCCTGAGGCAAGTTTCAGATTTTATTTAGTATATTTGGATGTGGATGTGTGAGCGTGTCTTATAAATTTGTGCATTTCTGTCCAAAATTCCCCCCCTTACAACTGACATAGATTTATGGCTCAGTTCATTCTACAAAAGTAGACATTTAGTTTTGCTTTAAAAGTAACTAAAAGCTTTGGGTGCTGTCGCTAAAAAAAGAGAGAAAAAAATTGTCAAATTATTTTGGAAATCCCAAAAATTTGTGGAAATCAATGAGAGAAAACTTGACTGGGGAAAACAAAAGTAAATGAGGGGAGCTGAGCACCAGGGCTGCTGTCATTCAAGACAGAACAAGCCAATCACTCTACCACAGCTGGTCAACAAACACCCCTGTGGTCTGTGCTCTCTATCTCTCTCTCTCTCTCTCTCTCTCTCTCTCTCTCTCTCTCTCTCTCTCTCACACACACACACACTTGCCCATACATGTACACACACACACAAACAGACATCACTCACCATGTGTACGAAATAATATGTGCTCATATACATACAAACACTCCGGGAACATCTACACACACTTACACACTTACACACATTATCTAACTGCTCAACAGCTCTTCCCCATTTCCAATCCTGCTCTTTTAATTATTCTCTCTGGCTGCATGTTTTTCATTTCCTGGATGTGCATCTGTCTTCTCTTTCTGTGAGTGCCTTTTTGTGTGTTACTGAATATCTAGCTGTATGTGTGTGTATGTTTCCGTGTTCGTGTGTCTGTTTTGACAGGCACGGAGAGAGGGCTTTCCAGCGGACAGATCTCCAGATATTGAGAAACAACAAGTGAAAGCTATTTTCTGGCATTTGCTTATTGCCGCTGGACCCTTTGTTGGGCTAGCTCAGAGTCAGGGCCATTGTATGCTTGTGTGTGTTTCCTCCAAACAGGCAGGGGAAATCAGTTCGGCCTGTTCTGGTCTTTTGTTTTTACTGACAAGTGTTCAGAACAAAACAGAAGGGCCATCGAGTAATTTGCTTTAGTTCTGTGCCTTTACTGTGCCAAAAAAAAAACTGGAAGATTGTAGTAATGCTTAATCTAAATAAGGATTTTTAAAAATGTGCATCACATTCGGAATTGGTTTTCATCCATACAAAGCACTTCCTCAGTTGAATAGATGCTTCATCTCCACTTTCAGCTTCTGGTTACAGCACCAATATTCCAGATAGTCTCCATTCGGCATGAAGATGAAGCTGAACATATGATGAGGAATCTGACGTGTAATATTTTGAAACTTTTTCTGCCTTAATAATTTAATTTAACAGCATAGGTGTTTACTCTTTGTCTTCATGATGGTCTCTTATTATCATAGTTCCTCTTCTGACTTTGATTAAACGCCGAAAAATTCACATCTGCTCAGCAAAATTGCAAATTTATAAGTGCTATTTTTCATGAAAATAATCCCCTAATGCCTGAACATGGCATAGATGTAACTCTGCACCTTTGCCTCATTTAGTATGCTCAGATCTATGAATATGCAAATCACCCCCCTCTATCTTCATTGCTTGCTTGCAGCTGGAGCACACCTGTTTCCTTTATGCTTGGCTCAAACACTGTAAAATCACATTCTTCTACATAATGGCAAGTTTTAATATTGAAGCAATACAACAAAACATTCAAACTGGATTTTAAAAGTTTCGTGAGGGCACAGAAGGCGCCCGAGCGAGAGGAGCAGAGCCATAACTGAAGAAGAGCAGGACATTTAGAAGTGGTAGCAGGGTATGTGAGACACACAAAATTGAGGTGATACACAACATATTTGCATGCAAGCAGGGACATTTGAATGTGAGTGCAGAAGTTTGAGGTAGACCAGTATAATACATGAGCATGAAAAGTACCCTCACAGTCTCTTTTCAGTGAGTGGGAAAAAGAACAAGGTGCAGCATGGCAACTGACATGCAAGTGAAAGCAGAACCAGGAGAACAATTTAATAATGTGGGAAACACTGAAATGAAAATTGATTTTATGCATCTCAACAGTATTAGGTAATGTATAAGCCTCTACTTGGATTTGTTTTCAAACAATCTGAATGTTGAATAAACCTTGTTCCCAATGGCTAGCTCTGAAACCCCACCCCACAAGCTGATGGGATTGGTCCTTTGTTAGATTTGAAATGTAGTTATTTTGACAATAGCCTATCACTTTTACTATATATATATAAAAACTATTTACTATAAGAAAGTCATGCGGTCTATATATATATATATATATATATATATATATATATATATACATATATACACATATACAGAGCGAAGGGACCCAAGAGCCCGATAGCCTCATGCACAATGTTAAGGGAACTAAAGGGATTGGGACTGAACAGCTGTGTAGCCATAAGAAAACCACTAATCA
Source organism: Leptatherina wallacei (assembly GCA_028567055.1). Classification (NCBI taxonomy): domain Eukaryota; kingdom Metazoa; phylum Chordata; class Actinopteri; order Atheriniformes; family Atherinidae; genus Leptatherina; species Leptatherina wallacei. The sequence continues at coordinate 15,503,375 of JAOXYM010000019.1, forward strand.
GTGGGGCTTCAATTTGCTAGGACACATAAAGATTGGACTCTGGAGCAATGGAAGAAAGTCATGCGGTCTAATTAGTCCAGATTTACCCTGTTCTAGATGATGGGTGCATCAGGGTAAGAAGAAGTGATGCACCCATCATGCCTTATGCTGGGGTTGCTGCACTTGGTCAGGTCTAGGTTGAGCAACATTATGTACCCAAAGAATATACTGAATTACCAGGTTATTTCATCAATGAATTTTCCCTGCCTATTGGCATAGGAATATTCCAAGATCACAATGGCAGGATTCATCAGGCTCAAATTGGGAAAAAGTGGTTCAGAGAACATGAAACAAAATTTTCACACATGGATTGGACACTACACTCCAGACCTTAACATTAGAATGGCCAAAGCGGCCATTTTGACCCTTTTGAAACTTGCTTTTTTGATAATTTGATGACTTCGTCATATGAAATCTTGAAGTCTAGCTGGTCCCTGAATTTCCATAAAACTCCATGAATTTCCATCAAAATTTGTTTTAATATTTAGTATGTTAAGAACAGAGGAAATATGATAATTTCAACCTATTTTGGCCACAGACAGTCATTTTGACTGCACAGTATTTTGGGCTGTTCAACTTATTTTTAGTTTTCAGACATTCTGGATTAGATGATGTGGAAGTACTCTGTAAAGAGTGGTATGCAGAGCTGGATCGATGGTGTATTTTACAACATACTGGACCTTGTAAGAATAAATCATCTTCAAGAAATGCACTGAAACCCAAACAGCTTTCTACAGAGGAACATCTAGCAGAGTTTATGAAGGGGAACAGCTAGCAAAGCAGGTGAAAAAACAAGGACTGCAGCACAATAGGTCAAAGGAAACTGTCAAGTATGGAGAAGCTGGAAAAACAAACAAACAAAAAAAACTGGCTGTGGATTCTAAATAGTAGTTTTAGCCACATACTAAATAATGTAGATATTCATAATGTAAACTTATAAGGGGAATTAATTGAAGTTTAAAAGTATTGGTAAAATTAACCGCTGGTGGCCATTTTAGGAGTTATAAAAATGTGGCCATTCTAGTGTTAACCCCATTAAGAATCTCTGGGATGTGCTGGAGAAGGCTTTGTACACATAGTTCACCTAGTTTAGTCATTACGTCCCTTAGTGTAAATAGTACTTGGTTTCCTTTGAGCATGGCCAGACCCTTGTTTTAGTTGTCCAGGTCTATCTTTGTTGTCATGATCATCCCAGTCAGTCGGTCAGTCAGTCGGTCGGTCGGTCGGTCGGTCGGTCGGTCGGTCGGTCGGTCGGTCGGTCGGTCGGTCGGTCGGTCGGTCGGTCGGTCAGTCAGTCAGTTGCCTTCTTACAAGTTCTTCTTTGTTTTGGGTTTAGGATTTTTTGCATATTTTAGGATTTCCTGTTATGACAACGCCTTTGGTTTTTCACTAAAATAAGTTCCAAAATCAGCATGACTCCAACCTATTGTCCTGCTTTTGGATTATTTTCTCCTTTCGACCATGACTCATGACACTTTTCAATAGTTTTGTTTTTATTATGTAGCAGCTTTTGATAAAATCCCACCCGCTCTTGATATATTCACATCATATGTCTTATATTCCTGCATTCAATATAAACTCCACATTCACAGCCTGTACTTTTGATGGTTTCTGTACTTCAAAGGACAAATAGCTGGTTCCAACATTCATGAAGTTAATTCAATGCCAGTATGTTATTACATCCTTTTGTGCCCATTATAGTTTGCGTCAGCTTGGTCTCTCATTTACTGTCCTTACCTGCTAAAAGCAATGACCAAAGCCTTGCTGACCATAAGAAATGGGTTCTTTTTTTCCCTTTACATTATTACAGTAAATTTGACGGATAATTACAGAACATTTCATGGTAATGCTTTTTAAGACAATGCCTTTTTGACTCATTAATAATTGCACAGCTATTGCAAGAAAAAAGGGAAAAAAAGAAGGTGCTTGGAAAAAAGTAAAGAAAACGTTCAGAATCACACCCTCATCACTATTTTCCGCTTAAATTCACACGTACACACACAGGAAAGGAAAGAATAGAGTTCTAAGAGCCCATTACTCAGGCTGTGAACATTTGGCACCTTTTCTCCCTTCAGCTCACTGGGTACGGACACTGATGGAGTAAAACGTGCATGCCTGCCTCAGTTTATAATCCCACACACTACATAAAACTGTGCTTGTGTCATTGCTAGTTTCTACACCTGTAGATTAATTCTTAAACTATTTACACAGCATTTGCATACTTTCAAGTTTGATTTCTGACATTTGTTCATTCACACTGTTTGTAAAATCTTTGAAATCTTGAGAGGTTATTTGAGCTGTCTCTGTGTGCTGTTGATATGAAATGATTACCACAAACCTTTTGATAACACTGTCATGGAACACTGAGACGATTCATATGATGTCAAAAGTGTAATTACACTACACTTCTGAGCTACACTCAGAGTGGCATGTCTTTTACTTTGTCCACACATAACGTTCACATCAATGACAGACCTATTAAAATTTCACAGTGCCTCTTAAGCCATAACAATGGAAACTTTCATGACCCACTGGGAAGTACCCTCTTTATCCATTCAAATTCATCATCCTCATTTTTCACACTCAGCATATTCTAATTTTCAGACTCAACTCTTTATCTAAAGTGAAATGATATTAAAGACACTAATGTTTAAAGTCCAGTGAGTTAGGAGTTTTATATCAGTATAGAAAGTAATGGAAAGTAGTCTCCATGACTTCAAGCAGTATATCCCCCATGGCCCCATGAATGAAACTCAAATACTTTTAACTTAAAAACTGCAAGACATACACAATAAACAGTGGCCAACATAACTTTAAAAGTAACAATGATTTGATTGAATCATTGGATACTCAATTATGCCTTTTAGGAATTCATGGTCAGAATGAGATATAATCAAACCAACAGTCAATGCACACATCGAATTGAATGCAAAATTTTAATTAGTAATGCTCATTTCCTCTTGGATGCTCACCCTAATTTCCTCAGCTGGTGCTGGTTGCTGTTCATATGGTAGCTACTGTAAACAGTATATTGTTTCCATCTGTGATTTGACTTATAATCTAGAATCTTGGGAAGTTGCGTGAGTGCAATAAACCTGAACCATTGTGCAGTATTTTGCAATAAACTACTATTCAGAGTGATTAATTAGAAAGTTAGAGTAAGAAACTGCATGCTCAAATGTATAATAATAATAATAATAATAATAATAATAATAATAATAATAATAATAATAATAATAATACATTTTATTTATAGAGCTCTTTTCATAAAACTCAAAGCTGCTTTACTGATTAAAACAACAATTTAAAATGAAACACCAAAAAACAGAGCAACATAAAAAGTTAAGTAAAACACACAATACAGATAAAATTTAAGTAATAAAAGCAAATCAAAACACGTGGGTGTTTAAATGTGATTTAAAAATAGCAGGGTCTGTAGTGTCATGGATGAGTTGTGGTAGGGAGTTCCAGAGGATGGTGCAACAACAGAGAAAGCCCTGTCCCCCCAGGTTCGGAACTTGGTCCAAGGGATCGTCAGGAGGTTGGCGTTGGAAGAGTGGAGGTTACAAGTAGGGGTGGAGCATGTCTGTTAGGTAGGATGGGGCCTGGTTGTGGAGGGATTTATGGGTTAGTAACAGGGAGCCAGTGAAGGTTGCAAAGAACCAGGGTGATGTGGTCTCGGGAACGGGTGTGAATGAGTAGGCGGGCGGCAGAGTTCTGAATATCCTGTAGTCTATTGAGGAGGTTGGTGGTGGTGCCATAAAGGATGCTATTGCAGTAATCTAAGCGAGATTTGATGAAGGCATGAATGAGGATTTCGGCTGCAGGGAAAGAAAGCTAGGGGCAGAGACAGCGATGTTTTTAAGATGATGAAAGGCTGTTTTGGTGACCTGTTTAACGTGTTGGGTGAAGGTGAGTTTTGAATCAAAGATAACGCTGAGGTTGCGGCAGTGGGGTGAGGGGGACAGGGTGGAGTTTTCAAATGAAAGGTGAAAATCTTTTTCATTGTAGAAGTGATGGAATCAGGACCAATGACAAGAAATTCAGATTTATTGGAGTTGAGTTTGAGAAAGTTATTTTGCATCCAGAGACTAATATCAGTGAGGCAGTTTGTAATAGTATCATGGGTGTGTGAATAGAGGGATTTGACAGGTTGACATCTGGCCGGCATTTGTTCCCTAAATATACGTTTGTGAGGAAGAAAAAGCAGCTTATATTATTTCCTTTATATTGCAACAGAAAGCTGGCTGTGATGAATACATCATACTTTATATGGAAACCATGGTGTTTATTTCTGCCCTATAACATTCAGAAAAAATATTACATTCAATTGTGCTGCATTCATCCTGACTATGGGGAAAGAGTCCCACAATTTCTAATCTCTGATGCTGAGCATGTGTTCATCTTTCCAGCAGAGCAGGTGGATAAGGAGGGCTTGGCAGAACATGAAGCTGGGGGGAATTATTTCTAAATGCAGCAGTAACATATGGGTCTTATTCTGACATTGTACTTTTTGTAAAATCAATCAAACTATGAAGCTAATTGTTGATTGTTGTTTATATAACAACTCTTTTTTCCTTTTTTTTAACATTATTACAATGAACACTTCATTTTCTTTCCCTCCAACATAGACACACTTATAAGGGATGCTAAAATGTTATTGTGAAATAGATGTTCTAGAATTAAAAACAATCAACCAATGTGAATCCTGGTGAATAGAAGGAGATATTGTGGAAGCTGTCCTGCTGAGATGTGACACACCCATCTAAAATTTCAGTAACAGGTTGACCGGCATTTGTTCCCTAAATATATGTTTGTGAGGGGGAAAACTATGTAAATTCTTTTTTGCAATTCCAGGCCAATATAGAAAATTATGCAAAAAACATTACAAAATGTCTTACAACAGACTGTAGTATTGTAACATACATTTCTTTTATCTTACAAATGTCACAGTCCAGTACCAATACACAGAACTGGTATCTACCCATTAAGATTGAAAGGGTAGGTGTGTCCTAACCTTGAGTATATATGAATAAATACAACTACAAACTGTGAAGACCTTCCACTGGTTCTGCTGATTATACTTCAGATAACAATTAAAAGGAGAGGTAAACAGATTCATTGGTTTGCCTCATTAATCATTTCCAATGGGACATTCAACAAACTATCAGAGGAATTTGTTGATGATGGCTTCACAGCTTCTGACATTTTTCAAGATACACAAAGATGCACTTGATAGTTTTGTATGGAGGGTCCACAGCCAAGGCCAAATAAATATCCTATGAGGTACTGGGACCACATAATTTTCAGGTGTGCCACATATTTTTCAGGTGTGCCTCAGTTACATCCCCATCCAACCAGCATGAACATTGGCAGCAATTTATTTTCACACCATAGTGGTTAAACAGAAATAACAAAACAATACTGTTGCTGATCCAAATAAAAGCCATATATGCGTAAGATTATGATCAATAAATGAATGGAACAATATCAAGTTTTATTGCCAAAAAAATAATTGTACATGTTATGCATGCTTACCCTTACAATCACACACAACACAGTAATAAAAGATGGATCAAAATGTAATCTGAGCTGTAAAGAGTATATCAAGATTGATAGTAGGATTGATGTTAATACACATTCAAACTGATATAATAGTCAGGGCTATAAGGAACTTTGAAGGGATCCGAACTCATGTTTGTCTTTTTTGTTGGTTTTTGCATTTGCAGTAATAAGAACAACTTAGTCCCGTCCCTCATGAGCAGCTACAGGCCAATATCAAACCTCCCCTTTCTTAGTAGGATTATAGAAAAAGCTGTCTTTCAACAACTTCACAACTTCCTGATGCTAAGTAACTGTTTTGATGTCTACCAATCAGGTTTCCGGCCACATCACAGCACTGAGACGCTCTATTAAGGTCTTTAATGATATCCGCTGGAACACAGATAGCGGGAACATTTCAGTTCTAGTACTACTGGATCTCAGTGCTGCATTTGACACGGTCGACCACAACATCTTACTAGACCGGCTGAAAAACTGGGTAGG
>JAOXYM010000019.1:15515700-15532994 GCA_028567055.1 Leptatherina wallacei
TATTTCCTCACTGTTCTCAGGTATGTATAGATGAATGTGTGAAATATGCATATGTATTGCTACATAGCAAACGTCGACCCCTTTTGTGCAATTCTCCTGTAGGAGAGGAACTGGAGTGGGAAGAATCACATGGTGGTTTTTGTTTTATTTCCTCACTGTTCTCAGAATAAATGGAGACTGTTTCTCCAAGAGACCACGCTGTGTCACAGCAATTTATTAACCAGCACAACGCAGGAACTCACCGGTTACACTACCTTGGAAGCTACAAGGTGTTTTCCGATGCTACATTAACTTGGAATGCAGATATAGAATGATGATATAAGAAAATGAGTAACTGCACAAACATATGGTCAATTTAATAATCAGCTGCAGCAGCTTTGTGCTAGAGAAGATGCCATGATGGAAAGGAACACAAGGTTGGAAAGCATGTTGAGTGATGAACAGAACATGAATGCTCTGCCAATAAACTACTGCCCTGATTTACTAAGATTCCCAAAAGAGAGCGCAAAATCGCGTCCAGCGCAAATTAATTGCGCCTGTTGTGTTTCCATGCTTTGCGGATGCTCTACTAAGATTGATTGTGCAATTGATAACGGGCGTAAACAGCCTTATTTAAATCAGGATTTAGCATACATATTTGATTCGTTATGGAAAATGTAGGAGGAAAGCAAGAAAGTTGTAAACGTAAAACAAAATTTGAACCAATGGATATATAAATATTAATGGAAGAGGCAGATAGAAATATAACTGAGCTCCAGCAAAGACATCTTAATGTTATCAGAAGGACTGCAATATGGTACGGTATTTGCCAAGAGTAAATTTAGTTGGAAAAACAAGAAGAATACCAGATGGGTTAAGAAGAGATGGCAAGATATTAGACAAAGAACAAAAGAGAAATATGCTCATTGTAAAACCTCAGCAAATAAGACAGGTGGGGGTGCCGACAGCAGAGATACCTCTAGACAATATTGACAAGTGCAGATCACTCTCTGCGAGGGGCAGATAACTGGAACTCCAGGGTATGACAAGGTATGGGTACAAATTGAAAATGTTCTCTCAATGACAACACCATAGTTGTTATTGATAAGACAAAAATGAACGCACCTCCTTTTGATGACAGTTAACAACAGTTGTGATTTTAATATTCAAACAAATTATCCGTTTTTATGTAAAGATTTTGTTACAGAAGTTCAGTCATCACCACCTACCGTTCATGGGAAAATATTGTGAATCAGACTGATGAGTGTTTGCAATCCTGCAGCACTGGGCTGTTTCCTTTCATCCAGCTGCAGCCATTTGTGCGTATCCAAGCCAGTTAATGCCTGTCTTTCAGAAGCGCTAAATATAGGCGCAAAAACAGCTACTGCAATCAGTTCCACGTTTGGTTAATCACATTGCGCGTGTGAAGCTGATTTATTTGCATCTACTCCTCCCAGTATTTTCCATGTCCTGGAAGATTGTATTTTCATGTTGTATTTTCATTCAAAGCAGAGACGCAAAATGGATTGCGTGGGCTATTTTTCCCGTTTAACAGGCGCCAATCCTCAGCTGCAGCATGTTTTTGCGCATGTTTTAATCAAGCAGCAACCGCCAAAGCCAAAGATTGCAGTTCCAGTGTGAAGATGGCTACAAAAAGGTGTGTAGCTATTGAGAGGACAAGGAAAGTCTAAAAGCTCAGATATTGTTAATGGCCCTGTGATGAACTAGCAAACATTCCAAGGTGTAACCTTCTTCTTTCCCAATGTAGCTACGATAAGCTCCAGTCCCCCCTAACACAAGCATGAAAAGGATAAAGTGGGTATGAAAGGTACCAACATGAAGCATAGCAAAATCACATGGAGAAGCTCTGCTAAAAGACTCTACCAAGTACTACCACTCAAATAAAATAAAATTCAAACTCCAAGCAATTCCATGGGAATATGACAAAAACATGAGAACAGCACTACCTACTTTTGAGCTTCTTAAATTTTTTACCATTTCAAGCAAACTACATAAAGAGTCTTATGAAAGTAGAGATGCTGCTGATTACAAATATGTCTTTCCCACGATGGTGTAACAAAAAATCTGTAATCTAGCAGCTTAAGAGCTAAAGAGAAATTTCCCTTTTTTTCCCCTTTATATCTAATTCTATCAACTAACTAACCCTAGTTATGACCTTAGCAACACTGATAATAAAGAAATGAAAAATAAATATCAGACTGACATGCAGAGAAAGAAAAGAGGAAAGTGGGAGAATGCAGTCTGCTGGTGTTTACATCCAGGTGCATGATTTATCAGTGCATGCTCTGCAGATTTGGAAAGTGAATTAGTCCTTACCACTGAGACACGGGGACTTCACCATTCATTTACTTGACAAACCACATTCGAGTAGCTTTGCCCTCTCGAGAACACGCACACATACACATTTGTTTGCACTTACACAAAGGGTACGTGTTATGCCCCAACAATAACACTTCAACAAAGCCTTTCCCATGCTCATTTGAACATCATTAGGTTCCATTTATATACAGTCCCTAACACAAGGGACAAAACTTAACTAAACTGTGTTTGTAAGAGAGCAGCTTTGCTTTTTTTTATTGTTTTTGTTTAGTAAGACTTAATCTCAGTTTCATTTGGAAATAATTGAGGGCTATAGCTGATGCTAACACCCACACATACACTAAATAATAAAACTATATTTCATTATTAGCCAAATAGATTTATTTTCATTACAATCTATCCACCCTGGAGTCTTTCGTCGGTCCGACGAATGAGTAGTATCTATAAAAAGAAGTCAATAGAAGTTTTCACTCTACTTTTGTGCAATCACTCAGTCCAGAAGGACTCAAATAGTGCAGACCTTTGCCAAGCCACAGGGTCACTCACTTGAGAAAACCCCCAAAGGGCCAAACAGCCCACCCAGTACATTCTACATTTTGAACCTTCTGTAGCCTTTTGGGGTTTTTCTCAGGTGAGTGATGTAGTGTCTGGACATCAGCATTACATAGATAGCATAATCAAAAATAGAAGTAGCAACCATCTTTGGCTGAACTAGTCTGTTTCTGTCAACAGAAACAGACTCTATGTCTTAGAAAGAGCACACGAACCACAAGTCCTGCATGTTCTCCACTTTTTGCACAGTATGCACTATCCATAAGTAAGTCTCATGATTGATTCCAGATGTTTTCTAAGGAATGTTTTTGCCTGACACCCTATATAAGGTCCAGAGGTATCCCCATAGGCTCCCAAGCGGGAGGCCTCGGTTCTTAGCCAGCGGAGCAGGCCCAGAGGTGGAGGTCCTTGGCTATGTGGATTCACTTTTGGGGGTGGCAGTGGCTCAGCAGGTTATCCAATGACCTGAAGGTTGACAGTTCAAATCCTGCGCCCGCACAGTCAACTGTCATTGTGTCCTTGGGTAAGACACTTTACCCTACTTGCCTAGTGTTGGCATCACTGGTGTACTCAATTGTAAGTCACTTTGGATGACAGCATCGGCTAAATGACTAGAATTCTGCAAATCTGCTCTAAAATGTCAGATTTTTGTAATAAACCTTTTTATTATGCATCAAGCTGGTGTCCGGAGACCTTTTTACCTCCCTTTTCCACATCACCTGCCTCAAGTAATAAACCTCAGTGACCCTATGGCTTGGCGGAGGTCTGCGCTCCCTGAGTGCTTCTAGTTTCTAATAATATAAAATGGGAATATTTTCCTCTTATGTTTGATCTATAAAAGTTCTGTAGCAGCCTATGTGCACCACATTAGCTGTAATCATTCTATCCTTTGTTCACGCACAAGTCCAACAACTAAAGGTTTTATAGGTGGTTTTGATTTTTTATCAAATATCAGTGAGGCTAAACCAATTCATTCAGCCAGTTACAAAATGTATCCTCAGCAGATGGTAGATGGCTCACTTAGCTTTCAATGCAACACAATCAAGAAAAAACAACTCCTTAGTTTAACTTTGCCTGAAAATACCCTTTGCAGAATCCATCTGTGAAGATATTTTTTTTCTGGTATATCAGGCAAAAACCTTATGACCCGGGGGTGGATGCTAACAAGCTATCAGCAAGTTTCTTACTAACCTTTCCTCCTCCTGGTGCCCTTGTTTCCTTTTTAAGAGATGTTGCAACATTTTTTTGATAACAGCATTCACACCAGCCTGAATGAACTCCATTGAGTTGGTAAATGTGCCAAAACTTGTCCACACTCGTTAAAAAGTTGGGGTGAGAGCAACTAAATGATCTCATGGAGAGCAGTGTGTGATGACAATGGACAATGTGATGAAGGAAAGTTAAATCTGTAATGTCACAAGATATAAGAATGTAAAGATATAAAGTAGCTGCTGCCTGTTATGTGTTATATAAGTAGGCCTACCAAGAGTTACAGTTGACTACTTGTCATGTGTTGGTTTATTCAAGAAACTTCTTTAAATTTACAGTAAAAAATCCCTTTCTTTCAATTGTTGTCATTCTAACTCTGTTCTAAGCCAACTACTGTTAGATATGTTTGTGAATAACAGTAAATTATGAGAATATACAATGGAATTTAACCCTTCACGCATAATGGAGGGAGGCAGGGTGAAGTGGGGGTTATACATGACTGTAAAAAGCCTGTTGTATTTTCAGCTTCAAGCTTCACATCTGTATGATCAAACAATTTGATAAGGAGAGGAGGAGCCTGCTGGTGTCATCTGCATTTGAATTATGGCAGAAAGGAGGTCAAGCAGGACAAGAACTGATAGATTTTTCTTGTCCAGGTTAGTTCTGATGTCATTTACAACTTTGACCAGTGCTGTCTCCGTAGTATTTTGCCCTGAACCTGGACAGGTAGTTCTCAAAGATACCGGTACCTTGCATAAAATCATTCAGTTGATTAAAAAAAAAGTTTTTCTAAAATTTGCTTAAAAATTGTAAATTGGATACAGGTCTGTAACTGTTTGTTAATATCAGAGGCATCTAAATGTTCTCTCTTCAGAGTGGGCCAAACCACAGCAGTTTTACATGCAGCTGGAAAGACGCCAGTCTGAAGATAGTGATTTACAAAGTTAAGAATATCAGCCTCCGAAAAAACTACAAACTGACTTAAAAAGAGGTGTGGAGATGTGATCTAAATGACAAGTTGTAGTTTTTGATTGGTAGATCATTTTATTGACCACCTCCACATCAACCAGGACAAAATGGTCCAGTGTTTTCCCCAACACGGATAAAGGCATACTGCAGTAAGCAAAATGTGCAGCTACTTCAGGGTTAAGACAGTGCTTCCGAGTAGTCCTCTTAAAAGGATGTGTTGGAAGAAAATCATTTAAGGTAAAAAAAATATGAATGAATGGTCTGAAAAATATACATCAATAAAAAAACAGATGCAGATATCAAGACAATGGGTAATTAAAAGGTCCAAACTGCTGCCTCTGTTGTGTGTCGGCTCTGTAATATGCCATTCAAAAGTCATATAGTTTAGCACCAAAAAAAAATATCTGGCAGAGATGTCTGATTTATTATCAATATGTAAAATCACCTAAAATAACAATTCTATTAAAACTTGTAATGATTACCTAAATAATATTCGAAAAGTCAGAGATTAAAAAGGAACAGGGTTTGGACTAATGAGTAGGGAGGGGATGTGAACTGGCTGTGGTATGTTCAGAAGAAGAACAGGGTGCCAGGATGTGCGATGTAAACAGTCAGTCCTGTACAGCTGATTGCATTGCGTATTGGATGCCAGTACAACTGAACCCAATTGATTTGGGTGCAAACCATCAGATCTAAAAAATTTGAAGCAGTCCCAGAACAGGTTAAAAATGTAAACAAAATCAATAAGTTTTGCAGGTGAGTTGGAGTCAAATGTTTAGCCCAAGCAGTCTGCTAAAACACCCTGCTCCATGGTTTAGAGTAGGGAGTGGGCCACTGTTTTTTAGTTTAAAAGATCCTTAAAACCCCTTTTTTTATGTACACATAAATCCAACCAAAGAGTGTTCCTTTTTCCATAATTTATTCTATAACTGATTAATTCAAGTTTGTAGTTAGTGATGGCTTCTTGTATAGCAGTAGGGATTTAATTATCACACTCATTCATCAATGTCATTGTGACTCCTTAGTGACACATTAGTGTGGTATTCAAAACATTATTTTTACTAAATTAATACTGCCATTGCCAGCTCTTCACCGATTATCCTTCACATTATACAGTTATAACAGTTACTCTGGCATCAACACTCTTGCTTTGACTAAAAGCTGTCCTCTTAGTTTGGCAGGGGACGAGTTAAATCATCAGCGAGAAGTAACGGCAGGTGGTGATTGGTGGCAAAAGGTTCCTGAAAAGAACCCTCATGCATAAAAGTGCAGGACAGGTGGGTTTCTCTCCAGGGATCCCTGTGTGCGCCTCATCCAGCGGTGAATAGGATTGAGCCGAACGTGATTGAAAAGGCTGAAACAGAGCTTGATGGTAGCTTGTGTGTGCGTGAGAGAAACATTAAACTGGCTTATGTGCTCCACCATCCACACCCTTCCCTTTGATCAATAGCACTGATTGCTCCAATATTATCAGCTCTTACACACAGAGACACACTTCTCAAAAAAGGTTTAAAGTTGTGCAGAGGCTGATCTTAATCATCAGAAAGCTTCAGAAATAGCAGATGTATGCCTGAAGGTGTGTGTGTGTGTGTGTGTGTGTGTGTGTGTGTGCATATGTAGACTGTCGCCATCCAATAGACTCTTCTAAATAAGACAAGAGGCAGAGACAAAAAGTGCTCTACTTTTTCTCGTTACTGCACGGGTTATTGATGGGATATGTCCAACTCAAAATGATTGGCTGTATATTTGTTTACATAAGCAACATTTTTAATAACACAGGCAATAAATTAAAAAGCAATATATGTGTCAAACATCTAGGCAAAAATTAGGGGAAAAAAGTCAGTTGAGGTTGAAAAAACAAGAGAGAGATGAATGTGTTTCAGATTATTTGCACAAAAATTAGATGCAATGAATCAGGGTTAATGACAGAGGGAAAACACTTCAAAATGAATAATAACCACCAAACAATTATGATGCAGCACACCAAAACAACGACTTAATTTACTTTTAACCATAAAAGATCCATATACGTCACTGCAACCAGTTATAAAAGCACTACAAAACAGAATAATGATTAGGCTTTCAGAGGCTGAATACAATGTGCAATCCCCATGGCCCCTCAAAAAATCAACACACTGTGGGCATGAAACCACACACTAGCAAGAGATTAATACTTTCTAACAGTTTATCAAGATTATTAACTTCACAGATCAGATCTTTCTAAAGTCAAAGTCTCATTAAGTCCATGAATGTCTGAGAAGGTTTTATGCTATTCAAGCATAGAACATGTCCATGACTTAAACAAGTTTAAGAGGTTGCTCATTATCTTCTTACCCTGTCACAGAAGTAGAAACGTTTGAGAGCGAACACTTTGTCACTAACAACTAGTTTCTTATTGAAGCTCACATCTGAACACACTGCACTATTTTGGTATGATTTTTTAATGCAGGTTATTCCATATCTGTTTCTGCATGACAACTTCTCTCCATGTAGGTTGGTGAGAGCTGCAGCATTTCACTTTGGTTTCACTCTCCTTGTTTTCAGTCACTGTATAGTAAAGCTAAAGTACCACTCTACTAAGTTAGGTTTAGGAAAACATTTTGATTTGGACAACTCAAGTGGCATGTTCAGTGACACACTTATGTGCTTTGAAATATTAGAAGGTAAAAGGCAGGGTAAGTAGTACTTGATATCCAGTAAGCCAGAAAAAATAGATTTCTATGAAGTAGATGTTATAAGAGTTTTTAAAAGGTTGGTAGGGACAGGATGTCATTAAATAAACTGTCTACTTCATCAAAATATTTTTTTTTCTGGCTTACTGGATATCAAGTACTACTTACCCTGCAAAAGACACAAAGTCCCTGATTTACTAAGATCCCCATTAGAGAGCTCAAAATTATGTGCAGCGCAAATAGATTGCACCAGTTGTGTTTCCATGATTTGTGGGTGATCTAATAAGATTGATTGTGCAATTGATAAAATAAGGAGAGCAAGAACGTCGCAAACATTGCTCATAATAAAACCTCAGAATATAAGACAAACGGGGGGCCAGCAGAAGAGATTACTCTGACTAATATTGAGCAACAGGTGCAGCTCACTTTCTGTGAGGGCCAAGATAACTGGAACTCCAGGATATGACAGGCTAGAGCCGGTTGTAGAACAAGGTATGTGAACAAATTGAAACATGTTCTCTCAATGACAACACCATAGTTGTTAATGACATAACAAAAATGAACACGCCTTCTTTTGGCAACGTTTGTCTAAACAACAGTTGTGATTTTAATATTCAAACAAATCATCCGCTTTTATGTAAAGATTTTGTTTCAGAGGTTGAGTCATTGCCACCCCAGTCGTCAAATCAGGGCTAGGCAAACAGATATTCCAGCAGAGCGTCAAAAGCGGCCAGTTTATGAGGACATCAATGAGGAGTTGTTCCTGGAATAAAGGAAACAGTCTACAGCCTGTGAAGATGGTCCTCCAGAGCGCCTCGTCTTCTGTGACATGAGGCGGGATACCGAGGCCATTGCAGCACATACCCGGCAGCTGCTCAGGATTGCATCGGGGCTAATTAATGACAGCTTTAATAACCATTAAGCTACAGTAGCTGTGAATGTTCTGTTTCATTTGTCTAACTCATGTTGAATCGTGGTGTTTACTGTATGGATTTTTATTGAATTAAAGAAAGAAAACTAAATGTGTTGCCTCCACCATTCATGAGAAAATATTGTGAATCACATTAAACGTGCAAAGCAGATTTATTTGCATACTCCTTCCAGTATTTTGCGCATTATGGCAGAAAAGCCCTTATTGCATTTTCATTCAAGGCAAACGTGCAAAATGGATTGTGTGTGCTATTTTGCTTGTTTAACAGGAAAATCCTCATTGTCCGGTTAGTAAATCAGCTGCGGCATATTTTTGCGCATGTTTCAACAAACCTTTAGTATATCAGGGCCAAAATGTCCTGCTGACAGACCCATACACAACTACACACACAAATTTATCATAGACAACACTAACATAATGACTTCTGTTTCTTGAGTATTTTAAAGAGCTGTACAGTACTAGACTATCCAAAACAGGGATTAACAGACCTATGTAAATGTATTAGACATCTTTAATTAACTGAAAATGAATCAACAAATATATGTATTAAAACCGTTTGAATGTTGTAGTCCAAATCATGTGATCTAATATCAAACATGGTGACCGGATCTCAGAATTTCTTAATCTTAATGTCACTGACCAACCTTTAGACGTAACAAGTAGACAATCAAATGGACAAAAGCACAGCAAAAACAGAAGCTATTTTAGTCCAAGAATGGAGGGGAAATAAGCACACAACCCCCCCCAATCATATCCAAGGTAGGGCTATTCATGTTTCCTCTCATCTCCCATCTGTTATCACCTAGTTTTCTACAGTAACAGAGAATGGTGTGGGCCATTAACCCATTAGCTAATGATCACGGATTGTCAGCTTCCTCACTCAAGTGCTTGCTAACAGGGCAGAGACGGAGATGTGTTGGTTTGGAACAAAAAATTAGGAGAACATAACCTGATTGAACATCTGTATATCTCCATGGAATAGACAGTGGATCATCAATATATGCCTGATCAGTGCAAGGGTTCGATATTTAGCTGGGATATACTTTTAGTGAAAACAGTGCTAATAGTATGATTAGTTTTATCTTTTTTTTTCTTTTATAGTCTTTTATTGAAAAATGTTGCCCCCAAAAACCTGCCTTCTAAACATTTGAAAAACAAAAAAGTAGACATCGGTCAAGTATTGACCGATGTATATATATATATATATATATATATATATATATATATATACTTAACTTTAGTTTCTCATGGCTAATGTGATTCATCCATATTTAATAGCTTTTATGATTCTTACCAAATGAAAAAAAAAGAACACTTCTTGGGTGTATTTCATGCTAAATGGCATGTTGTACAATGATTGAAATATGCAGGAAACCTAGTGATCGAGCATTTACAGTTCAGAATTGCTATGCACCAACAACAGTGTCCAAATTCAGGATTCAGACCACCAGGGTTTTATATGGAACAGCAGTTTCGACAATTTTCAAGTCTTTAGTGGGGCTGGCAGCAGTGTTTATAGCATGTGACACCAGCATTTTAGCAACATATCGTCAGCTGTGTGCTAATGTAGTCAACTTCAAGGTCAATACTATCTGTCTACACCCATCTCACTTTAGTGTGAGAAGATCAGCTGCTGTTTTGTTCTTTATGCTCATCATGTTTCACAACATGAAAAGGGTGCCATTGAAGAGATAAAGTGTAAAACAGTAGAGTTACATCAAAGATTTTCGATGGTGTAAACTGACTTACAATTCAATAAGTAAATAAAAATAGTCTAAATAGGTCATTGTAATTAATAGAGATTAATTTCTCTAAGTTCAATCTTTGTAGATATTGTGTTATTCATATATTTCTCACAGATTTTACATTTTCTTTTAAATAATCAAATTCTAATTGAAGCTAAAAAATGCATTACTGTTGAGGATGGGAAAATAATTTAGCCACACAAAAAGATTAATATCAGCTTAAGTATGCTCTTTCATTAACTGTTTATTTTGCCATTAAACAGTCCTGTTTTATGTGCAACTTCAGCAGCTGCAATTTCGTTTTATAATACACAGTTATTTCCTGGTGCCATAACACAACCACACACACAAACTGATAGTAACATAATTCTTCATTTACTCACCCAAATGTTGCCATCTTGGTGATATGGTTTCCAGTTCATTCCTGTATCACTGTAGAGGAGACGGTATCTCGTCGTCCAATCTGAACTGCTGTAGCGGCCCTGCGTTGCTATGGCGCTAACTTGCTTTCTAGATCCAAGGTCCACCTGTAGCCACTGGTAATGGTCGCTGTCCAGAGGTGACCATCCACCAGCACCTGTAGAGTCGGTGACAATTTATAATGAATGGGACATGAAAGGTGCTCTACCTCACATACTTCATATCATAATTATAAATATAATAGCTTCCATTAATAAATGTTGACAAAAAGGAAAGCTGCTTTTGTTCAAGGCAGTTCAGTTCAGAGTCTAGGCCAGGAAGAGATGCAACAGGGTGCCGCCATTATGACATTTGAAAAATATAATACATTGTTATACGGCTTTACTCAATCCCATTATAGATGGTCAGTGTCCAGCAGAGAAGCCCAGATATTTATTCCAAGATTGTCACTAAAATTTTTTTATTCAGACCGAATTTTAAAAGGTTGGCTGATTCATTTGACTATAAAGGTGATTCAAAAATAATTATCACTATTTCCTCATTATAATTATTCATACTTTAATACAGCACACACTTTAACTTTAAGAGGGAAAGAAATAGCATTAATATAATGTGCCATTTAAAAAAAAGGTTGGCTGGGTGAGTACAGATATAGTTACTTACAGTTCAACAAACTTTAATTACATTATGAGCGCATTGTTTATTCATCATAAAGGAATACAGGAATATGAACACAGAGTAAAATGTAACAAGTTAAAATGTGTGTACTAGTGATGCGCTGGCAGACCCGCGTGTTGCCCGGGGGCCGGGTCGGATTGGGTCCATAAATGTTCACTTTAATTGTGGAGTGGGTGGGGCGGGTCGTTAAATACACGGGTACAATGAGCGTAACCTGCGATCTTATGTCAGGAAAGCAACGTAATCCACGCACATTTTTCAGGCCAAATAAAATCAGCCTTCAATTACATATTAAGCATGTATTTAATAGCGGCGGGACGGGGCAGTGAGAATTGTGAAAATTGGTTAGTCTGTGCAAGGCGGGTTGGAGCTGGCAAGATTATTTTATATATGTAGGACCCAGGGACTCTGGTTGGAAAAAACCCAACTCGAACATCACTAGTGTGTACTGTTTTATTCACATTACAACTCACTTCATACTGTTGGAATTCCCATCCAAGCTGGTTTAATAGAATAGGTGCATAACTAAGGTACAGAGTTAACAGACTTTTCATTCTGACAGAAAACTTTCTTTTTCTGAACACACAATACATTACAGTTCAGATAAATTGAATAAACATATTTTGGCAATTATCCAAATGGGCAATGTGCTCATGGGAAAATACCTGAATCATTTGACATCATCTAAACCTTTCTTTATGCAGGTAAGAAAGTTCACAAATATATTCTGAGATATCTCTCAAGCTGAAGGGTAGACACACTCAAGTTGGAAAAATGTTCCATCAAGGGGATCCATTGCTTTGAAGAAAATGACTATCTCTGAAAACATCAAAGAGGAGAGTCTCAGTGGCATTTCCCCCTGGCTACAGTGTTGACTGCCAGAATAAATGGCTGTTTGTTTCCTAATCCACTCAGTAGCAGTGAGCAATGCATCCTTAAGATACCCTGAAACCTCAAGACTCTATTAGTTGCCAGACAAACACTCATGTGTCCTCTAAAACTTGCACCATTCACACCTCCAGTTGTCTACTTGAGGCCGAGCCAAACTCTCCAAGACCTTGTAAGTTAAATGAGCCTCAGGTTAGATGATGCTGAAACAAAAGAGAAAGGCAACTGCTCGACAGAAGGCAACATAAAAATGCTGGGAAGGGTCCCAATAACCCAAATTCCATGAGCAATTAAAAACATGAGAGTAAATACAATATGTGTTGGCTAATGTCAGGGAAATCAAGTCATGTAACACTAGGAAGCTGCCTAAAGGGGAGCACAAACAAGATGTTAAGGCCTGCATGCTTTTGTATGGACACGTAAACAAACATTGTGAAGCATTGTGAGAATGAGATGATCATCAGAAGGAGTAATGGTGGAAGGGCTGTGTTGCAGCCATTTTTGTTAAATATCTTTTACTTTTTTTTAAGAAGACGAGACAATGATAGGCTGAAAGTACAAGTGAGAGAAAGTGGCCATTTAAAAAAATAAAAAATGGAAAAGAAAACAGAATCATGGTGACAAAATGAAAGCAAAAGAGGTAGTAAGTCCAAAAACAGTACAAGCCAGTGAAAAAAAGCACTAAGCATAGTGGAGAAGAGATGATAAATGACAGACATAAGATAAAATATAAGCACCTGAGTTTCCAATGTACCCCCCGACAAAAATTCTATATCTTATCCAATTACGGAGCCATTACATTTCAGCTCCGGACTTGATAGATAACCAGTCGTATCAGTGGAAACGTCAATACCTCAAAAACCTGCTACAGAGAAGCCATTCCCCTGAGGGGATAAAACACTATGAAAAGGCAAAGGGTAGTAGGGGAGGACCGAGGGGGGTTGAGGAATTGGGCTTGAGAAGGGCAGGGTGTTAGTGATAAGTAAACAGACAGCAGAGAATAAAGATTAAAAACGCAAGCTAAGTGGACAATGACCAAAGCAATATGACACTGTGCGAGATAGGAGGATGAGGTGTAGGAAAGAATGACAAGACGGCGTGTGGTGAGGTGGTGACATGAGAGAGGGCCAGGCAGAAGAATGGAAACAAGCGAGATGGATGAAGTGGGGGGAAAAAAGCAGAGTGATAAGAGAGGATTTTACGACCTAGAACTGGGGAAATCAAAGATGAGATGTGTGCCGATGGGCTGGAAAAAAGATGCAAAGCAATTGTTGTGGAAAGGGTCATAGATAAGACCAAAAATGAAAAAAGAAGCAGGAAACTGGAGAAAAAGAGATAAACTGTATTCATTTAACACTCAAAGGGGACACCTTCATGAGAGAATTAAACTATAGGCGAGTTCAATTGATATGGAACAGAAAGTAAACATAGGAAAATTCAAGGGTGGAATATAGTATTACAGGACAGATAGAGGAATGATTGCAAAATACACGTGGAATGTAGTAATAGGCCCCAATTTCAGTTGCTACTTGATTCA
Organism: Leptatherina wallacei; assembly: GCA_028567055.1. Classification (NCBI taxonomy): domain Eukaryota; kingdom Metazoa; phylum Chordata; class Actinopteri; order Atheriniformes; family Atherinidae; genus Leptatherina; species Leptatherina wallacei. The sequence continues at coordinate 15,529,621 of JAOXYM010000019.1, forward strand.
AATGCTCTCATCTGCAACTTACCCAGCCTCAGTGGTGACACTTAAGATCACCGGCTTCAAGTTAAAGGGGCATCAGACTGATGGAAGTCTGGACAGAGCTAAGAAACCGAACATGTTCTTCAATAGGATCAGTTCAGAACAAAGTTCAAAAGAGAGTCCCCATGCTGTGGAAAACTTCCTGCCCTGTTCCAGTACCAAATAAATCCCAACCACCTGTTTTTTTTTTTACATGTATGTTCCTCTCAGACTGAATTTACTCTCCGTTAATTTGGGATAAACTTCAAGATCCTGTTTTGCAATTGATGATTTTTAACTCTAAGGATGATTTGAACAATTCCGTCATACTACCATACATGACTTTTCCCCACACTTCAACACAAAAAGTCATGTATGGTAGTATGAAGGAACAGTACAAAGTATACAATGATGACTGATATAAGAAAATCTTTGATTTTATAAAGAACTGAAATTGATTTAGATTTATTAAATTGTTATAGTTTCTATGTTTCTTCCAGCCTAATTGTCCATCTATTATTACACCAAAGAATTTTATTTCAGACACTTTTTCAATTTGAATATTATTTGAGTTTCTTATTAGTGTTGGTTGATCTGTTCCCAAATATTACACTTTGTTTTATTTAAATTTAATGTTAACTTAAGTTCTATTCCAACTGTATCCAAAAGCTCCTCCAAATTGTCCCCACAACAAAAGAGATTTGTATCATCAGCAAACAAAATTGTTTTTACCAAACTGGACTGTTCACATATATTGTTAATATACAAAATGAATAATAATTGTTGCAAAATCTAACCTTGCCAAACTTTATTCACTCTTACATGAACTCTTCAAGTGTAAATGAAGAGGTTTTGTTTTTTTCTAAAACCAAAATTTGTGTCATTCAAAACATTGTGTTTTGTGATAAACTAAATATCTTCAACTATGATGTCTGAATGGAAGAATAAAGGAAACAGAGTTGTCCTTTCATGTCTGAACATAGCTTAAAGGATTAAAAGGTGATTATTAGAGAAGAGTAGTGAAACAGGGAGGATGATGCAGAAGGCATGTTTGAGTAACAGAGTTACCAAAAAGAAAAGATGGAAATTGAAAGGAGAGAGAAAGATTGAAATGTCCAGAGAGAAATTCAGGTTCAAAAGATCATAAACGTGATGGAGGGCATTTGGGAAAGATTCTGATTGCTAAAAAAGCAATGAGAGTAGCTGCTGCCTTAAGAGCTGTTAAAGGTCAGGAGAGGAACGGGAGAAAAAATTAAGAACAATGTAAAGCAACAGAAAAGCAGAAATCAGAGACGTGAGCTGGGCAAATGCTGTTATAAAGAGAGAAGAAATGAAAAAAGAAGAAAAGATGAAAAATAAAGGGGAGGAAAGGCAGCTTAATGTAGGGAGTCTAGGCTGTTGGGAAGTGTGAATAGTGAATATTATAAATGCATACAGTATACAGATGACAAATTTCTGTAATGTGACAAAACATTAATTTGTTGGGTTGATATCACTTAGCAATGCGCCCATTCAACATGCTGAATTTAAAAGACAATTCTAAAAAGGGTTAAGAGGTAACAGAGTGCAGTTAGTGATTTATGATAAAAAGAAAGATATTTAAAAAAGAAAATGTTTGATATCAAACCCAATACCAAAAAATCTTGTTATGACACACAGACGAGAGCATGATTGTGGCTCGAAACTCTCAGGCTGAGATGTATTATTAGTGTATCTGTTGATTCCAACCATCTCCAATAAAACAAAAAAAAAGGTTTGATTTGCTGGTAATCAATGATTCAGAATCATCTTGGCACTGTACAAGATCCATCCACAGTTTTCACTGACCATAGTTAAGAGTAAAACTTAAATCCCCTCAAGCCATTGCCTTGCTTCGCTGGTGTGCTGCCAGATCTGTGGTGGTGTTGCAAATAATTAAATCAGTTTTCTCATTCTAAATATTCCTCTGCATTATTCTGGTATCCAGGAAAGACACTTTTCTTTTATAAATGCACAGCCAGCTAACTGCTCATCAAAGAGTAGTGCATCGATGTTCAATGTATGATACTTAAGTGTTAGGGGTGGGGTGTACTTTTTTTGTTTTGTTTTGTTTTATACACTTAATCTTACCTGCCTGAAAATGCAATTCATAAAGTAAAAAGCTGTTTAATAGTCCAACAATTAAAAAAAAGCAGTTCCCAGCATTTTAACAAGCTTAAAAACCAGTACTGTCAAACACATAATATAATTCAATTCAATCTCATAGTTTGCTTTTCTCAGACTTTAAGATTAAAGTGTGAATACAGAAACCTCTGCTAAACTTCAGAAATGTAAAGGCTGTCTGTCCAAAATTCCTCCAAAATGCTGCAAGAGACTTTAAAAAACAAAACAAAGAATGATTACTTTACATTATTCAAGCTAAAAATGTTTATGCTATCAAATTAAACATAGGGATACTTGTTGTGGCACTTTGGCTTAGACTTCGTTATTTCACAAATAAGGACGTGTTAAATACATTTTTGTGCATTTAGTTGTCTTGATTTAGTAAGGACCAGATGATTTTCTCCTTATGATTAATGAAAGTTTAGAGTCAAACGTTTTTTTTAAATTTTATTTTACAGCACATATGAAGAGAAAGGTGAAGGTAGGAGTATAACTGAGAAAGAGTGGATGAAATAAAGAAAAGATTGAGGGTGTTTGCAGTCGCGGAATGGTTGGTGTGAAAGTGAGAGTGAGTGAACAGGAGCATCAGCCAAAGAAAAAGGATGGAAAGAATGGGAGGAGAAAGGTGAGGACTGTCGGGGGACTGTCACCATTCTCTCGCCTGTCACACACAGATGTTCAGGGAAGAGAGAAGGAGCAGGAGGAAGATAGGTGAGAGAACAGGGGAGCAGGGAAGGTCAAGACACCACCTCTGTGGAAGAGACAAAGAAAAAGAGAAAAGCGAGGAACATAGAGACAAAGATAAAGAGATAAAGCTCACAACAAAGGAGGGAGAAAAAGTACTATCAAAGAGCAAGACTGAGTGAACTAGAATCACTCAGAGAGCGCAGACCTCCGCCAAACCATATAGGGTCAGTCACCTAAGAAAAACCCCCAAAAGGCCCAACAGCCCACCCAGTACCTGCTATATTTGAACCATCTGGATCACCAGAATATCACCATGATCTGGGTCAAACAATGTTGGATTATAACATCTACCATCTTTTTTTTTTATCTTTTGCCAGTGATTCTGGGCATTATCTGTTAAGTTAGAAGCTGTAATGGCAGAGTGATCCCCATCTCCCCATCTCCCCAATCTTTGAAAAAAATTCCTGGATCCAGACGCTGATCTGGATCATCCCCACAATATAATCACTTGTTCCTTTATTCCATTACTG
>JAOXYM010000019.1:15538089-15558431 GCA_028567055.1 Leptatherina wallacei
CACTCTGAGAAAGATGGAAACATTTTATGTTTTGGAGCATGTCACTGTTGTTTGTGATCAAGGATGACGGTTATATTTTTCTGCTTAGTTATTTGTAAAAAGATTCCCGTCTCCAACTCCATTCATAGATTTCGAGCCATCCATACTGTATAAACAACACTATGGAAAGATTCAGAGAACTCAGGGAAATTTTTATCTTCCTGTAATAAAAATCAGTGAATGGACTCAGGACGACTTTTTATCCAGGTCGATCAACTGAGATGAAGCATAAAAACTCTTCTGTGGTCTTGCAATTCAAAATGTTTGTATACTTTCGGGAATCATAACAATTGTGTCTTTGGGGCTAAAGAGTCACAGTTCCATTTACTGTGTTAGTAACTCACAATCCAGTAATTACAAATGGTATGGGGTGCTAAGCGCTAATGGAAGAGATAGCGAACACACCTCTGATGGCATTTTTAATGCTGAATGATACATCATTATAATAATGATACACTGTCTCATTGACACAATACACATTTGGATCCCCTATCCTGCCATCCACACAGAGAAGGCTTTGCTTAAATGAGAAAACAAGCATGGCTCTACCATGCAAACCAAATATGAACACAATCCAAAAACGCTACTGTCTTCTCGGGGACAAAGCTCATATAAAATAGCCTGAGGTAAAGTGGAAAACTCGTCTGTAGTTTTATAAATCAGAATTTGAAATTCTTTTTGGAAACCAAGGTGAGTGATCATTCAGCTTATCAGCAGACAGTTCAAAAACCTGCACATCTGATGATATGGGGTTGCATCAGTGCCTAGTGTGTGCATCTAAACAGTCTGCTAAGGCTCCATTAATTCTAAAAAGTACACTGAGGTTTCAGAGCAATATTTACCTCCATCCAGGTAATCTCTCTTTCAGGATAGGCCTTCCATATTTCGGAAAGACAACGCTAAACCACATACTGCAACTATCACAACAACATGCATGAGGCAGAAAAAATAGAGAGAAAAAAAATTGGTGCATCATAAATAAAATACAGCAATGAAGACTGTTGAGTAGCTACAATCCTGCATCTTACAGGAAACTCCTTAAACTCTAGTGGTGTCCTCACTTAGTTTGCAGACAGTTAAGAGAAAAGGAGATGTTACACAACGGTAAACATCACCCTGTTCCAACTGTTTTGAGAAGAGTTGCTGCTTTCAAATTTAAAATGAGCCATAAATTCCATGAAATAGTAAAATCGTACACAGTCTCCCAACTTTTTGGAATTGGGGTTGTACAAAATTATTTCAAATTACCCAGTAGCTTTGAACTAGCTTGTGAAAAACATGCCTTCTCTTACACATTCTCTTATCGTTGAACTGTTTTTGGATTTCCCTGTATGGTCAAATTTTCTAGAAATTAGAAGTTTGTGATCCAGCATTTCTTTTCAGAGCACAACACTTCATTTTTGTTCTTGAGGGGTCTCCAAGAACATGTATTTTTGGGGACGAGAATCTCAAAAGAACCAGTGATGTTGGTTCATAATTTTGAATTTTTATACTGTTTGTTTTTTCTGGCCTTGTCCAGTGTCAATGGAGATAGCAAGGCATGTACTCATGCTGTAAAGTGTCCTTGGGGGTCTTGAAAGGTGCTTATGAAATGAAAATGTATTATTATTATTACTGTTAATTAAATTTATCAGATATGCAGTGTGTGTCACTGAGTACATATATCATAAATGGGATTATTTTGGGCTCAATATCTTCAAAAAATTGTCAGCTAGCACACCATGGACTGAACCTTGGTTCACATGTAAATGTAAGGACATTTTAACAAACAGGTGCAGTGTTAATGAGAAGCAGAGGGACGATATGATTATGATCAGGTTTGAACAGCCAGTGACAGATATGACATTCAGACAGACATGACTGTGGTAAAGCAGTGGGTCAAACACGAGAGTCTCGGGCCTCTGTCAGTGGAGGAAAGTATGTGGAAGGGGTGTGTATGCATGTCAGAATTAGTTTTTATGCATTATTATTTAAACGGATGTCCCATTATTTTCATATGAGCTCTTGTTCCTGCAAGAACTTGAGTGTATTTATCAAAGTTATCAGTTTTGAAAGCCAAAACCCCATTAACAAAAGAAAAAAACAAAACATCTTAATTAATTGAAATTCTAGGCCGCCTGAAAAAGAGAGCAGAGAGGAAACAGCTGGTTGGCCCTCTGCTAGTACTTCATCTTTCTGTCATCAAGCGAAGGGAGCGGATGGAGAAAGAGTAATTTAATTAGGAGACGGCCACTATCGATGGATGCCTGCAATGACTAAAGACATCAAACAACTTTGCAAGATGACCGAGAATGAAAAGCAATGCATGAAAAGGAAGCGGGAATTTGCTTAAATGTGCAACAAGCCAGAGCATAGCAGTACTGCAGTTCTGTACTGTGGAAAAACAGGTAAAATGTGTGATGGATAAAAATGTGGGAAAAGAAAAAGAATGGAAAATGAACTTTGAGTAAAAAAAAAGGGGGACAATCAGAAAATAGATTAGGATTCAGAATGTTACTGTTGTAAATAAAAATGGGTGGGGAAATTAATTGGAGTTGAAGAAAGGAGTATAAAAGACAGCAATGGAGGACAGGGAGAGACGGAGGAGAGGAGAAGACAGGTGAACAGAGAGAAAGAAGAATAAGACGAGAAAAAAACTGGATATGAAAGAAAATGGGAAATAAGGATCAGTGGCCACGTGTTTGTGATTAGCAGCCCAATCTCATGCTTGGTCACTTCTGCACCGTGAAGCATTGTGGGTTCACATACATAGTTCCTCCAATCCTATCTCAATTCCTTCAGAGAAAAAGGAATCCACTGTTCTGTCTATTTTTGATTATGTCCAAAACCCAAAATTTTTTTATTTTCTATTTTAATAAGCAATTACAGGAGATAAGAAGCTATCTTCATGGAATCTGAACATTTTCTAGGATAATAACAAAAAAAGCATAATGTTTATAGTTAGATAAATTTGACCAAATCATCAGCCATACGGGGCTTATCAACCCTCAGCAGTCCATTACTGCTCCCTGTGCTTTAATCCTCAAGCCATTGTTTTCATTTTCATTTTTCAGTTGCTTCACACTCCTTCAAGAACCTCACTGTCACTCTCGCTATACTTATCTACCATTCATCTTTATTTTCTCTCTCCCACATCCTGTCTTTTTTTTTGCCTCTTCTATTTTAACCTGTATCCACAGGGCAATTGTGTTTAGCTGGCATCACTGATCACAGCTCATGTAGTTGCTATGTGACTGTTCGAAACCTATATACAGCACATCACGCTTTTTTTTTCATTTTACGTTAAGAAATAGTTCCTAAAACTTATCTGGCACATGGCCTTATTTTAAGCATCAAAACTCCCATGACCCAATAACAGAAAGAGCTGTCGGTGTGAGTTTTGCCTTATTTTCCACCCTTTCAAAAGTTTAGATGTGATTTTTGAAAAGGACTAAAATGTTTGCTCCACACCTGGCTGAGAGAAAGGGGGACAGGTATTTTTTCATTTTATCTTTGAGGCCCAAATGCATGTGATGCGTTATCCTGAAGGACAATCATGGCTTTTGACTTCATCTTGTACCACTGCTTAAAGAAAGATTCTTCAAGAAACTAGCTCTTACTAAACTAGAGTTTGGTGCCAATTTTCAATCAGTCTCCATTTCAAAAAGACCCAACTGCCTCGCTCCTAGATTGGTAGATAGAAGTAAAATATGGTAACATATGAGGATAAAGGGTTCTTGGTGGCATCATATTAAAGTTTTTTGTCCAGTTAATTGATGCCTTCACCTCACCATGAATAATAACATTACTGATTATTTGAAACAAAACACTTAGTTATCTGATGGTCACTATGGTTATAATTGAGGTATTTGAGGATTGTTGCATCCGAATGAAAGGTTATTTATTTACAATTGTTATTAGTTTGTCCTGTGAGTTTTTTCTCCTTTTTCACTTGAAGAAATTTAGTTGTACAAGTATTATACATCTGATGATATGTTGTGTTAATCACTTGAAGAACACTTGGTCATTACACAAATGGACATGAAATTATTCAATCTGATAGGCACTTCATTATGGGGTTTGGAGTAATAAAATAATAACATGGTCAAAATAATCACCATATAACCATTTTTATTCCATCTAGAAAAAGTTTTCAAGCACAAGAACATGGTCCGGTTACAGACCGCACTCTCTACTAGGTTTAGAAAATACAAACTTTGTTAAAAAAGGTTTTTTTGTCAACTTGGAGCTTTTTGGTTTGAAAGTTGTGGGGACTCTCCAAGAATGGAATATACCCAGTAATGCACAGGAACTAAAATTAGGATATCTATCTCTGCAACATCTATATTTTCCCCCATTTAAAAAAATCTTTCATCTTTAGTTATGGGCCATGATGCCTTCAAGGGCAACTCCAGGAGTTCAGAATGAATCAAATGCATATTACACTCCAAAGTAATCTTCCGAAATATGACAGTTCTGTGTCTTGTCTTCAAAAGTGTGTGATGTGTTAACTGTGGTAACCAACTTTAAACTGAACAGATCTAACGTAAGTATCTTTATTTCGTTTTCTTGTCATCCGGTCTGTGGTCTGTTAGCTTATCTTTCTCTCTGGCTGACAGCCTTTAGTAAAATGTACAATGAGTAGCATAAAGCAGCCTCTGTAAAGTGGTGGCAGAGGCACATCTGAATAAGAAGAGTAAAGTGAGAGGAGAGTCAAAGCTATGAGAGGGAAGTGCAACAAGAAAGGAGAAGAGTAGTTGACTGGAACTGCAAGGGAATGGTGAAAAGAGGATATTAAATAAGGAGGAGCCAGAGTCCATCAGTATACTTATTTTTTGTAAATCTATATATAGAAATCTATAAAAGAATAAATAAATCTAGCTCGTAGCAATAAAACAAGGACTACAGCAGCTCACAATCAAATGAGCTGCCTTATTTAAAAGACTGTAATATCATTTCAAAATGTTATGAAGCATAAAGTGCAGAAACAGCTTGTGACTAATTGTATTTACAAAGTAAAACTTAACACATTTAGTATTATGATAAATAGCATTTTGGTAAAAAATAAAATTTTTCAGGAGCCAGCCACGGAACATTAAGTCAGGCCTCCCTTCCAAATAAACACTTCGAACCAAGCAATGCAGACACGTCCGTTCATAATTATACATTATGTACAAGCACACAGACATGCTCCTCTATATACGTAGATGCATATGACTAAGTAATATAATGTGTCATCTGTCACCCACACAGTCACATATTAAGGGCAGAATCTTGGTTATCCTACTGAAGAAAAACATATATGCCCAAAATCTGACACAAACATGCTAACCTAAAACAGCTAGCAACAACAACTGAATGTGCTTAATTCAATATGAGAAGAATGCCTCATTGAGTTTGTGTCTCTCTTGTTTCATAGCACCAGAAGATTGATGGAATGTGTCTTATCAGGACATGCCGATGCCACTGACAGGTGTATTTGGCAACCAAATGTGACATAACCCCTCTGTATTTTAATTAATCTGTAGGAATAAAGGACTTTCACCAGTTTTTGCAAATGCATATCTTCCTGTCAAAGTGTAGGTTTGTCATGCTTCAGAGTATTTCTATGAATGTGTGCATGACTAGTGTTTTGCAGACTGTTTCTAAGACTATTTAACTATAGTTCCAAAAATTGCAGCGCATGTATTTGTCATACTTGTTGGTTATTTCCATGCGCTTTAATTCCTGTCAAACAGTTGTGATGTGTTTCTTTCTTTCTTTCTTCCCTTCATTGTATCTTTTGTTGGTAATTCCTATTTTCCATTAGCAATAATTTGATTGGTGAGATTAAGCACACCAGATTACTTTGCCTTTATTTGCCAGCTCTGTGCTCAGTTGCCTCAGCTGTAGGGTGACTATATTAGATGGGAAAGTATGAATTATTAATTATATAAACATAGAGGGGTGTAATTGTCTGTCCATATCTCTCTTAGCTGTGGACTGATGTGGAAATGAGCTTCTGCCTGAGCCACAGAGATAATGATTAAAGCTATAAGAGGGAGAGAATGAGGGAGGAAGGAACATAAAGAAGAAAGAAATGGAGAGAAAGGACAAAAAAAGAGGTAGAAGAGGTTGAGAGCAGCTGTGAAGCACTGTGAAGCATGTCACTGTATGAAGGCTGGGACATTTATCTCACAGTGTGCTATCTTTAAAATCAATCATAAGCATGTATGAACGTGCACCTGAATTAGAATAATGCTCTTTTTTCTTTATACAATAAGTGTGTATACAGATCCCTCCTGCAGCATTCATTAATATGTGAGCACAAAGCCAACTCTGGGGTTTTTCTGTGTGTGTGTGTGTGTGTATGAGCGTGTGTAAGAGTGTGGGTGTCTACCTCCTCTCCTGTTGAGCTTGGCATATCCAGGTGCGTATCCATTGGAGAAGACAGATGAGCTGGTGAAGGCCATGTGAGGCAGAGGAGAGGCTAGAGTTTCATCACACTTTTCTGCGGGGAGCAAATAGTGTGAAGATAGAGTGAGGGGAGATGGATATGGAAAAAGAACAAGAGAAGAGGAAGTGGGGCAGAGGGACAAGAAGACAGTCAAATGGAAAGAAAGGGGAGGGGAATATGAAGTGAACAGAAAAAAGGAAAGAAAAACATTTTTATATTTAGTAATTTAGCAGTTTTGAGCAACTCAAAACCTTCGAAAAAGACATTTTACTCCATAAATACAGTCATAGTTGACTGTAGTCATAAAAACCAACACAGTAGGGAGAGCTGACCTGAAAACTTGGCCCTTAAGTAATAATACTTTCTAAATGAAGAGACTGACTTTTGATGACATGTGCAAAACAAACTCACACGTGAAAACAAGACCTATGTTACCTCCTCCTCTTGTTCAGTCTGCCCCTTTCGCTCACTCAGAGGCACAAACACACTCACTTTTTCCAGTGCATTAGTTTTCATCAGAGAGACATTGTGAATGATCTGTCAGGCCTTGTAGAGGTGGTCAATGGCTCTCTGTCATGTCCCACTGTGCAAATGTGCATGTCCAGTGGATGAAAGTGAAAACCAGCACCCCAGACTGCTGACTCATTTAACATATTACTTTGCCTTTTACATTGACCAATGGAAAAGAGAAAGATAGAAACATCAGGCATTAAAATGTCCCTTATTCTATTTCCTTGGATGGTTTCTAGTGAATATACAGAGACACCAAAGTTCACCTTGATAAGAAAAAAAAAATTATATCTGGCACACTTGCCTCTCTCTGGAATACCAGTAACACCCAGAAGTAACCATTTGGTACCTGATTCACCATCACTTAAATGAGGACAGATATTCATTCACAAAAGGCAGATGTCCAAATTTAAAAGCTGTGATTGGATGAGTCCCTCTCTTTTCTGTAATTAAGTTTCTGTTATTGTGAGAGTACACTTTGAAAAGGTCCCTGGTTGCGGTACACTGCTGATGCCAGCACACCTAGTGTGCTCTTACTTATCTATTTTTGCAGCTGTGCCACATGCATCTGGTCATAAAATTACAGGAAATCCTTGCATCACGCTCAAGTATCTCAAAAATGATTCTTACACCTTCATCAATTCCATTGGGTACCACATAAAACTAATTCACAAACAAACCAGTCAACATTACCATCTTAACAGAATGAGTAAGGTGCCATCAGGGAAATGTTTCTTTGTAATTATTCACACATGCACTCCGCTTAACTACAAGTCTTAAGAGTATATCTAGGGCTCACAACCATGATTGCTGTATACTGCACATGAACATGCAATACAGGCCACACATATAAAATAAGGGCTGGAGGAGAAGTCATGGATAAAATGAGGGAACAACTTAATGCAGAGCAAGTGGATTTTATAAGAATGGAGTTGTGAAGGAAAATATTGTGCAGTGCTTTCAGTTATTTCCTAAGGGTCTTATAACCTCTTTTTGTGTGTGTATGGGTGAGTGTATTTATGTGTGTGGCAATGGAAGAATCCTTGTAAAAAGCATTTCAGTTTAAAAAAAAAAAAAAGATAATGCAGGAAATCTTTTAATGGATTATGTTTGAAAACATGCTTGCGTAACAATGTAATTTTCCTATGAAAAATAAAATCAAAAAAATAAAATTAAATAAGCAGACAGGACTTTGGCAGCTTTGCAATGTCATACCATGGTCAGTGAGAGTTCTAATGCCAACTGGCGTGCATTATTTTAATTTATATGCACACGTAGATCAGCATGTTAAATCATTGTTATATCACCCCGTTATGGGCGTCACCATAGCAACACGTTAATCAACTGGTTCAGATCAGCTGGCTGTTGTTTAGCAATTAGCATAAAAAGTAAATCAAGGCCAACATGAAATAGTTCCTATACTTTAACATATTTAACGAGTTCTAAAAAAAAAATGTAATGCAACAGATATAAGTCCTCAAAGTTTGCATTATAGTAATAGTTTAATCAGCATTCAATGATCAGTTTCCAGCTGTTCTTCAAGTAAAATTACTTCTGGCTCCAAGAAGACCGACATGACAACAGTTGAATGCAGAACGTAAGACTTCACAAACCAGTGGGTGACACCACATTGTCTCTAGTCCATGGATTTACAGTTTATTCTTTTGTTTTTCAGTGAAAACTGTTAATCTATCTTAATTGTAAATTTACCAAATTCACCTCTGATTAGATTTGGGTCTTTGTCTGGCATGAGATTTGGTGATTGACTGAAAGGATGAGGTCACAGGGAGTAGCTCCTCTGCATTGAAATGAGTCAGGAGAGGGGGTATGGACACCTGATTAGAATGCATCACGGTTGCATCAATTTGGAGGTTTTAGAGCATGGACAACTGCGACGTGACCCCAGGGGGAGACCCAGGATATGCTAGAGGGATTATATATCCTTCCTGGCCTGGGAACGCTTTTAGATGTACCAAGTGTCACTGGGGAGAGAGATGTATGGGTTTACCTACTAAACCAAGTGTCTCAGTGACCCTATCTCAGATTGTAGAAGGAAAAGGATGGATCCTGCTTTCACACTTAATTTGTGTTAAGTCAAATCTTAAGTATGCTGCTTGGCTTCACCTGGGGGATGTAAGGCCAATGGAGCTAAAACAACTAGAACAGGCCCATTATGACATCTTGAGTTTTATCATTCGATATGATCATAAAATGCTTTATTTTCTTGTCAAAAGATAAATGTTCTTACATTGTGGTTTAGAATTTAAAACTGCCCCAATTGGATATCAATGCTTTTGCCCCCCCATGAGTATACTGCATTGCTTAGAAAAAAGCTCAGTGATATACTACTTTAGTACCAGATTGTATGGGAAAATGGATTCATGGATGAAGAAAAAAAAAAGCTGGAAGATTTGCCTCCACAACAGGTTTTGTTAAGAAACCTTCTCTGTTTCTAAAAGTTAAATAAGAGCTGAATATTATAAAAGAGACGAGGGCTTAGTCTATATCAAGAAAACTGTATACTTCTACATGAAACTGGCCCTTTCCAGTAATGTCACCAGCACTTAGGTCTGTGTTGAGAGTGAACCAAAGTCGGTGTTACACTCTGACAGAGTTCTTCACGGTAGTTGCTTGAACAGAGTTCAAGTTTCTTTTTCAAACCTGGCACACTTTAGTGTTGATTTAGCAGATTGTCTGCAGTGTAAAATACAACATTGCTCACACACTCACGCACGCACACACGCACGCATGCACGCACACACGCACGCACACATACACACACTCACACACACACCCAGGTAGTTCTCTCTTATGCTTGGTCATTCAATTATAAATGGAAGTGTGATTCTCTGCAATCACATACCTATGAGCATATTGGAAAAAAAATTAAGGGATTCACTGTCTTGCCAAGGATATTCTGACCCCAAATACTTTACTTTTGATTGTATGAATATGTTTGCAGGCTCAGAGCCTTTGTTTCAGCTTTAATCTCAGAACAGGAGAGTACAATGGAAAGTATTTGATAATTATATATAAAATAGCCTATAGTATGTAAATCTGTAGAAACTGAAAATCATGTTATGATTAAAATTTGGGGAATAAATTGGGAATCTGTATTACATCTTAGAATGAAGCCTTGATGTTGCGGACAAATCATGCATAAAGTTAAAGACAGTTTTCTGCCAGGCTACTGCACTGTCACTGTTAAAGAAAAAAAGCAGGAAGAAGAAGAAAACCTGCTTCTTCAATTGTTATTATTGTTAAAACCAAATACGGTTTTTCCACAAGAGTACGTCCAGTATGAGCAGCAGGAGAGGCAGTGAGAGTCAAAAATGTTGCACTACCACATGCGCCCTACTTCCCTTCCTCTCTTTGGTTCACTGGATGGTCCATTTATTTTCATACTGCAAAAGAACTGCAGGGTTCACTTATATGAACCAAGACCAGAGGTGGAAGTGGACCAAGGTTTATTTAACGCAGAAAAAACAGTGCCAGTGTGAATGCACCCTACACCTAAAAGTCTGAAGACAATCTCTGTAAATTGGACAGTTTATTTTCCTATTTTCAATCAGCATACTTGAAGATTGCAACTACATATACAGTGATGCACTTTGATCTATTGCTTTTAGATTATTAAATAAAAGTGCAAGGTTTTTCATACAGGTAGACTATATGTGTGCCAGAAAGGGAAACTTCTGTGTTTCCCTTGTCACTAATTAATCCTTCAAGAGATGAAGAATCAAATCTATCAATTATTTACAAATAAACCCAATGGAGCAGCTGGTGCAGAGATACTGAACCCCTGTATTACACAAGAGAATGGATTATGATGATATACAAGGTTATGAAATTAATATAAAGACAGAAACACCTGCACATGTATTGCACACATGTGGTGTGCAATACACTTCTTGCTTGATTTGTGACAATCAAGAAGGAAAAAAAATCATTGGATGAAGTCCTCATGATCATATACTTAGAGAGATCACAGCCACTGATATTTCACTGTCTCAAGTGGAAAGGTGGGTTTTGTATGTTCAGGTACTTCAGGGCAAACAAAGCCTACAATATCCAGCTTCAAATGTCAGCCAATTCCCTGGCGGTGAAGAGATGGTTTTACGCATGAGAGGATGAGAAGTGAAACAGACAGGAGCAGTGAGGGTGGGTAGAAAGATATGGATAGGATTAAAAAAAAGAGTAAAAGAAGATAGAAAGTAGATGGAAGATGAGAAAAAAGGAAAATGGCTGACTATCAAAACCCTCTTGGTGACATTTCTAGGTACAGGTTGGTAACTATGATCTGGGGGGGAAAAGAAGCAAGCAGGATATATGTCAGCTGGCTGCCACCAGTTGGGTCCAGAGCCACCAACAGTGTTTGGCAAGCTTATCCAAAGGTCTTTACATCACTGACACATCTTTGGTGCTAAGGGGAGTTGGATAGGATATCCTGTATTGCATCCAGGCTGAAAATCAAAACATCCTATAAATTAGTTTGGCATAAAATCACAGATTGCAGCAACAACACTAAATGTTGGAAGCCAGAAAGCTCCATAATAACACATAAACCAGCCACTCGGGCTGCTTAAATTAGTTTTGTACCTGCCACATTAGCTATTTCAGGGAGTGTAGCACACAAGACATGTATGTTCTTTTAAGAATCCTCAGAAAAGAAAAGAAAAGAAAAGAAAAGAAAAGAAAAGAAAAGAAAAGAAAAGAAAAGAAAAGAAAAGAAAAGAAAAGAAACAACAAGGACATGTCAGAAAAGTGTGCCACTCTCACTTCAGCAAGTCAGTCATCCTGTGAGGAACATTCATTACCAGACTGCTGAGAATACTCTGGTCTCATTTTTTAATGACTGGGACAATTATGTGTCTGTATCTTTGGTATGGTGCTGTCAAGTCTGTCCTCTCAACAACACTTAACATTGGAGTTGGTTGGCTTCAGGGCTTTTTCTGGACCCATGTCATGAACACAGTGGAAGCTGTCAAAAGTGCCAGCAGCTGCATGGAGATGCAGTCTATCTTCCCAAACTGAAAATGGGTTTGGGAGCTTTATTCTCTGCCCTCCTTTGGCCAAGATTTGGCTGTGAGCAGCAACAGGCTCAGCTCTCTCTTTTTTCAGTTTCTGCCCATATTCACATTTCAGCTTGACACCTCTAGAGCAAAAAGAAAGGTGGTCTTAAACCAAATGTGTTATCTAACTGCTAGCGTCCACAAGCAACTTTATTTCCTCTGTGAAATTTATGATGTCAGTTCAGACGGATCATCTCCATTAGTCTTGAAGAAGTTTAATTCTGTAAGGATATGTACTGCCTGAATGAGCTTATGTAGCTGAGTCAGCTGCTGCACTGCAGTCAGTGTTTAGAGTTTTGAGGGGGAAATGGGTCTCTAAGGTACCCCTGGACTTCCAAAGCAGGCATGATATACCTGGAGTGTCCCTATAAACCTTCTTACAAATATATAATGGTATTGTCTCCACTAGCCACACCAAGGAATGTGTCGGCCTTAAGAACTATACGTATATATATTGACAGGAAAAAAAGTTTCAATTACAAAGCCTGCAAAGTAAACAGTTTTTTTTCTTCTTCATTTCTCAGCTGATAAAAACAAACTGTTTTACTTGACTGCACCCAATTAATTAATGAAAGTATTACTTGCAGGGAATAGTTTTTTCTGTGGTGTACATAATCAGACAAGTGACACCCTCTGTGTCCACGGAGAATACGTAGGAACTGTCTGCATTAAATAGATATCCTTGTCTTTTAACTAATCTACTAGCATTATTAAGAAAGGTCAAACTCTAAGTTCCAAAACTGTTCACAAAATCACTTTGAAAATCTTCCCCATTTCTGCAGGGTCAAATGAAAGAAAGTTTAAAAACCCATCAAGTGGCCATTTGCTAATTAACGAGCATCAACATTCACATGCCGTTCTTTGAACACCTGGATTTGTCTGACAGCATCTCCCTAGTGAGCTTCACAAAGAACTTCAAGACCAGCATTAACAGATGTTCTGTAAACTATAAAGGTCCTTTCTAACTAGCATTACAGATGGATATTCCTATCTTTGCCAGCATTTTAACTTTAAGCCTAGAATTTCTAAGTAAACATGACTTTTGTTGGTTCTTATATCACTGGTGGTCATTTTTATTAGCCTCACAATTCATTTCAAGTCACTTGTTAATGATTTGTAGTACACTTTGATGGCTCTCAATGAAACCACAAAAGATCAGATCAGTCTTATTCATTCATTCATTTTCTGTCGCGATTAAGGGTCGCAGGGAGGCTGGAGCCTGCAGCAATTATCAGGCGAGAGGCAGAGTACACCCTGGACAAGTCGCCAGTCCATTGCAGGGCCCAGATCAGTCTAAATTTCCTTTGATTTTTGTTACAAAGGTAAAAAATAATCTGCATCTTTTTAGGGCCGGTTTGTGAATGACCCGTCGGAGTACTGCACTGACTATATGTTATGCAAGTTAGTTGCAACCAATGCAATAGTTTCTGAACTAACTTTGAGATCTATATTAGTTATTGTAACTTAATACTTCCCCAGTCTTTTTCTGGTGAAACCGCAGGTTCTCATCACCCTAATAAATCAGTAGATGATTATCTGTAAAAGTTATCACAGATTTGATTATTCTCTTCCCTCTCTCAGAGCTGGAGGGCAAAGTTGACAGCCCTATACTAATTCTTGGCTGATAATTTGGTTGAGCTGTATTCTTAAAAGTTGCAGATGTTAGATCAAAGTGAAAATTACAAATTTTGTAGTATTGTTAAAGTATAGTGTGTTTAAGGCAGATTCTGTGCATCTTTGCCACTTTGTGCTGTCTAAAACGATTTTTAAAAACCTGTGCCTGTCCTCATCCACCACATCATCCAATTACAGTAATATTTAATAAAGTTGAAACCATAAATTATAAAGTTCTGTTCTTTGGTGTTTTACAGCTGTTAAATGTAAGAATGCAACTATGAAACTTAATTTCTCCACTGAGGCCATAAATGTATCATGGTAAATAGTAATTTTTCAGTAGACATCAAACTCTAAGTCATGTTTTGTCACTACAGTTGCAATGCATCTTTAGGAATAGTTAAGATCTACTCTAATCTAAACAAATTTGGATTTATTTTAGGATAAATCAAAGGTTTAAATGATCAGCACTTTGTCATGGTAATTAATTCATCTAAAAGATAGAGGACAAAAAACAAACAGAAAGTTATGCTGAGAGAACACATCCTCTGAATTTTATATTAAAGTGAACACCCACGGTTTTTACTTGAATATCAGCTGCCAAACATTGAAAGCACATCATTTTTTGTATGAGCTGGAGACTTTGAAGCTTATAAAACCAGCTAAAAACAACAATCCTAATGAAGCAGTCCTGAGCTTACGTCCCAATCAAAGGAAAATACAGGACATAACACAATTTGTATTTAGTTTCATTATAGTCTTTATTTATTATTAATTTCCTTTTTAACAGTGCAAGGCTTAGCAACTCCAAATTCACATGTGCGTAACCAAAAGAAAAAAGAAAGAAAGAAAAAAAAAGGTGGACTCACGGCTTCCTGCTTCTCCTCGGAATAAACAACATACTTTTTTTTTTTTATATATTAAAATTACAAAGCAAATGTTTTGCCATGTCTAATACATCTCATATTGCTGTAAACAAAGTAACAACAAACAAACAAAAAAAACTCTCATTATGCACCTTTGTGCTGGGGGCTCCCAGTCCTGTGGTTTGAAATAGCAGATGGTAGTAGGAGTGAATAACAATTAGGTCGACCTCAGGGTGGGAACCCACTGAAATTCAATTCATGTACTATCACAGATGGAATTATAAAGACCATTTAACTTTTTATGACAAAATGCCAATTTTACCAAATGTGAGATTTGGTCTATGAAAAAAAAAAGGAAAATAGGGGTTATATTTTTACAGATATAACTTTATTCCTGGAATGGATATCCCAAAATATTGTCAACTTTCCACGCTAAAACATATTATAAGTGAGTTGATAAAGAATTGCATTTCAGTTTTCTCATCCACTTTTTTTTAAATGAATGGAATTAGTAGTTTAATCCCCTACAACCATTTTTCCACCAAAGCAATCCCAGTGCTGGTTAAGTGCTTCAAGTTAGTTCCATCTAAGAACTGGTTTGGACTTCCACAGCCAGGGGGCCACTACAGAGCTACATTATGACAGTTGAAATGTCTCTTCTAATACATGTTTGACCCTGGCAGTGTAGTCTGAATCTATCGTATAGCACTTCTTGATGACCCCAATTTGTTCACTTTCTGACCTGGTTTCAACAGTTTTTATGCTCATTAAACACTGGTTCTATATGGACAAAATGTCCAAATGATGAAAAGAAATGAGCGGACACATCTCAACTCGCCACTGTGTGCATATGACCTTAATTTCAACAAACACACAAGCTCTGTACAGTCAAAACCTTGGGGACCACCTTGAGGAGGCACCCAAGGTTGGGCACAAGAGACAACAAAAATTGGGCTCCTAGCATCGGTAAGTTTGACGCTGGCCTGTTACTGGTAACCAGTTCTGGAACTGGATACCAGTAACAGGTGTTATGAAAAATATTTATCTTTCAAACAAGCCTTTGAACGAAACAAAGTATGAGTTTTGAACAACTAATACAGAAGTTCTGTTCCTAGAAATGTTTAGTATCTGAGTGACAGCTTCTAAACTGAATTAGCTTCCAGAGCACTTAGTTACATAAACCTTTAATCAATGTGAAGTTTTTTTCCTATCTTTAGAGTAAAAATGTTTTTGTGGCATTTAAAAATTTACTTTTTCATTTTCTATTTCCATTCAGCTCACTCAATATGCAAATGAAACAATTTAAAAAGAAAAATAACTTTTTGTGTGAATAATAAATTAGTGTAAAAGTCTGAGCTGAAGCGCTTTTAAAATTTGATCTATTCCTCTCTCACAGACATTTCTTCCACCCTACTTACTTCTCACTCTTTCTTACAGCTGGTGCATACCTTCTCAAATGTAATAATCACATTTTTCTTTGAGGATGTTTCAGTAAAATATAAAACAAACCGTTGCTTATTCACTCAATATATTTTCAGTGTTAAATTTCAATCTTCCCCTACCTTTCCTGACCACCCTCCAATTACCACCCACCCCTGTTATGCCAGTGCTTTGCTTGAGCTGTTAATCTAAATCTTTTGGTACAGATTCATTTTTTACATCTTGGAACCATCTCCCAAAAATGTTTGTCAACAGATCTAGTTCCCTGTGAGAGCAGACCAAGCGCATAATGGGATGTTTTGGATGAATCAACCAGACAAGGACAGCCATCAGACAAATGCACCACATTCTCTCACATATACTGTTACACTTGCACACTCACTTCTGTTAAGTGAAATCTTAACAGACGTCTTGAATTACAAAACCCCCAGCATGTAGGCTCATTCATAGGGACTGTGGATTTATCAGAACACATAACAAAAGCAGCACAACTGAAACATCAGCGGCAGACTGACTCATGTACTGATGTTGTGTTTTGGTAATTATACGTTTGCCATACATTCCATGCTGTTTGAGACCAACATTTCTGAACATATAGGGAAATATACAAAATATCACAATAATCAGTGGACATGAAGTATTGAATTAGTATGTCAGATTTTAACTCAATAGAAAGTCTATGGTCATTTTTTAATAGTGTTCCAAATGACAATGGCTATGTTTACATTATGGAAATATTCCCGTAATAACCCTAATTTCAGTTAAGGTAATTAGAAAAGGTTGTTTACGTTGTCTTATCAAATTCAGAATAAGGTTTTTTATTGGGTTAAAAACAAAAAAAACGTATTTGGATATGGAGAGTCAGTCTGTCTTGCGATCCCACTTCAGTTTCAACCTTTCAGTCACTTTGTCGTGCAAAACAATAGGCCCTTTATCAGTTTGTCTAATTGCATATCTGTGATCATTCTGCATTGTGAAATGCAGTTTGTCTAGCTAGCTCAATAAGCTTATTAGTCTGCTGTTCAAGTTAATCTATTATTTATCATAGTAATTAAAAGGGTGTCCACAATGACTAATCCATGGAGCCTAAAGCTAGTTAATGGGAGGTCTGTGGTGACAGGATGCCCCCTGGCATGATTCCTCTGGTGTTTTTGATGCAGTTTTGAAGAGGGATGCTGGGTGCTGGGGCTAAATATGTTTGATTTACTTTAGAAAATTACAAGAATGGCTTCCTGCTTTTTCCCTCAGTGTGAAAATGGACATATTCATTTATTTTGATTTTGTAATTCAAAAAGAAACTGAAATGCACAAGAAATAACAATTCCTGGAAGTTTTATATGTGTGTGCAGTTGAAACTACATTTGCATTCATCCAAGGCATGATTTGTTTCTGACCCTGAATGGAGCTTTCACCTGTCCAGATACTCATGCTTTCACCCAGCTGCCCAAATCACTGCTCATTATGAAGTGAGGGGCTTATACAGGCTGTGGGGAGAAGTCTGCTGGGGCTTCCCTGGCTTCCCTGAGAATTGGCCTGAATGCCACTGGTTGCTGTCTCCTGTCTGCTCGCTCAGCTCCATCCAGGTAGATTTTGGCTAGCGTCTGTTCACTCAGCAGGACCCAGTCCTTTCAGCTAATTGCTAGTGCCCACTTGTTCAGCCTGAGAGGAGGACCCCAGCAGCTGCTTCCCCCCTCGCTGGAGTCTTCTTGAGGCTTTTGCTAGCTTCTCATTTCATCACAACATGAGCTAGACAGTCCCATCCTGCAATATTCAGGAGTTGTAAAATCTTATAAATGGAAACAAGTGTACTTTATTTTCTTTTTCATATGGCTGCATTAATTGTTTTATCAGTAAAACATAATCCAATCCAATTCAGCTTTATTTATGAAGCACTTTAAAACAACCAGACTGGTCCAAAATGCTGTCCAGAAAAGTAACATAAAAGCCACAAATAACATAATAATAATGTCATAACTTAAAAACATATTTTTACAGAATATTTTTCTTCATCTGAGTGGGAGCACAGAAAAATGCAGCTGATGCTCGCTGCGCTCTTATACTGAATTTATTTCAAAATAGTCACTGAATTAATCAGTAGTTTCTTTTTTTCTTTTCCTGTCTTCCAAAGAATTCTGTTGAGGGGATTAAAAGGTTAGTATCTGCCCTCTTTCACACTTACTCTGACAATTTAGTTAGCCTGACAGTGGGCAGGGTAGATTATCATTGATAAAGAGTTTAAGTTACTTCTGTTTCAGGAACAGATAACCCAGGGTTTTTCTGGGCTTTCAATAAACATGCTCTATGGAATGCACCCCTGGCCAGATCATTTATACCTGTCTTACTCAGAGATCTCTCAACCAGGACTGATCTCCCCAGAGCTACATGGAGCATGACACTCTGTCTCTCACTGATACATCCTACCTCCTTCCCTAGTATATTGTGTTTTTTTAAAGTGGACAAACCTTGGCATGAAGAACTTTAGGCACCTGAATATTG
The DNA here is from genome assembly GCA_028567055.1 of Leptatherina wallacei. NCBI lineage: Eukaryota > Metazoa > Chordata > Actinopteri > Atheriniformes > Atherinidae > Leptatherina > Leptatherina wallacei. Next base: position 15,556,542 of record JAOXYM010000019.1, read on the forward strand.
ATACCCTGTTCGCATCTTTTCAACATCTAACACACATTCCCATTCCCTAATCAACATTTTTTATAGGTCTGTAGCCCCGTTCATACTACATTTCCTATGTTTCCTAATTTACCTAATTATAAAACTTTTCACTTGTTTTTGGACACAGCTCCCAAATCTTAAAGGCTCTATCACATACATTTATAATAAAAGTAATCACCTACATTTAAAGCCTTTCAAATATCAAAAATCCCTTTAGGAGGAAGACCTGGACATGACAGTTCTGGAGGAGATTTGGAGAGAGATCTTAAAACGAACAAATAAGTATATATTTACACCAGACATGGTTTGATCCAGTGTAAAGTTGTACATTATGTCTATTATGCCAAAGATCGGGGTATCTGCAATTTCACACGTTTTGGATCTTACGTAACTTTCCAACCATGAAACTCTGCATTCCTGACTTGTTTGATGGCACAGTGACATTAGGTGCATTTCTGGAGCCGTCGCTGGCCATCACTGTCCCGAGGCTTAGAAAAACCACACTATATAGCTTTTTCATCCGTGACACTGCGTGACGTTGCAGCCGAGTTTCGCTTTACGCACGGGTGTCACACGCTAGTGACACACCAGCCGTTTTGAAAGCACGCCGTGGCGGATTCAGCAAAGAAACGCAAGAAGACATTATCAGAAAAAGAGAGGAAAAGAAAGAGAGAAAGAGACAGAACAAGAGATAAGACAATAAGGCTGTTTTTCACTGGCTGGAGAGAGCTCGCAGTACAGGTAGGACGCAAGATGGATGCTTCCAACCTTTTTGATTAGAGATATAGTTTTTTTTTTAATTGGTGAAAATTATGTCTTTGAGTTGATGGTCCAGTGAATTCGGGGAAATATCGAGTCTAAATTTTGTGAAAGCTTGGAGATGCGCTTCTGTTCTTCTGATGTATGTGGTGGGTCTGTTGGTGGATGATTATGGCTATTTTGGCCCACTAATTGTTGGTTTGTGTGGGAGTTGTGTTTTTGTTGTTGTTTTGTGTGTGTGTGTGTGTGTGTGTGTGTGTGTGTGTTTGTGTGTCGTTCTGCTCTGTTGTTTCATTTTTGTAAAAGTTCTGTTTGGGTATGTTGGGTATGCAATGCAATTTTATGTCACTGAGTACTTGCCTCTTTTATGGTTTCTTTTTTATGTATTTACCTGTCATGATTCTAGCTCTGCCATGTCTGTGCTCATCAGATTGATTCAGCCAACCTGGGGTTTCCTTATTGCAGCTTTGTGTCAACTGTTCACATCTCTATTAAAACTCTCTCCAGCTTCCTTTCTGTTTGCCTATGGTTGACTTATTCACGTACTGGGCTGTCCTTTTAGCTTTGCCCACAACAGACTTCTCTTGCCTCTTCAGATATCTGGACACTGACCCAAGCTTTGTTTTTTGGACCACTGAGCCTCGCCTTTCGATTATGTTAACTACCCTACTTCTGCCTGCCTATGTATTGACCATTGCCTGTTTTTTTACCTTGTCACTGGATTCTGGACTTTTTTAGTTCTCTTTCCCAAGGATCAGGCTGCAGCTCCAAAGCCAGTTGTAAATAGTTTGGTACGTATTTCCATCATGGCCAGAAATGTAAATGGATAGATAATCTATATCTGTTTACACTACTGGATTCCAATGAACATAAGGGCTTGAGCAAATTAATTTGGACCACAAAGTATGTATGATAACTGAGATTTAGTTATAAACAGTTATGGAGTCTGTAGGGGTGTATACAATTTAATGCAAAAGTTTTACTGCGAAGGACAATAATTACTCCCATGGAGTCATGAAGCCGTGCGCTTCAGGATTGATTTTAAGGTTCTTCTAATGGTTTATAAATGTCTTAATGGTTTTGGGCCTTCTTATTTATCTGAACTGCTTT
>JAOXYM010000019.1:15588744-15600384 GCA_028567055.1 Leptatherina wallacei
TAGTGTTGCCATGGCGACAGACTCATTAACAGCTACTAATCTTTGTTACTTTGTGGTCACAAGTCCAGCAACACTGATCCCACTCAGTGATAGAAGAACAGCATGTAGTTACAAACTTGCTTACACACACACATAAACACACATACCATCTTGGAAAACAGAGGTGGGAATTACACCATCTTTTGCCAGATAATGTGTTTGTACGACATGTGGAGCATTATGGTCATATTAGCAGTTCTCCGCATAGCTCCACATTTCATTAATGAAATGCACAACCCTCTTCTCATCTCCCACACACATATGGACAGTACACACTAGGGGTGGGCGATTTCACCCAAAAATTAAATCATGATATTTTTCTCAAATATCTTGATAATGATCGGTGTCTTTGGCCACACAAGAAGTCACAGCCTCAGGAGAATTTTTCCACTCTTTTCCAGATTTGCATAAGAAATACAACAAATACAGTGAAAAAAAAAATATATGTATATATATATATATATACATATATATATCATGTGACATATAAATATGTATTTTACTCAGTCTCCCTTCCAAGTATCTGCACATGTTATACACCACTGGAAGGCTAAGATTCTTGAGATGTGAATAATATATACCATTCCAGGCTACAATCATAACTCTGGATTCAGTAAACACTTGTCACCACTGTAATTTATATTTGAAGCCATACTGTACTAAAGCAGCAGATGATACTGCAAGAAAAACACTCCTGTTATATCAGCAAAGGTCCAGTAAAAGTAGCCCAGTAAACTTGTTGGTCCACAACAAACCTTGTATTCATAAAAAGCTGTTTTATGCTAAAATTGGAGGATTTTAAGGGGTTAATAACATTTTATGCAAAGAAGGAAAAAAAAAGAAAAACCCATAGATGTTTACGGACTGATGCGCAAGGCCAGGTGTGTTGAAATAAGTACTACTGTCAAAGGGTGTGTTTCACGGTTTCATGGCAGGGTTACTTATTTCAACACTACACCAGGCCTCCTGTGAGTGCTTTGGGATGCGGAAGGGATCTATGGCGGCGCTGACTCTTATTGAGAAAAATAAGAACTATACATGCTTTCAGATCAGTCTTCATATGTCATAAAACCCGAAAAAGTCGCTGGATTTGTCGCTACTACTACAAAGGGTATGAATACTCACTAAATATAGTGACAGAGTCTGTAAGTTGGGACCATTCCAGTATTTGTCCTGACTCAACTTCAGAAGGAGCAGAAGTGTGATGTCTTTGGGAACTTGACAAAATTGCAAAGCATATTATGGTAAAATTATTTAAATAAGCAGTTTTTGTTGATATCACTGTTTTTTGACTGTTTGAAACCGAAATCAACATTCTTTATATTGCACAGCCACACTTTGCTTTGCTCTGCCATGTTTTTCTTGTTCACTAGTTTAGCTGAGCTCCACTGTATTGCGTGGGTTTAGGTGCAGTTAAATGATGTCATCGTGCAGGGAATGTGTGATCATGTGATATCATGACATTACATTTTCTAACAGTGTCAAAAAAATCTACCAGTATTATCGCAAACAATACAATATTGACCCCCTTAGTACACACACACAAGCACATCCGGCTGCAGGGAGAATTAAGGTAAAGCAGGAAATCAGGGGACATTCATTTGCACTGCAGTTACCAGGTTACCATAATTTTATTCCACACATCAAAAATGTAACAAAGACATGATTTCGTCATCTTAAAAATATTGCCAGAGTCTGCGCATTTCTGTCTCTTGCCAGTACGGAGATGCTGATGCATGCTTTTTTTTCTAGTAGATTAGATTATTGTAATGCCCTGCTCTCTGGTCTTCCCAAAAAGAGTACTTCCAGTTTGCAGTTACTTCAGAACTCGGCGGCACGAGTTTTGACAAGGACCAGAGGGCGGGAACACATTACACCAGTCACTAGGGGTGAAGAGACAGTCACTAGGGATGGGAGCTCATGTTTGTATAGATTTAAGTTGGGGTGGGGAGAGTGTACATCTGATCTGTGTGTTTTGTGTGTGTGAGTACGCATTTATGATTTTGTGTGAAAGAGATAATGAGGTGTATGTTTTAAATTTCTGTTACAATTTTTTTTTTTTGCCATGTAAAGAACTTTGTGTTGCTTCTGCATGAAAAGCACTTAATAAATAAAATTGAATTGAATTGAATTAAGCCTCTGACTATCAACAATCGTCACTTTTCATGATTCGCCAGTGACATAAATTAAAGTGCATTTTGACTATATATGTCCTATTTTTGGATTCAATTATTTTGGTGAAAATTTCTCTTCAATTGTAGTCACCTGTGATGGACTGGCGACCTGTCCAGGGTGTACCCTGCCTCTCGCCTGATAATTGCTGGGATAGGTTCCAGCCCAACCACGACCCTGAATTGGACTAAGCGGTACAGAAAATGATGAATGAATGAATTGTATACACCAAAATCCTCTTCACGTTTAAGATCTGAAGTGATCCATTCCACATTAGACACCTGGATATATAAAAACTCCAATGAGTTTTAAAGCCTGGTTAAGTTAGAAGCGGTCAGTGTCTTACCTGCAGGAGACAGCAATCTGAGCATTGTGAATTTACAGAATCAATTCCTGAGATACAAGCTAAAGTCAAAAGCTACTCAGAATGGAGCAAACCAAAGAACAATGTTTTTTTTTTTATTGCCTTGTAAAACAACTGAAACCAAAAAAAAAATCATAGCATTTTGAGTGGCAGGCAGTTAGGATTTGTATTGCATCACTTCTGTGTCACATTGTCGTTAAATTTGTTGGTACCTATGGCCCTCATTTCCGTGGAGCAGCCAAGTTTAGTGGTCCAAAAATGATTAACTCGAACCACCTTGTGCTACTATTTGATGCAGAAGTTACCAATGTAAAAATTCCACAATGGAGGATTGGCTTGAACTGCAATGAATCAAAAAAGAAAAGCTTGTCTTTGCTTTGCTCATCCCTCAGGAAACCATTTGATTTCCTCAACTAAAAGTACTCTGATTCATCTCTACTGTACTTAAAACACTTGACGTATATTGCTTTACACAGTTGCAGTATTTTGTTGTTTCTATTTAAAAGTTGAAAAATCCATAAAAAAGGAGAGACACGGTTCCTATACAGGTTAATTTTTATACATTAAGATACTGCAGTCAACTGCAGGTTACCTCAGAGCATCTCAGTGCAGTAGCTGCATATTATATGGTCCTGCATTTGGATCAATTTTTTCTGATCAGTTCTCCCAACCTTCCCCTTTTTTTAAGTAGAGCAACAAAATAAAGAGATGTATGTAAGTATACTGTATGTATCAATGCATGCTCTTTCTACACAAAAATAGCTGTACATAAGGACATTTGACCCTGGCGGATAAAAGCATAGTCTTTTTCTAACCTGACTGAGGGATACTATTGATTTCTCTTTTTACACACATACACACAACTGTGTGAAACTGAGAAGCTCCTAACATTTCCCATTCCGTTTTACCCATTTTACTTTTTCCAATCATCACAAAACACTTGGCATAACAAGAGAGCTAAATTTACTGAACTGAGGTGTTGTAAAAACATGCAGGTAAACGTTAGCAGCTTCACTTCCATATCTAATATACTGAGCAAAAATGTCAGAAGTAATAGATTACATCATCTGCAGCATATTAATATTTATTCTGCAACAGTCCAACTGAATCTTTGATTGACTGAATCTTTAGTCTTTAAAGTGTTATCTCCAAACTACTGGCGGCTGAAAAGAAAAATATGAGGAAAAGTCTTACATTATGCTGATGATCAATGAAATGTTTATGGTTTCACAGTAGAGGGAACATGAGCCAAATGATGCTTGATTTATACAGGAGTACAAGTTCAGAATTTTATGTCACCAAATCAATACTGATCTGTGAAACAGAACCTTCATCTTTCAATCAAGTTGTCTTTAAAATCTCTGATGTAAAAATGCCAATGCACCAGTATATGTGAACAGTCATTAATGATCAATTGAAATGTCATCACATTAGAAGTTGATGGTGTTCAAATCATTCTCAGCTTTAAAGGTTGGTTTGTGAAAATTGGAGAGGATTAATAGAGGTTAATCTTGAGTTAACATTTATGATACTGTACATAAACAAAAAAAACATTATGACAATTGCCAGTTAATCCTCTGATCTGTTAATTATCAAAATCTATAAATATCAAAGGCTAATAAAGGATTCAGAATTGTTTGGGTTTCACAAGAGGATTTGGTGGAGGATTTGGATTTGATCAAATCTGACACAGAGACCCAACTCTAATGGCACCATTTAGCCACTGATTGTTGCCTTGTGCTTGTAATCTGCTCTATTGCTATGCTCATTCCTGAATTTTTCAGCACAAGACTCAAAACTCATCCATCGTGGTTGAAGATGGTCCTCTGGATGCATTTTTCTCATAGTATTTTTCATTAGCCTCGAAGGAGTCTACCAAAGATTGTGCCATCTGAGAAAATGTCTGGGAAATAAAAGGGCAGTGAGGTCAGATTTCTCCTGGACCTTGCCTTCCAGTGAGAAAATGCTGCAGCATCTTCCTCGCAACAGTTAATGACAGATCAGCTGTGCTGTCAGACAGCATGTGGGGGGCATCTATCTACACCCGAAGGCTCTGAAACCACCCGTATACTGCAGAAGCAGATCAAAGATCAAAGCATGCACTTTGTCACAGTCAGTGACCTTCCAGACTATTAAACTCACAACTAGTGGGTCAAGCAATCAAACTGCAGGGCACTTCCAATCCTTCCTGAGGGACCAATTAGAGCAACAGCATCCTCTTCCAGAGCATCTTTTATACAGCCTTCCTCTCTGGCAAACTCAAAGCAAAATTCTATACACTAAAAACAACAAAAACACGTTATATTATGTTATCGTTTGGTAACAGGTCAGGATTGCAGAGGACAGTTTAAAATGTCTCGTGTACATTTCTTTAAAATTCTATTTAAAATTTCTAAATTAGACAGTGTATCTTTAGCAATTAATTTTGACCCAGGGCAAACAATGAACCAAAATGAAGTGCAGGAAAACAAGTAACTAGAACAAGAAAAATTCACAAAATGACTTGAGACAGTGTTGCGTATTCACTAAACGCTGAAAGACAGCAACTCCTCATCTCTGGCGTCTGTGCCATCTCTTTGTCTTTGTCCTTGGAAGCAGGACTCAAGTTTGACAGGGGATATATGGGATATATGGATAATGTAGAGAGCTGGATGGAAAGAGGAACAAAGAGAGAAAGAAAGAAGGATAAGCAGAGGGCTTGCCTCTTATTCCCAATGCTGTGTCAGCTTTGCCATCAACTTATCAAAACTGCTGACACACTGCTGACATCCCTCTCTTTTCAATCTCTGTCCATATACAGTTCCTTATGTCCATCCATCAATCTATCCACCTATCCATCCATGGCATCTGTCTGTGTGGCTCACTATCCATCTACTATCCACACAAGTATCTATTCATCTGTTCAACCATCTATCTATCTATGCAGGTATGAAATAAAAGCTAGGTTGCAGCTTAAAAATATTGATCAGGAATGAGAGGGAAGAAAGGATGGAAGTGAAGGAGGATGACAATGACAATAAGTGCATAGCTTGGGGAGTCAATGGAAAATACTCACCATCAGACACCACACACACACACATACATACACTATGGATCTGTCTCTGTCCCCCAGAGATAGATTATTGTACCACTTCATTCAGAGTGATAAAGAGAGCGTTAGGCCTGCAGATAGAGGCAGACAAGACAGAGGAGAATCTACGCCTCAAACTACAAATGAGACAGATGCAGAACATCAAGTGTTGATTTTAAAAGACACACTCCAAATGACAACTTTAAGTGCTAAGTGAAATCCTTTGAAATACAACATCAGAGTAAAATGAGTCATTCCAGACAGTTGCTCTGTGCTGGTTCACATTACACTATCTCAAGGTAAAACAAGCAAGGCGATGAATATGGAAAAAGAAACATTAATCACTCTGGTTTAAGAGGAAACTATATCACTCAATTCTAACTTTTCCACTAGATGTATTTTGCTGCCTCAATATTTTTCCATACATCTTTCTAACAGCTGGTATCCCACCACCTGTCCATCTTTATTGTAGCATTTAATTTTTCTGCCTCCTCAGGGCTGTACAGTGCGAGCGTTTCAGTCGCATATGCGCCTAAAAATATATCGGTGCGAGTGCAAAAAATAAAAAGGGAGCACGCATGCGAGAACAGATTTCACCCCTTTCATTCGCATTTTGCTCCTAAAATAAGTTGAGCTCCTTGAGGAGTCTCCTTCCACATGCCTGATGCTATTCACTTGTCCCCAAGTGCTACCTTAGAAATCAACGTATCCAGATAGATACTTCCAACACATTGACAAAGCAAAATGAATAGACTTACCCCAATATTTTAAGGTTTTATGGTAATTTTAGTCATCCATAAATGTCTTAATGGTCTTGGGCCTTCTTACTTATCTGACCTTGTTTTAAATCACGAAACCCTCGCGGACCCTGAGGTCCTCTGGTACCGACTTTTCAGTTGTTCCTAAAGCTAGGACTAAAACATACGGCGAGGTCTTGTTTCATTACTATGGCCTTCATCTGTGGAACAGCCTGTCAGAATGCCTCAGGGCTGCAGAGACTGTAAAAGAGGCTCAATACCTTTTTAACTTCGCTTTTAGTTGAATTTTATTTGATTTTGTTTAGTCTTTGTTTATCTTACTTAATTAATCATCAACCTTTTAGACTTATTTTAACTTATTCAACTGTTTAATGATAATTTCTATTTATTTATTTATTGTATTTTTATCTATTTATTCATTTTAACTTTATTTTAATTCATAATTTTTATGAACTCTTTTATCTGTAATTTTAATTTTTGTTGCTCTTATCTGTTGTCTTTTACTTCTTTACTCCAGTGATTTTCTCAGGGGATCCTCCACCCCGGGGGCTTTTCCTGCTTGGTTGGCAGGGTTGTTGCCATGGTGACTGCTCTTGCCTGGGTGGCTGGGGTCCTGTGCTGCAGCCATATAGTTGTGGTGGGACCCCTGGTCTGGGTGGTCCTGTGGTGGCGCCCTCTATGGTCCTGGGTAGACTGGCTCCCGGTGCGGACGGACCCCCAAGATACTGTTACCTCACAGCAGTGTCAAGCCAGATGTTTATGTTTATTTTATTAATATATGTATAAATATATATATTTACCTTTACCTTTTTTGAGTTAAGACAGACAGTCTCTAGGGACTAGAGTTTTTGTTTGTGAAGACTGGGGTGAGGGCGGGTGGGGGGAGTTAACTTTTTTTTTTTCTTCGTGTGTGTGTGAGATTGTGGATGAGAGAAATTGTAATGATGTTTGTGTTTTTATATTTTTTGTTATATTTGGTGTGTGAAGGCTGTTTTAATTTTCTTTTATGCATGAATTGTTTTTAATATGTAAAGCACTTTGACTTGCCCAGGCCTGAAAGGTGCTTTATGAATAAAATTTGATTTGATTTGATTTTCATTCTGTATGAATACAAACCTTCCACATGCAGTTTTACTAAAAATGAATTTACAAAAAATTTTGCAAATGAATTTACTAGAAATTAGCTAAGAGAGTGCAACAAAACGGCTCTGAATGTTCACAAATTGTGCAGTTCATCAGAAAATAACGCTGATGGACATAATATGAGGTTGGGGAATGCTTAGATGAAGGTGAGTCTGTGGTTGTGCAAATTGTTTTATTGACTGACACTCTACACAGACATAATAAAAGAAATGCCACTGTAAAATACAATGTTTTAAAAAAGAAAATCTAATACATTTTGTATGGTACTGTGCATTACAAAACAGATATTTGCATTTAACTTAGGTTTGAAAGCTACTATATATAATCACAAAGCAGAATATCTGCTACATGCCTTCAAATTTTAAAAACCTGAGGTCTCTCAATTGGGGGATTAAGAAAACCAATGGCCAAACAGTGCCAAAATGGTCATTTTTGAGACCTCACCTGAACTGCCAGTTTTAAAACCTCTGCAATTTTTCTGCTTCACTTAACCAGAGTTGGCTTTGCAGGCATAATGTTCACATATTGTAATGTTTTATAGAGATTTAGAGTTACAGCTGCATCATTTTAAAGAGATATATTTATATTCATCATGAAATTTTACTCCTGTATGCCATCTGCATTTATTCTTCACCAGTAACACATTTAGTGATATTCACACATTTTAACAAATCTCACAAGTGTTCCCTTTACTACTCCAAAAGTATTTAAATAGATCTTTTGGTTGCAGAGATATACTCATTTCATATATGCAATTTTCAAGCAGAGGCCTCAAGTAGACACAGGGCATACAGGGTTAATCATTTCAATGAAACTTTTACTGTTTAGAAAGAATTTAATAAAACTTATGAGCCTTTGCTACAAATTTAACAACAAAATAAAGTACTGAGTTCAGATGAGGAAGAAAAGAAAAGAAAAAGAAAATAAGAAAGATTGGTTACATTGGTTATACTGACGTATTTTATACTGACATTTGAAGGCAGCCTACAATATTGATAGCAAAGTATATAATTAGACACAAGAACTCAGATATCATCTAATTCAAATTAGTAACACGCAATAGAGAATTCACTGACATACTGAAGATAGTTTTTCAATATGTGAATAATGTGCAACATTTAGAAAAATGCATGTGCCTGAGACGGGTGGGGGGTGCTGGGGTGAGCATAGAGCAGGTAGCAGGCGGGTCATGAACACATGAAGCACGACTTATGCAGTGACATGGTCAGCACAGGCATTTGACAGATGGAGAGTGATACAGATTCACAAAGCACCTTACATTTACCTCTCAAAGACTTTACATTCACTTGAACAGCAGCAAGCTGCTTGACAACTTAACAAGTTTGACACTCAGTGTCCTTCTGTAAGGGGTAACTTGAACGGTCAGTTTGACAGGCAGCCTCAAGAGAAATGTAGATCAGAAAATGATCGCCTACCATTATCTTATATCAATGATACAGGGATAATAAATGTGTATAGCATTAGTTATGGGAGCACATTTAGTTCCTATCAAAACCAAGTTTATTTTCAGCATACATACTGTGGAGAGTTAGCAAAATCCAAGGACAATAAAATGGTGTACTGTCAAATATATTAGCCTTCGTGGAAAACAGACTACATCATATTGCATGGTGTCAGAGGGTTCAAAGGGTTTGGAGCATCAGGAGGAGTGAGGCAAAACCGGATGAGGTTTCTTTGTTTCGTGATGTAGGAAAGTCCCAAACGGGTGTCTTTACATCAAGTTTTAATGGGAAAAGCTAAACCTGGTTTGAACCAGTTAGTGGTATTCTTAAGTGTATTCAACCACCAAAAATTATGATTTTTTTTTTCAAAAGTTAAAAGGAAAATAAAGTAAATTTTCTAAACAGCATAGGTGATTATCACAAAAATAACATCATATAATGTTGTCAACAACTCAGAAAACACATTTTAGGGTGCATAGACCCTTTAAACTAGAAAACTTTACAGCTGTACACAGTACCATCATGTGTAATGATGTGTTTCTGACTAGTAAAGTTTTTTTTAGAATCACTCCCAGACTGAAAGGCGCTCAAGGCTTCACCTAAGGCAGGAAGCAATGTTCAAGTATAATGATGCCAGCAGCAAAACATGGCAGTAACAGTCACATGATGTACCCACCCATGAAACCACACATACAGACAAGTGTATGTGGGATCACACACTGGTAATGTAACATGGAATAAATATGGAGACAGGGTAATCCACTAACATACATAGAAAGTTTTAAACATTTAACAGTATTTTTTTTTCTCTAAGACAAGTATATAAGTGCAAAAAAAAAATCACACACCCATGGGTGCATAGCATTCTCAAAACAACAACAAAAAACAAAACAAATGCACACACAGAGACACACTCAAAAGTCACAAATGCCTGTTTAGCAGTCAGACCAAACTGTGCTGGGAGTCTCTTACTTTCCATATGACCTTTGTCACTTTGCCAGTGACATTTTAAATATGCTCTCGCTCACCTTTGTCAGCAGCCTTGTCTGCTGGGTGCTAAACAAAGCAGAGCTGCTGAGGAAATACAGAGACGGAGAGCACGAGCAAGACGGTAGTTATGAAAACTGCAAGAAAACAATAAAAACAGATCAAAACAAGAGGCCGGGGACATGGCTGAGAATGGGCACAGAAAGACAGGTGACATGTGGGAAACAGGAGATCAGACAGGGAGTGAGCTCAGAGTACTAGTTGGCAGGAAAAAAAAGAGAGAAAGACCAGTAAGGAGAAAGGTAGGTGTTAAGTGAGATATGTGAAAGATGGGCTGAAAACAAGCAAGAAAGAGGAATAAAAGAGCAAAGTAGCAAAAGGTGGGAAAAATGAAAAGGTAGATTGAAAGATGCAGGAAGGACTGATAACAGGGAGTAGCCAGAAGCAGAAACTCAGTAAAGGGCATGGGTGGGAGGAGAAAGGAGTGCTAGTGAGTGAGTGCAAGGAGAAAAAGAAGATAAGAGGGTGAAAATAAAAGAGCAAGGGATGGGTTGTGTCGCTTTGGAAATTACAGCCGTCTATGGTGGAAATGTCACAGATATGTGAGGGCTCATTTCAGAGCTGTGATAATATGTGAGAGCCATTCATCTTCAGCCAGAGGGTCTGGTAGAATCAATAAAGTCTGAGTATTAATAGGGACCCTTCTGCTGCATTAATAAGACAAACTACTGTCAGCAGCACTCACTGACACAAAAGGAAGTTTCTTTTTTCTCTATAACTAACATGCCTGAAAGACCACAATGTTGACAGCAGAGCAAGGGGACTGCACTTTAACCTAGAGGCCTGAGATCACTGGATTATTGTTTCATAGCTGGTTCTGAATTATTGAAGAGTGCTTCTTAAAAACTCAGATGTTATATCTGTAGATCAAGAATCACAAAACTTTGCTGAATAAAATAATGTGGATTTGACTGTGGAAGTCCCCCCGGTCGTGGTGAGAGAATTAAAGGCAAGGTTTTTTGTTTTGTTTTTCTTTTCTGTGTTCTTTATTTTTTCAAATGATGATAATTTAGTCAATGTCTATCACTATTAATAAGATTGCTATCATTCCTGTCTTTAAGGGCACATGTCTCTGTTCTCTGCCAGCTCATGGTATGTAGCTGCAAGAGGCTTTAAGAGGAAGAATGAAATTATAAAGGTCATGATGGAGCTCGCTTCTTTGTCCTCCTCTGTTTTGTCACTGTCACAGATCACAGGTCAGCATGTAATTCTATCCTTTTGTAAGAAATTCCCTTTGCCCTTCCACAAAGGTAATCCTGTAAGGTTCAAGAGATTTACTCCCACCACATAAAGCTTTTAAGGTGAGCTTCACAAGTTCCGTGAAGTTTTATATATATATATATAAACATCGAACAAAAAGTTCGGAAATTTGAATGTTGAATAAACCTTGTTCCCAATGGCTAGCTCTGAAACCCCGCCCCACAAGCTGATGGGATTGGTCCTTTGTCATATTTGAAATGTAGTGTTTTGACAATATCACTTTTACTATATAAACTATTTACTATATATATATATATATATATATATATATATATATATATATATATATATATATATGAGTTTGCTCTAGAATTTTTCTTTGTC
>JAOXYM010000019.1:15635379-15649630 GCA_028567055.1 Leptatherina wallacei
ACACACACACACACACACACACACACACACACACACACACACACACACACACACACACACACACACACACAAAGTAATCACCAAAGCTCTATATTCTATATGGACCGACATTCACACACAACTATAAGCCACCAGTCCAGTGCTTTTCTCTCTCCTACTCTCATCAAAAGACTCGATACAACAGTCACAACAGAACTTAATTATTCATATCATGATATCATGTTAACCTGAAACAACATGATTGGCTCATTTTGTCAGAAAATAATTTAGATGCCAGTTTACCATCAATACAATATGTTAACATCAATAATTGTTGCAACAGTAAAAACAAGAAGTGGTCAACAGCAACTTCATCTGATGGGATTCAACAGATAATGAAACTTCGATAGATAAGAGACTGTCCAGCCTTAAGATGGGTTCCCAAACTTTGCCATGCAGCAGCCCATCTGTGGAGGTTTGGCCCAGCAGGATCCACCATTTCATGTTGTAAAATAGGCCAACAAGAATAAAAAAGCTGCAGTCACTCATTTACAACCAGGTAAACACACTGATTAAGTCCAAAAGTGTCCTCCTCAGCTTTTATCATGGACTAATAAAATGTTCCTCATTAGCTCAGTTGACAGCTGTTTCTGAGTTGGACAAGGACAGATGGACAGTAGCCTATGTGAATGAAGTTTAGACAACAAGTAGTACCAAGATCATTATTACAGCTACATAAAAAAGGCCATGGAGAATCTCAACTAGTGCTCATCATATTATGTTCAAATAAAAGTTTGCAGCTTGTAACACACCATCTCTCCTCTATCACTCATTAAAAATATCCAAAATTTTCCGACCCTTGCCCTCCTCCTCCTCAGTTGTCTTCTCTCTTTAATCTTTTTATTCCAAGTCCTTATCGCCATCACGTTTCTCTGCATCTCAGCTGTTCTGCCTCCGCGCACCAATGTAATGCACTGTGATTATTTTTTTAATCTTTTTTGACAAGCAGTTTTGGGCCCAGGCAAGTGGGAATTGACCCGCTTCTCCCGTGGGCCAGTTCAGCCCAGGCTGATTGGTGGTATGGAGTCAAAAGTAGCTAGTCACGTTTGACGTAGCCACTAGCTACGTTTGATGTGTGAAACGGTCACGCGGAAGTCTTTCTAACAAAACAAAACAAATGGTTCATGCACATGACCAAAAATACGAGCAGAATGTATGCCATTGTAACAGAGTAAAAGTTGCGTTTATTCTTCAAAACTATACTTGAGTAAAAGTAAAAAGTAAGTTGTATTATAATTAATCTTGTAAGAACAATTTATGTAAAAATGTACTTATGTAAATGTAACGGAGTAAATGTTGCGCATTACTACCTACGTCTGAATCTAATTTGTGCATTTCTGGAGCTGTCCTGGCCCAGCAGCGTCCCGAGGCTGAGAAATCGCACTACACAACATTTTAATCCGGGATGCTGCGTGACATTGCGGCTGTGTTTTGCTTTGCGCATGCGTCACACGCTAGCGAGCGGATGTAAACACATCGGACATTTTAAACACACACTGTGGCTGATTCATCAAAGAAACCAAAAAATACATTATTGGAGGAAGACAGGAAATAAAAGAGAGTCAGAGACAGAGCAGGACATAAGACAAGAGTCAAGATAAGACGGCCTTTTCCAGTCTGGAGAGAGCTCACAGTACATGTAGGATGGAAGATGGATGCCAGTTTAGCTGTTGATAGGGGTCACTGAGAAAATGGCAAAAGTTCTGTAGTGCATCTTTAACATGGTCATCATGTGAGAATAGTTTAGTTAAGAGCTGAACTTTGCCATAAACAAACAGATATATTCAGGAATAGTGGCTGTAAAAATGTCAGCTGTATAGCCATTGTTCTACTCATGTATGACAAGTAATTAAAGTACTGTGGAGACCTGACAATGTCTAGATTTAATATTGCTAAATAAAATATGAGCATGGAAATGCCACCACTAAGCCAGCCAACCTAGTTGGCTTTTACTGCGCTCAGGTAAGTTAGATTCAAGCTGTTCATTTTCCACAAATGCCAATTCTTCCTACTCTTCCTGCACTCTGAGATCTTCATGCACTGACAACTTGTGCTTATTTCCACTAGAGTCCAGTTTTTAAAAGATATTATTGGATGTGATTTATGACAAATGTAAACTGATTTATGTTCTGGCGTTCATGACCATTAGAGAGTTTCTAAAAACAATAAAAAGCAAGAAATTCATGAGAGAAATTTGTGTTATCATGTGCACTTTAGAACTAATTAATTTCTATTTGTATGAACTGAGCTTTGAACCAGTTTTGTGAAATGCAAACATGAATTTTCCAATAAACAGTCATACAAGTGCACGCACAAACGGTGTTTCTTGCTTATTTGATTGTGTTTTAGTATCTAACAGCACATGACAACAGCTTTCCAACATATTTTTTTAAACCAACTTCTTACTTATTCCCTTACTTATGGCAGCATGATTATACTCAGTGTGTGGATGTATGTACACACCTACACAAATATGCTGTCAAAAAGTAATGTCAAATTGCTCAAATTAGTATTTCATTTTGTGTTTGCTCTTTCACATGCTGACATTAACCATATGAACATGAACAATTTTTCTCACACTGTAGAGACGTGCTACTATTATTCATATAGTTACAAATACAAACAAAGTATACAGAAGTATATGGTGCATGGTTGGTGGAGCAAGGCAAACTGAGGAGACACCAGAGGGAGAAGAGAGAGTAAAGCATGGGAGAAAATGCACAGACCCAAGGGAATATGAGAACAAAAATGTAGCAAACAAAGACAAATATGTTGAGATACTGAAAAAAAAGATGGTCTTGTAAATGTTACAAAAGGACAAAGACGCATTACAACTGCTTTTTCAACTGCTACTTCTGTTGAAAAAAGGCATTTTATTTTTGGAGTAGTTGAAGCATCAGTGCTTTGGTTGCTATACCAAGCAGTGGGGTGCAACAGGAATATATCTCTCTTTCTCTGAGTGACAACACAAGGCTCAAGAAGTGACAGATGCATTGTGCTTCAATCTGGGGAATTTTCTTTCTTCCATATTCATCCAACTTGACGACATCCAACGTTTAATCTCTCTATTCCTCTCATATGTCTTTGCTTCTTTCTCTCCTTCTTTTTTTGTGCCTACTCTTGTCACCACACACACTTCACATGCATTATCTGAAAATTTCCCAAAACATAGTGTGCCACATATGAGCTGAGTCAGCGAGGGTTTCTGTTTGAATGACTTTCTGATTTCTGCTACAATGACAATGCCACCCCATGAGACTCCAGCAGGAACATATGTGTGGTATCCATTTTGAGGCTTGTGTGTGTGTGTAAGTGTTTGGAGATAAAGCTTTGAATCGTACTAAATAAGGTCCTCCAAAGTTGAATTCCTTTATTTTCCTTGTTGTGAAGATAAAACTAAACAAAAAAAAGCAAAACAAAACAAAAATCTCTACATATGTGGCCACATTTATGCTCCTTATTTAAGATGAAAACAGAGCTAAGGAAATGGTGTCACTAATAAATGGTCCCAACAGCCTTTTCCGCAGTGGTAGGGTTCATCTTGACAGTAAATCATTGGACACACTGGCATTTCTTACTTGCATCCTTTGCAATATATCTTAGAAAAACATTTTAGTTGTTTCTTCTTGAGAATTAAACATAAAAGTTTTGAGTGCAATTCATTAGCCAAAAAACAAGAGAAAGAATATAAACACATGGAAAAAAGAAAGGCCAACTCAATAGTAGTATTTTTTTTGTGTTCCATTGACTTTACAATACCATCCCTATTGTGAATGGTTCCAACTATCCAAGACACATAAGGCTGATGATTCATCATGTGAATATCTACCTCCAGCAGATTCTCAAAGAAAAGGATAATCATATAAAAAGCAAACATTTTTCATTTGGAGACTTGCTCCATTTGTTTCCCAAAGAGGAAATGCTGAAGCCAGAGACAACTACATATAACATGTGCAAACAAGTCACAATTTTAATACATACAACAGCATCTATTTACATTAAATGTGGAGCTGGTATAGCTACTTTGAAAGCACAACAAGCAAGTATGAAAAAAAGAACTGTAAAGAGGAAACATGTCCTTATTGTCCTCTTTGATGAATGAGAGCAAAACAAACTAAAACTAGACGCACAAGATGAAGTATGAGGTTTTCAACAGCTCTTGTAAAGCCGTGCTAACTAAAAGCAGGATCTTAACTAACATTTATCAACGCATTCAGAGATTGTTGGGGGGCTGGGAGCAATATTTTTAAAACAGGGGTGTTGAGGTGATTTTCGGTGCCATTGGAAATCCATTGTTTGATTTTGATTAACTATCAACAAATCGAGGTTGGGAGAAATCAAGGCTCAGACTACCTTAATGTGTTAGTGTATAGCAGCATTGCTGGTTTTTATTGGATGCTTTATGGTGCAAGACAGGTTTTTTTATATAACACATATGGCAGGAAATAGGAGGGCCTAGGCAGGGATTGAACCCACAACCCTCCCAGGTGAGAGCCATGCACGCTGACCAGTCAGCCAAAGGGATATCCCTGTGGCCGAGTAGCCAGGGCACATGATCGGAGGCATAGTGACAGGACCTTCACTGTCACACACACTTTATGTACAAGACAACTAAAAGTGCTTTCCATCAAACTTTAAATAAGACCTATTCAAAGTTAGACTTTTCATATTACTAAGCATTTGTAATTTCTATTCACATGGTTTTAATCCAACTGCAGGATTTCTTTTTATGATAAAACAGAATAATCAACATATAAGCTACATTCACACTGCTGGCAACTCTGACTTTTTTGTCCTTAAATGACAAATTTGATTTTGTCAAATTAGACCCAGTCCACTTTCATATACGTTCCTAAATCTGATCCTTATCCATTGTTTTTCAAAGTCTGAATGATCGTGTCGCATTTCATCCCACTTACTGTATATGTCAGAAAAGTGAGAGAGACGTCATGTAAGAAGATGTAAGAAGTATGCAGTGCCAACCAACAGTTGTTGCAGAGCATCCGCATGGTGCTCTGTAAGTGGTTGCACAGGTTCGTCAAGTTACTGCAGTAATTAAATTCTGCCTGGCACAGCCTACAAAAGACCTTACTTTACTTACTTGTGTCTGTGTTCTGGATTTACACAAGGATCCAAAATGACCCCAAATGTCATATTTAGCTGGCTTTACGCTGCTGCTTGCCTTGGTTGCCATTTTGATGTTGTTTGATCTAATGTGGCCTCCGTCCATATATGAATAGCATGTGGGGATCTCTCTGTGCCTGTTTGGGTTTCTACCAGAGTTCAAGGACAAGTTTATTCCTCAATCATTTAAATTGACTGCATATGAGTATGATGTCATATGGGTATTTGTGTGTTAGTGTTTTGATGGACAGGCAAGCTGATGGCACATGTATTTAAGCAAACAAATTAAAATACTTCTATTCATTCTATAAAGTCATTGAATTGATCTCTATTCTATTCTATTCTTCCATTCAGTGGTGGGCTCACTCTGTGGAGCATTGGAGTTTCCCTGGTTCAAATCATGTATCACCATTAATGCAGTAAGCTTTATAAAGTTGTATTATTTAAGAATAAATAAATAAAGATCATGGAACTGAAAAAGGAAAAACATGTTTTACCTTTGTTTTCAGTGGACGTGTTTTATATTTTCTTGTGAGGAGTATAATTAGACTCAGATTTGAGTTTAATTCTAGACTGCAAAAAAAGATTGTCCTGGTGTCAGAATGCAGGCTGCCTACATACAAAAGACAGTCTCGTAGCAAACAGAATTCAAACATCATGTCTAAACAAACCCAAGTGCAAGTCAGCTTTGCATTCTCTCTTGGTAGGTGAATTTCTTACATATTTAGGTTTCCTTTCCAATCCTCTGCACTTTTCTGTTTCTGTTTTGGTTTCACATCATTCAATTTCTGTGTGTTTCTGTCCCGTTAGACAGCAATTAAATGGCATGGAGTTGATTCAGCTGAGATTCCCACAAGACAGGAGCCAGTAAGCAGCCTCATGTTGATGTCATATGTAAAAAGGCATGTTCAAAATCTGTTTTCTGTCTATAAAAACATCAATTTTCAAGAACGAATCTTTTTCATCACCAATTGTTATATTATGATTTATCCATATTTTACTTCACAAAACATTTCATTGGAGCTCATCATTAATGTATCCCTTAATGCAAACATGGAATAGGAGTTATGTGAGTACTGTTCATCCATACATGTCTTTGATCATTTTCAGTCCATGCTTTTCCCAGTTTGCTTTCAGTCTTTTAAGCTTCCTTTCCACTCATTTCTCAGCCATATTAATAATTGGCTTTTCCTTTTTTTTTATTGCAATCCATTAACACTACCTTCCTAATGCATCTGACAGACTGTGATTCCATAAATAATGAAACATAATGTAACAACTGAAATGACAGTTCAAAAACATTTCTCTTGTTTTCTCACACTAATGTGCTGGTATAAATGATGATGCCATTTCAAGTATTTTGAACACCCAAAAACTAACTAAATATAACAGAGTTCATATAAGCACAATTTAGCTTGAACACGCGAACAAACTCAAAGATGATCAGGAACGGCAAAAATAGCTCACAATCATTAAGTCAGCCCAACTTCAAGGCAAATCCCAGCGCTTCCAGATGGAGATCAGAGTTTATGTCTAATCTGGCTCCGAGGCAAAACTGCTAATATTTGCATGTTGCTTTTTCTCTCTGCTTCTCCCATGTAGATTCATTTCTTCAAAAGTTAATTGCTGGTTGCGCATGAAATAGTTAATTCTCATGTTAGATTAATAGCAGAATAAATGAAGAAAATAAATTAGTGTGGGTGGTCCAAACAACTGCCAACAAAAGTTAAAAATCTGTGGAAAAGGTGAAAATATGCTTTTTCTGTTATTTCACTTATGTCAATCTATGCTATGTTAACAAAATAATATTTCAATCTAGTGTTTGAGATTGGAGGGGATTTTGCTAATGGGAAATGACACATATAAATAGCCCACTGTATATGTAATTTCACATTTGGGAAAAATGTTGGGGCGGCTGTAGTTCAGGTGGATAGAGCTTTCGTCTACTAAACAGGAGGTCAGCAGTTCGATTCCCCTGACTACATGTCAAAGTGCCCTTGGGCAAGACACTGAACCCTACATTGCCTCCCGATGTGCCTATCAGGTGTATGAATGCTTAGAAAAGTATGTTTCAATATAGGTGTTGTGTGAATGAACATGTAGTGTCAAAGCACTTTGAGTGGTCACATGACTATAAAAGCACTATACAAGTACAGTCCATTTACAGAGATTCCTCTATGTAATAATTCCTCTGTTTTAGAGGGTTTTCTTTGCAAACCACATAGTGTAGAACTGAACAGATAATAACTGGGTTGTGAAAGTAAAATTAAAAAACAAATATTTCATGGAGACTTAACTGGTTACATATCTGGATGATTTGAGCAAAAGTCAATGTAATACCTATAATCAGAGGTAAGATACAAATATGCTAAATCTGCTTTCTTAATAATTTATCAAAACAAAAACACAGATAAATGTAGTATTCTTCTCTTTTTGTTTATTCTTCTATACCCAAGCAGTCTTACTTGACAGCAAGAGAGTCTCACTTTGGAGAAGCATGGGGAAATTCTGATAGAAAGCTAGTCTGAGTTGACAGCTAAAATCACCAGAAAAGCTAATTCTTCCTCCATCTGAAACAAGTCAAATC
Source organism: Leptatherina wallacei (assembly GCA_028567055.1). Classification (NCBI taxonomy): domain Eukaryota; kingdom Metazoa; phylum Chordata; class Actinopteri; order Atheriniformes; family Atherinidae; genus Leptatherina; species Leptatherina wallacei. The sequence continues at coordinate 15,643,130 of JAOXYM010000019.1, forward strand.
TGAAGACATTCAGAGCATTTTGAAGCAAACGTTATATCGTGGATTTTTTTTTTACACATCACTTTGTAAGAGAGAGTTATTTATTTTGTCACAATTTTCACAACCAAGTGACACCTGTGGGGCCATGCCTCATTAAGTACATGGTGACTGTGCAACGTATCCTTCCACTGATTTGCCAAGTCCGTCAGGATTTGTGTCATACTTGTTGGAGAGCTTGTTGTTTGCATTACTTTTACAAAGATTTAAAAGATGTTTGTGGTTTTCCATGGTGTTCAGGCATTTTCACTGTCTCAGTTGTTGTGGGGTTTAAATCAGCAGTAATGTCAGTCTGCAGTGATCAGCAGTAGTATATCCGTTCCCCTGCCACCATGCATGCAATGATATAGAACCACAAGGATATTCTTTATTTGAAAAAATGCAGCCAAATAAGTGTTTGATGCAAAAGTGATCTACCATATAAATATTTATATTTTCTTAGTATAATTTACTGTTAATTCAGTTTATTTATGTATAATTTACAGCACAATTAAGCTACAGTTATTGCACTTTATACTGTTTCTATTAACCAAGTGTAGGTTGCTTAATAGATAAATAAATTAAGGTATCTCTCCTGGAACGTCTGCCTGTTCACATATAGGCTGTATGCAAACGCTTCTAAACTTGTATGTATTGTATATCTATGGGTAAGGATGTCACAATTATAGATTTTTTTGGTACAATTATTGTCAAAGAAATAATCACGATTTCTGCTGCTGTGCCGGCGTGCACAATATAGAGTTGAGAGGATAGAATTAGCTAATGTAATGGTATCTATGGATTTTTTTTATTTAAATTTTTTTACACATTAACAACAAAATTATTACTCATGCCATGTAAAAAAAATTCTAATTTGGCATAATCTCTGCAAGAGAAGCTTATTTTGGGCATGTAGGTGCTTTGTCACAGCTGTTAACATAATTCACCAAAAACCACTTTAGACTCCTTATTTATGAAGTTTCTGATACAGTACAAGAGGGTCACTAAATGACTAGGATGAAAATATTCATGATTCAGTTTTTTTAATACTTGTTCCCGTTGTTATATCTGTTAATTGCCTTCATCATTAGTGCGCAGGTGCTAGGCGTGGATTAGTGTACAGTACACTCTTGCTCATGTCCTAGGATTGGATGCTGACAGGAGGGGGTGTTTACTATAAAGGCCTGGAGCATGAATGTTGGGTTGCTCATCTCCCTTTCCTTCCAACCAGCCACTACGTATCTGCCCTCCAACCATGTAGCTCATATATCTGGTATTTAGGAGTTTATATGGGTGGGATGCTATTTTCCTTTATATCCAGTTTCCTCCTGTTTTGTTTAGTTAGGGCGGTAAGTTGATTGAATTTTCTTTTTCTTTTGTTTAGCATAGGTTATCTCCTTCTTTGCAGGTAATTTGGTTTTGTTTATTGTGTTGGCCTTGGCCTACCCTGATGTAATAACTCCCTTTTCAGCAGTATTAAATATATGAACCATAATACTTTGTAACTGTGAAACCTAATTTTGTTTGTGGCTGCTTGAGATTTGAGGAAGATGGGTAATTTCTGTGTTATGCCTCGGCCTCCCTGAGGCATCAAGAGGGTCACAAGGGGGCTGAAGCCTACCTCAACTTTATTCTGGCACAAAGGTACAATAGCAGGAAAGAGGCAGAGAAAATGGAATAAATATAAGTGCCAAACACTGGACTCAAACTCCATACTCATGTGAAAAAGAAACTGCAAACTCTTTCAATTCTAACATTTTACATATCAGGACATACAGAAAATCTAGACATTACCATGTGTAAAAATGAGGCAAATAAATACAACCTTTAGATGGACTATAGCACATGACTTATAAAACTGTGTTTTTATTCAAATATTTATTCAACAAAAACTCGCCAAAATCCAGAATCAGAGTGTGAACAAGTTAGTAGACTCAATGATTCAACAGCTTGGGGAACAACTTTAGCAGCAATCATTTGAAATGATCTTTTTCTGTATGATATTTTCAGTCTCTTGCATCATCGGAGAGGAATTTTGGGTGACTCTTCTTTGAAACTTTACCTTGAGTGATTAAATTTTGCCAGCATTTGTTTATGCACAGCTTTCATAAGGTTCAATCATATTACAACAAGGTTGAGAACTGGACATTGACTGGGTTGTTGCAATTTGAGATGCTGGTGTGCTTAGGATCATGCTGCATGACCCAATTTTTGCCAAGGTTTAGCTGTTTGACAGATGGCCATACATTTGACAGTAAAGTACCACTTTCATATATATCTTTGATCTTATATACACATATACTGTAGATATTTGAACATATTTTAGAAAAAAAAGGTGAGATGTAATTTACAAGACACAGGTGGACAGCTTTAATGGTACCTGGCTTGGAGACAACAGTGACATAAAAAGGGATTTCAGATCAAAAACATAGTATTAATAACAATAAATGAAAGAAAACTAGGGTGCACTCCATAAAAGATTCTGAAACATGATAACTGAGGATTGCTATTGACAAGTATGTTTCACTTCCTGTAACAGATCCTGCAGCATGAGACACATCAGCATGAGTGAAAGTGAGTTACACTCAGAGGGAGCAGAGGCTGCTGACTCAAGTTTTGTGGTTTCATGTAGGGAAAAGGGGATCGAGACAGAAAGTAGGAGGAAGAAAATGAAGAGTGGTGCTCTTAAAGCTAGAGTTATGGGATAGATATAAACAGAGGAATGAAAAGCAAGAAGCCAAAGAAGAGAGCAGATGGAGAGAAAATGGAAACAAAGTGAAAGACAAAAACTAGGCGAAAGAGGAATATGTAGACATAGAAACTCCATGTTTTTACACATGCTTAGAGAATAATAACACTGTGCCGAAAAAAATATAGAATCTTCCCTCGATAGCATGTCATGATAAGGTCATGCAAGTTTTAGGCAGATGTTTAGATGCTTATTCATTAATACTGTCTGGGGTCTGCTTAATTGGTCCCAAATCAACTGTGCAGCATGACAATCAGCCCAAACATATGGGTAGAATCATAGCAAATAATCTTCAACAAAAAGGACAAGGACTCTGGCAACATGTTACCCTGAATGGAGTTCTGGTCTCAACACAATCAAGTCAGCTGGGGGATTAGGGATAAAAACGGTGGGGAATTCCCTCAAACTATGTCAAGTATTAAAAACTGATATGATGTTTTAAAGAATCGTGCATAGACAGGATTTCTATTTTTTTTCTCCCATTATCGCACGTTGCATTCAGTTACTTGATTAACTAAAGTGATTAAATCTTGCATTTTGATTTTTAATACATTTGTGCATAAAAGTTTCATTTAAAAAATTATTTCTAAAACCAAAGGGTTTTCTGAAAAATCTTAAACCTATCCTATCTTTTATTCCTCCCCCCTGAAATCTAAGATAAAAAAGAATAAAACATTCACGAGGTTAAAGCTTATGAAGAAATTCTATTAGGTAGGAATCCAGAATCATGAGACCAAGCCAGCTGCCTCAACATGGAATTCATGGAATTTTGGCATTTCTTTACTTGTTGCTGGTAAATATAAACTCTTATCATTACTGGCAGCATGAAAGTCAACCTCCTGAGAAAATCAGTACCATAAAGATAAAAGCATCTGATAAAATGTCAGTAATATGGAACAACAGCACCAGCATGCCTTTTCCAAATTTTTATTTAAATACCAACAGGTGTTTTTTGCCATATACACTAGATGCATATCATAAAGGGTGGAATTCTGCCAATGAGGATTCCCCAGCCACTCCCAATCCAACAGCAGGGAAATTATCTCCACAGTGAGTTCTGGCTTGGCTCCAGGACCCCCACACAGCTGCCACAGACCCATTAATTTCGAAGCAGTATAGGTGTGTCCAAACTTTTAACTGCTACTCCATTTCTGAGGCAAATATTGGATACTTTGCCGAAGAGAATAGATGTGCAAAAAACAAAAAAAATTTTTTGAGTCAGTGGCACAAGAATAAATGTCTCTTTAGACTTACAAATGACTACTTTATATGTGCAGAGTTACTAAATGTGATCAACTCTTGCTGGGTAAAGCTATTTTATCAGATTTTTTTAACATGGCAATCTTTCCCTAATTTCTCGAGCAGTTGATGAACACTCACATATCCCCTGCTCTTCACTCATACTTTCACTGTGTCTTACAAAGTGTGTCAGAACTTCACATGCTTTTTTTGGGCTTTCCATTTGCTGGTTTAGTGTCTTTTCTATCAAACTGTGTTTTTGCATAGCGACATACCAACATTAACTACCACATTTTCGGAATGGTATGCAGTGATTTTTGCTAACTGAGTAGCCAGCAGTCATAAGAAGGACATATCAGTGGCAAATAATACATCATTGTGAAAAGACTGCTTGTCACATTACATGCTAGCTTTTTTATTAAATGGTTCAGCTCCTTCTGTGAGAAGGGCAAAACTTTGATACTTTGTGTTTATTCTGAGAGTTTATTCAATGTGTCACATTCTGATTGTCCAGCAATGCAATTATTTATTAAATTTAGCTCAGGAATAGTTTGTCTATGCTAAGACTATTTTATTTTCTAACAAGATATGGAAAATATAAAACTCTCTAACACTAAGTTTAAGTTGCACATCCTCTCGACACCTCTGCTCCTCTGACTCATTGTATCTTCTCCCCTGCATCCTCCCCATCAGCTTCCTTCATTCTGTGCCCCAGGGGGCAGCAGGAGACATTTTTGTCCTTCATCTGACATGTTGTACTCCAGTGATTTATACCTCTGCACCTCTGCTTCTTTCTTCCTCTCTCCAGCTTTCTGCCCCATTCACTTCTACCTCCTTGTAGCCCTTGTTCATTGTCCATTTTTTTCTACATATACACCTGCAAACATCCTGACACAAGGACACACACACACATACACACAGAGAAATGGCCTCGAGCCACACTGAGTATAGGGGAGAGGTCTCTAATCCTGTCCCAATGAGAGTAGGCCTGCTGGGGGATTAGAATGGGACTGTGGGTGGCTCAAAAGATGGAGGGTATAGAAGGGTGGACAGCTACAGAGAGGGTGTGAAAATGAGTAATAACCCTGTTAGATGGTCACAGTGATGCGGATAGAACCTAGGGTGGAAGGAGTAAATACACATTATCTAAATTGACTCTTCAGCTTTCATTCCTACCTGTGTGAAAAGTAGGTCATTCACTAATCAGCTTTATTTAAGAGGCATAAAATTAAGGTAGTATTAATTTCATTCAACATTTCAATAGCTTAAAACATTAACTGACTGAATTTACTGAATCTCTGACTCATTAATGCAGAAAGAGAGCAACAAGAGCGCCTAAATGGACAAGTGAGGACAAAGAACCATGCAAAAAGACATGGAGTTGATATTTGCCTCTGTTGTTTAATTGATATCAGTTGTTACAAAAGGAAAAAGTGTCAACTGTAACTCCCCCTGTATTTAAGTAAACAGAATTAAGAACTCCTAACCTCAAAAAAACTAAATTCATTGCAGTTCTTCAAAGATCTATATTTTACATAAAGGTAGTGTTTTAATTATTATTAAACAAGAATTACTGTTGGTTAGTCTTTGACTAATGCATTTAATCTTGGTACATCACAGTTCTAATATAACCAACATCACTAACAAGTTACAACTACATTACATTAGCCACATATTAAAACAGTCAAGCATGTGGATACCGTGTAAGATCATGAATTATTTTAACATTTACAAAGATGGCTGACAAAAAATTGAGCAAAAGATATAGCAAAGGAAACTGGTTAACCAACTGCAACATGAATGTTAACTTGTGTAACTTCACAATACCAACCAAAACTTAATATGATTTAAGTTCATCCATCTTCTTCTGCCCACCCATCACCTCATAGCCCCTAATTCATAACTTCAGTTCTTAGTGAATTATTGTCTGAGGTTTACAAAATATGCTTTTCACCTTTAAATGAATCACTCAACTCATGTGTCATGTTTGTTGCTATGGAGAGTGCAATCTGGTGTCTTTCCAAGTAAATGAAATGAAACAAAGTCCTTCCTTTTCTATTTCATCCCTTTGCTTCCACCTGTTGAGATCCCTTCCTCTGCCAGCTTGAGTTTGTGACAGGAAACAGCATGTGTACCAGCCCACCCTTTGATAGGGAACATCAGGAGTAGTTTCACAGCACAGCCAAACACAAAAGTGTCTGAACAGCATTCAAAGGCATGCCTTCCTCAGATGCTAGCTGCCCTGCTTACATGACTATTATGAATTCAGTTGTCTGTCCCATGCACACATCCACATATGCTGAGCAACACATGCACACATAAAAGACACTTTCAAAGCTTGAGTCAGAATATTTCAATTATATATTTTATTACATAGTACTTCATTTGTTTTTATATTGCTGCAGAGTTGTTACAATTTCCGGGATGAATAAAGTATCTATCTATCTATCTATCTATCTATCTATCTATCTATCTATCTATCTATCTATCTATCTATC
>JAOXYM010000019.1:15665711-15678572 GCA_028567055.1 Leptatherina wallacei
AAAAAACTCTGCTACAACAATAATTTCCCTCAAAAAGGGATAAATAAAGTATTTTTCATTTCATTTCATTTCATTAAGGAAGAACTCTTGGAAATGAGTACTACTACTAGTAGTACTACTACTACAGTAGATGTCCTACTGTTCTGGAAGTTTACTTGAAATTGACAGATTCTGTGTGAATCATACTTATATATTTTAAAACTATAGACAACCCATTATCTCGTGTGAAAAGACTGTATTCTCATGAAAAAAATATTCAGTTTTCTTTGAAATAAAGAAGAGATAAATAAACAGAACTGTATAGCACTCTTTGAGGGTGGCTTGTGGTACACTGTGGTTATTCTTTCTTGCCAACTAGCTGGGTTTACATGGAGCACTCTAATCAAATGTCCAAACAGAATAAAAATGCATCATGTAAGGTAAACACTTTAGCGGATCAAATCAGCCTTGATAGGAAAGAATTTTCAATCCCATCAAGTGGGATGGTTTAAACCTTTTCACGATCAAATCAAGCATCTGAACAGTCAGAAGGTTAATAATAAGAAAAAATCTTCTTCCGAATTAGAATGTATTGCGCGTGTCAAAAGTGTTGCGATTGTATTTAATCTTTCCATCATGTAAACACATGATTGCTTTATTCAGCATCCATGTAAACATGTCAGCTGGAAACGTCTGACAAGATAGATTTCAGTCAGATAGATGAAATATGCGTCCATGTAAATGCAGCTTATCATGTGAAAAGACAATGAGACATGTTTGATAAGGCACTACTTATTCAGCAATTGTTTCCAACACCTCCCGAAAATGAAAATCTACTATTTTTTTAAAAATCGGTTTGTTGTTGTTTTTTGTATTTTTTCCTTGTTTTTGTTTTTTTTTTTCCAAAGAAAAAGCCATCAAATCAGCCATTTCCTGCCAGGCTTTCCTTTTTTTGTAGATATTGAAATGTGAACAAAACACTGATTTAAATGTAGTTACCACATCATTAATGAAACTGATATTCACTTACTTATCTAATATACTCTCGCTGAATCATTCAAACACAAAAAATGAAGCTTTAATCACATTACACTGAAGGTTGGTTTGGCACTGTACACAACCTTCTGGACTGAAAAACATTATCTCTGCAATGAGGCATGTTGGATTTCATATTACACCAGACATAGACTTAGCTAAATCAGTTCAAAATTTTGTGGTGTTTGAATTCATTCTTAAAAAGCAACTGCAAAAAAATACAAATGTAATAACAAAAGAAAAGATAATAATGGCAGTTTAACAAAACGAATGCCTAAATGACTTATGACAAATTAGATGAATAACTGAAGTTGAACAGAACTTCTTTAAATGAATGAATGAATGAATTGATTTATAAAATAATTAATAACAAAAAAGGTACAAAATAATTAATTTGCTGTCTTTGAAAGTGCCATGTTTTGTGCTGCCTCTAGCCAGAGGCTACAAAGACTTGGCAACACACTTCAGTGCACAGTTTACACTAATTTCACATTCAGTCAAAGAATGAGATCCCACACTGAGCCTTCAGCAAAATATTTTGCTCTGGGTCCCTCAAATAATGCTAAAGAGATTTACCTCTACTCTGCCCTCACTGTTAATCAATACAGTAGCACAATGTTCTTTCTCCTATCAAAAAGCAGTGAGACTGCTGGAGCACAGCCTATGTGTGTTTATTTGTGGAGTTACACCCATTCATGATTTTGGGATCTTCTCCAATTCTGAAAACTGAATTTAGATGGTGATAGATTCCAATACCATAACTCTTTAATTTGAATTTCAATATTAACATAAGATCATCCTTTATTAAACAACTTAAAAAGTTCCATTTATGTTGGAAATCAAGGCATTAAAAGTCGAAACTACCATTGAGTATTTAGTGCTGCAGTTTGTCTGTACTCATTTCTATATTTTCACCAAATGATCACAATGACACAGTATCGTGTATCACACCCTTGCCAGCTGATTGGTCCTCTATGCCCCTCTGAAAAGTCTGAAATCGCATTGTTTGCTTCATCAAGTTTAATTTACCCTTAAATTTGGAGCAAACTCCATACTCTAATCATTATTTATGATGCAAAATGCAGTCATCGCTCTTCAACACCTGTAGTGGGGGTGTGGGGGTTTGTGAGGGTACCACAACGGGACAAAAATACAAGTTTGTACTTGAGCGTTGTGAGACATTTTTAATGGTCTCAGCATTTAAAGGGACACCATATAACGTCCTAAAAAGTCATTAAATCCAGCAGCAAAAATGCACAGTTAGCAACAGAGTTATTCAACGTGCCTTCCTTGTGTGTGTGTGTGTGTGCGTGCGTGCGTGCGTGCGTGCGTGTGTGCGTGCGTGCGTGCGTGCGCGCGCGTGCGTGCGTGTGTGAGTAGCGGGGGAGGTGATACATAAGAAATAGAGATGTAGTCTTTGCACTGTATACAACTCTGCATTAAATTAAGATTTCACTTTTGATAGAGTAAAACACTATTACTAGATGCAGATTTGTTATCTTTTAAATCATCTTTTAGCGTCTTCTAACAGTGATTAGTAAGGCTAACTGTAATGAACTTGTTGTGTAGCTAGTTCAGTCAAAGCAGTTAGTGTATTTACTAAGCAAATGAGGCCTTAGCTTGAAGTTTTCAAACAAGATACAACATCCAGCATTGTCCAGAACAGACAGTGGTTGACTGCAAGACCATGTGGTCCAATAAAGGTCTTTGGCAATGTCTCTTAAGCACAGAGACGTTTTAAGTTTCTCTGATTCTTTTGTTAATGTGCACTGTAGATGATGTGAAATGCAAAGCATTTGAGAAATATTGTTTTGGAAGTATTCCACAATCTTTTTAGGCAATCTTTCACAGATTGGTGAGCCTCAACCAATCTTTACTTCTGGCTCTCTGCTTCTCTCGGATATCCCTTTTTTATTAGAGATGTAGCAAGCATTACATTTTACAATAACTCATTTTATGCACAGAACTGTCAAATTTCTCAGTTTAGACATTTGTAATGTCATGTATGTTCTGTTGGGAAGTCTGTCTGTCTGTCTGCAGACAAAATAACATGCTAGGATTGCTGGATAGTACATTTATTAAACTGATTACTAACTACTAATAATTACATAATTTCCAAACCACATTTTTGCTGTAAGTGTAAATCTCCATATCAACACTGGTCCTTTTTTTTGTCCAGTAACAACATCAGACTATGCAGTTTGGATCCATATGTGTACTGGGACACGGATAGATGACCCCAGTCCAATATCTGATCTATGAATGATGTCAGTATCTGAGCCTGCTACTGATACTGGATTGGATCGGTCCCAACTTTTTTTTTACATGTATCTAATTCTGTTTATCCACATTCTTCTAGCAACATGGAGAAACTGGCACAGAATATAATGCACTGGATGAGCACATCATGCAAGTACACACATTTACACACACTGACTAATCCACTCCTACTCAGAGATGCTTTTGGAATAATAACCAAAATGGTAAAATATTCCATCCATCAATCAACCTCCTGAAATACAAGCACACGGTAGGGTGCTGGCTGAGCAGATATATTTATAAATCAGATTTGATGTTTTCTGTCTGCCAGTCTGCCTTTTATGTTTCTTTCTGCCATTTACTATGTCAGAATCTCTGGTCGTCCCAGACACAGATTAAAGAGCTGAAACTGATCTGTGATCAGCCATGCTCTAATCCCTTCCATGTTGGCTATCATTACTTCATCTCTGTATGACAGAGAGAGATGCCAGAAGACAAGATAAGCATTTATCAACCAAAGATGTTAAAATTTACCCCCAAATATCTTTATTTGGGCTCACAAATAAGCATATTGTAAATTTTAATGGTTACCATTAATTAACCAACTGTTTAATAAGAGAATTAATTAAATTCCAAATGAATCAACTGAGGTGCAGAAGGATTGACCAGACTCAATCTACTGCTGGCCTGACTTCTTTAATATTTGTCTCAGTAAAAACTCTCAACAGCTCGGAATTAAGCTCATTATTAATAAACTCACACAGCAGATATTAATTAGTCATTTCACCTCTTTCTAGAAAGGTCAGGATTAACAAGAAGGATTCCTGAAGAGCATATCAGTAGAGTGTACAATGGCAAGAGTGATGGTGACAAAAATATATAATACAATTGAGTCCAATAGTTTACCCCAAAGCCTTCCGAGAACTGTTAATTTACAAAAGACAAATTGTTGTTGTTGCTTTCATTACCAATTATACTCAAATGGCCCAAAATATTTTGATTTTGTTAATATTAAATTAGGGCTGGGCGATGTGGCCTCAAATCTATTTTGACACCCCTATTATATATGCATATATATATATATATATATATATATATATATATATATATATATATACACACACTTAACACACGTACAAACAACTATTAACAGGAAATAGTATTTGTGGTAAGTTGTTCAATGAACCTGTAGAAGGGCAGACCTGCCTGAAATGCCAATTATCGTACACTTTAGCCAAACTGGTACAGGTACCTGTATACACCAACCTACATTCAAGCACATCAACAAAGCACAAGGTACATTCTTCCATTTATGGTACTGGTCAGTAGAACCAAACATGCACTCAGATAAACTCAAACGCTCACACAGAATGATCCATCTCTTAGCCTACTCTGCTGAAATAGTCTCAGTCAGTCAGTCAGTCAGTCAGTCAGTCAGTCAGTCACACACTCTCTCTCTCTCTACCTCTCTCTACCTCTCTCTCTCTCTCTCTACCTCTCTCTACCTCTACCTCTCTCTACCTCTCTACCTCTCTCTACCTCTCTCTACCTCTCTCTACCTCTACTACAGGAGCACAAAGCTATGTTTTCCAAGTACCCAGTTGGCTCCACTCCATTCTGTGTCAAAGCTTTTCCTTTTAGTCTACAGAGAAAAAAGAGGAGTGTTTCTTCAATGAAAGTAGCCCAAAGATTAATTCACTTAATCTTGGCCTGTAAATGGGGTATTCAAGCGACTTAAAAAACAAATTGAATGCAAAGGCAGAGAGTAATAACAACATTTGTCTTAGCTACAGCACAATCCCCTTTTCCACAGCACTCTTCCACATGAGCTGGTGGCTGGATATCCAACATGCATTATGACAGAAGTAGACCTGTGCAGACACACAATCATGGTCCAATAAGCACAAAAACGATATTTCTCACATATATTTACACACATTTTTCACTACACAAATCAACTGTAATACTTTAAGTGAAAAAAGATGAAGAGTGAAACAAATCAGAAACCGTCTACTGCATATTGGGTGTGATTGGGTGTGTGTGCGAGAGAGACCAAGAGTTAAAGAACTGAACAGATGCTGTGCTGTGGATTTTAAAATGTAATCCCAGGATTCATTACCCAACATGCACATGCACATGCCGATCAAAGAGTTAATGTTGCTGAATGTAGGTTAAACTATAGAAGGACCAAGCAACAGTTTAACCCTCAATTCATAATGTGCTTATTGTCACCAATAATTCAAGAACAATTTTGCTCTCACAAACTCTTAACTAACGACCCAGTAATGTTGGTTGATAAATTGTACATGAATAATATCAAATGTAACTGAAGTCTCAAAGTATCATTAGATCGCTGCACTCACTATTTGTTTTTACTAAATAATCATTAATCTGTAGTTTCTTATGACATGTACGTGTGGCTCAGTTGTTTTATCTGGTGAAAAAGACATCTCCCCTTCTCTTATGTAGAACAATTGTGACAAATCAAAATGTTTAACTAACACTGGACTTACAGCATCCGCAACTGGATATCAACACACTGTCTGTTTTGAATGTGCAGCATACCAGATTCATCAAAGAAGCACAAGGGACATTTTGAGAGATGCATGATGGATGCCAAATTAGCCATTGTTAGAGGGCAACACCTTTCGGAAAAAAGGTCAAAAGTGCTTCTTTAAACTATTTATTTATGTATTGTAAACTCTATTAACACAAGATAATTACAGAGGCATATAACTAAGTAAACATATTTGTTGGGACTTTCACAGTTCACTTTTGCCATCTAAAACTAAAGTAACTCAAAGGTTATTATAATAATTATGGAAACGATTATTTTTTCATGGCATAAGTCAATTAACAGTGTGACCATGGCTGGAGAAAAGGTCAGTCTAAAAATTTAGCAAACAGCATCAACTGTAAAGATCTGAATACAAAGCCAATCACTCAGTAATTAGGAAGTGTTTTAAAAAGAGCAACGGTGAAATGAACAACATGGACCCAAGCAGTGACATACACCTGTGTTAAAACGTGGCATAATTCTTGGCATAATTCAGTTAATAAAACTGAAAACAAAGAGTATTATGTTGATGTCATTACTAAGTGAATTAATATGTGCCAATATATTGTAAGTTAGCTTGTCAGTTACTATGGTCAAATGTATGTACAATGCAACATCTGAATGTGGCTCAGAAAGCAGAAAAGGACCACAGGTGCCCAAGTTAAAATGAGCACTAGAGCAGAGCCCAGTAGTCTTTAGCTGCAGATTGGCTGCTAAAATGAAAAATGCTGTACTGTTGAGTGGGATGCCTTGTTGCAGCAGTAACCCTTACTTTGTTGGACACAAAATAACCCATTACACTGATGCACTCCCTTGCATTGGCCGTTGTTCAAAGGCTTGTACTAGGGGTATAACACTACTGCTGGTGCGTCTACACCTTATTTCTAGCGGCACAGAGGAGTGACTGTTCAGTCCTACTTTGAGCAGATAATTTCACTGCTGTTTTGGAACCAATGATCTGAATCAATTTCACTTACTGTACAATGCTGTACAATTTACCTTACCCTATTTACAGGTTAAGTATCGCCATGTGGCTGGAAGATTTTATGACTGACAAAAATGACAAAGAGAAGGATCAAAGAGTAGTGGGTAAAGAAACATCAAGGGTCACCTAGTTTTCCATATATAAAGCTACCACTAATCTCAAACTTAATTTCACTTTGCTTTGCACAGACAGGGTGGAAAAAAATGTCAAACTTGGGAATACACAATATGCATCTAATTCACAAAATGCCTGAATCTAAATCAAAAGTCAGATCAAAACTCAATCCAGTAAACATACTCTAGAAATGGACTTAAAGAAAGAAACGGATGTTGTCATTTTCTTATCTGAAGCATCTATGATAAGTAGATGTTTTGGTCGTTTTTGATAAGGCCCAAGTGTAAGCATTTTCAAAGGGGGGTGGTGACATACCCTGATCAATCTTCTGACTAAGGCTGCACTGCTATGCAGCTACAGATTATAATAACAATGATAATATCAAACGACAAGGTGTCATAGAAAATCTTTGCTCTCTGAACCATCTTTACTTGAGGTGTCTCTCCTCATCCCTGTCACTTTTCTGATGAGTACTGCCTTGGCCTTCTTTTCACTTCCATTTTACCAGCTCATTCCGCAACTCAGAGACCCTTGTTCAATGAGGTGGACAGATTCTGACGGGTTCTAATGAGAACACATTCCACTAGAATAACTTTCTGATCACTGCCAATTACACAGGCGGACACATATAGACTTACTGTGTCACATACAGCGAAGCAAGAATGTGGCTTCTTATATCTACAGATGAAGAGATAACTATTTACACAATACACTCCATGTTATCTATGAACTCAGTAACATTCAGTGATCCAGACAGGTTTGTGTGTATATGTAAGAAAAGAGCAAGGCAAAATAAAAATAGAGGTAGTGTGAACTGCAAAGTGTGTATCTCTCTGACAGTGAGTGCACAAGTTATGTTACTGACATTGTTAAGGGAATTATGTTGTATGACTTGTCAGTGTGCATTTGCATCACTGTGGTCTTGCTCCCATGGTGAAACATTGATAACCCCACAGTGGAATTCACATTCCAAAAAAAATAAAAAATTCCACTCCTCAAAGAAAATAACACATGAGTCCAAGTGCAAATCTAAAGTTAACGGTCATGGTATATTTAAGTACTTTTTTTCCTGTGGCTGTTATAGACTTTATAAAAATACGGGGAATAAACTAAAAAAAACTCAACCCAAGCATGCAGAACAATAAAGTCATATTTTCACAGAAATCTTGAAACGATTTAGAAATTTTGAAAAAAAAAGAAAACATGCACAGAGGCACCAAGTATCTGGACTGCTTTGTACAAAAATCAGCTTTTCTTGGGGCTTAGATACTTTGATCTATGAAGAAGAAGCTTGTTCGAGTTAAACAACTTACAGCTATTGTTCAATTGTTATAAATATATTAAAAAATTTTCATCATGAATTTGCCTGCCAAGTGGAGTTGTGAGGATAAGAAAGAGGGCGTCAGAGCTGAGGGACAGTGTCAGATGTTATTTAAAACCAACAGGGCCTCCCTCATTAAGAAATCATTTTAAGACTTAATGTTTCTAAAGTGGCAGAGAAAAGCCCTTTGCAGAAACTGGATCAATGAGATTTACACACAACCAGGCAGACCAAAAGAGGATTTACCATCAGAAGATCAAAATGTCAAGTTTTGTTCACTGAGAGACAGAGAAGCCACTAGACAGAGAATTTACTAAAATAAAAATGCAAGCCTGCTTAAAATACTATCAAAAGACAGTTGTCCGAAAGTCGTCTCAGAGGACAAGTAGTACCATAAAACCATTTCTCAGAAGGGGAAACACGTCCACGTGGTTTGCTAAGATATACCAGCATTTAATTGTGAATGTTGGGAAATAATCCCATTTACTGATTAATTTAATTTTGAGAACTATGCAGTAACATGAGGATGTATGCAAGGATACAAATAGACAGAATGATATACTGCAGTGACAAGACCCACAGTGACACATCAAGATGAGATTATTCCCATTCTTGGCAGTGTTTTGTCACAATGGAGTTGGACATTTACGTTAAAACAATTCCACTACCTCTGATGTGCATCTCTGCAGGGAAGGATTAAAACTGTAGTGCTGTCACAGACTTTCCACCAAAGTCACCTAATCTCAACTTTACTCAACATTACTGTGGGTTGACAAGTGAAGGAAAACAAGCATTCTGTGATTACAAGAAGCTCGGAACATTGTTTAGATTAGATTATGTCGTTTAAAAAAAAATAAAAAAATACAACATAACTGCAGTCCATTTTTCTTTTCCTGCCTGACAGTAATAATTGTTATCATGCAACATAATTATCAAATGAAATTCAATCATCTGTTATAGGATGTTGTTTTTCAATAAGACTGGTGAATATTCAAAGGGAGTAAATTATTCATAATTTGACAGCATAAGCAAAATTTAAGAGTTCTATGTGGCTGAAAGAGGAGCACGCTATGTGACTGTCTGGTTATGATCAGAGTCAGTGGATGGACACATGCTCACGCACAGCAGAGTCACTGCTTGCATGAGCGTGCACAAGCAGACACGTTACATTACTCTCTTGAAAAAGCTTCTTTTTTCCTCAATCATACATAGCCTATTTGTAATCAGGACCGGAGAGAGTGCAGTGACAGACTCTGAGAAGAGAGACTAAGTGGATACCAAATGATGAACAGACGAGTCTTGAGAGGAGGAAAATTACTTGGGCCAGATGATAAAACCACTGAGGATAGCTGAGTAAGGATCGACAGAATTAGAAATATGCAGGGACAAAGAAAAGGGAAAGGGCAGAATTGTGGGGGAAAAAAAGGAAAAGAATAATGAGACGCACTAAGGACCCAGTGAATGGAGAGAAGAGTGGTAGAGAGAAAGATGAATCATTGAGGTAGTTAGGTTGAAGCTGCTAGCAAAAAGGAGCAGAGCATGAGCTGCCTTTTTTTATTGAATTCTTTAAAATAAGGTGAATAGATCGAAAAGAGCAAGGTAAAGTTTAAACTGAGGAAAATAAATATTTTTATTAAAGAAAGTGCAAATTATGGATGAATTTTAAAAAACAGGAGGAATAGAGTAATTTTAATAGATTGTGGCAGATGTGAAGAGAAACATGGCAGAGCATTGAACATTCAGACCTCATCTCAATGCATAGTAAACATGCACACATACTAAAATGCAAGAAAGCTCACAAACACAAACAGCCAAATATAGCAACACACCAAGTGCTGAGTTACTCTAATCTGAGCCATACCAGTCTGCCTCTTCCTGCCTTAATCCCATCATTATCACCCCCTAATGGGAGACACTTAGACACACATGTACACAAACGGAGAAAAGACACAACACGGCTAATATGTTTACCTGTGTTGGTTTTTACAAAATTGCGAAATCAATTTGCATTTTTCCATCAGTCTGATGATATTATTGTGACAGTGATTTATAATGTTGACAGTGAAAAGACTAAGAAAGAACACTCCAGTGTTACTGGAAGAAGGGCTACACAGGATTGTTTGGGCATATCAGATAATACATGCGATAATTTGGTTTGGATGAGATACAACTAGCACATTTTTAAAAAATAGTAGAAGTACAGGGTGCATAAACCAGCTTTGATGGGGCTTTTTAGTCTAATACCGGAAGATCTAATGGTTCAAACTAACATCAAGCACTTGTGTTGGCAACAAGATGCTTCTAGATGCTGTAATTCGGTTCCATGTGATATGGAAATAATTCCACTGAGAAACAGTGACGTTACGCTGGAGGTGAAACCAGGCTGATTTTTATGTCAAACGGCCTGGCAAGCTTAATGACATGTGGGCAGGCTAATCTCTTTCTACATCAGACAGACTAAGGGCATCCCATTAAGTCACCCAGAGTGTCACTAACATACTGACTTAAAGGTACATTCTTTACTTTCACATGCATTTAAACCCTCTCCTTAAGGCTTGTCCTACACAGCTGGTAATGAATAACGTTGGTGCAAAGCTGAGTTCAAAGCTAAATAATGACTAAAACTGCTGTTTCAGTCTATGAGGTTAATCTAAACTTTCCTTATCATGCTCTACAGATGAGTCAGGACTATGTGCATGTAAAATATACTTTTTATTCAATGAGCAAATATTAAAATTTTTCTGAGTGAAGCTCAGTCATAAAGTGTGTTGATCTGAATTGCAGATTAAAAAATTTAATTCTCAGTGATTATGATAAAGCATAGTAGGTGGTGAGAGACCTTGCCTTGACAACAACAAATTTACATATTGTACTGTGACAACTCATTAGAGGCTACAGCTGAAGTACAACAAGGACAAACACAACCCTCCTTTTTTTTGAGGGGTTCTTCTGAAGTTTGTTAATTCATGCCATGTGTTCTCATAGGATGGCTTGAAACCCCTCGGACATCTCCATGGTTCTTTCATTCAAAGATTTGTTTTAATGGTACTTATAATTAGGGAAGTACCCCCTCATTTTTGTGCCTGCACCACAGGAACTGAATGTGATCGAACTTAAAAGAACTCTATATGTAAACTCCTTCCTCTGAGTAGCTGCTCTCCTAACAAACAAGATTTCAAGCTGTACTTTTAAATGTGCAACATAGTGTAAATTTCCAGTTTTCAGAGTGGGTAGAGCAGAAGTGTTATGGATGCTGCAATGTAAATGTGGATGTTTGTTTTACAACCCCAAAATCCCAAAGAATAGAAAATAAATAAAGTTTAATAAATAAATTAATAAACTTATAATTACTTTGTCTTTCATAAAGACATTATGAACCCAAGATGTTTTGTCAAACTCATTCAATTTGTTAATATACATCAGTTTCTGCAACGTAGTTAGATAAAGATCTAAATTCACAAATATCCGCTACATTTGGGCAATATTTTTAGTTTTTACTGAACTAATAAGTATTTCTGTTGAAGAATCTTATGCAAACCTCAAAGAAACAATTTCCTTGTGAGTTCTCTCTCTGAAAATGCTAATTTAGAGTCAAAATGCTCAGAATAGACTTATTAGGTAAAAGACTCGGAACCTGACACTGGTCTTCTAAAGAGGATATTAGATGGAAAAAAACATGTGACACAGATACAGGAAATAAAAACTGAGCCGTCTTGTTTCTGAACAACCTTTGTTGACATATTGTAGTGGTTCTCAACCTATTTCAACCATAACCAAATGGATTCAGGTAGAGAATACTGGACCTGTGCAGGACTTTGTTCCAAGTTGTAGATTTATTTCATTCAGCCAGTTTAACATTATTGATAATCTCTTCTAGTTCAGGGCTAATATGTATTTTTATTTAGATGCATTTCTTGCTTGTGGGAACCAGGCAGGTTTGCATCTTTCATCTTAAACGTTTCATCTTAAAAACTGAAGTGGCTTACTGATGTGAGGGAGATGTAATAATAAAACATATTTTAACACATTTACTGTAAAGCCAATAACAAGATCCACCGCCTTTCAACATGCGTCTTCATCTTTCTCTCTATCTCTCTTTTGGTACCCATCTGTGCAATGATCGGCCCAAATGACTTAAATGTACAGTATGTTCTTGGTTTCCTGCAAACACACCACTGGCATCCACCACAACAAAATTATAAAAGGAAAAGAAAAAAAAATCATAAAAAAAAGAAATTGTGACCATCTACTTAACATCCCTTTTATGAACAACAGTCCAAAAATACTGCTGTCACTGTCTTGCTCCACCAATAGACTAAGGAGATCATTCCTCCCCCATGTCATGAGACTTTTCAACTCCACCCTAGGGGGATGAAGAGGAACAGTAAACAAATGGAACCATAAACATTACTGTTACACCTGATATCATACAGTTACTTCTACTTTAAGCACTTTCTAAAGTAAAGTAGTTTGTTTGTAGGAGTTTGTTTGTTCTTAACTATGTTGTACAGTATGTATGTATGTATGTAGGTACGTATGTATGTATGTATGTATGTATGTATGTATGTATGTATGTATGTATGATAGATGTATGTATGTATGTATGTATGT
>JAOXYM010000019.1:15678672-15690540 GCA_028567055.1 Leptatherina wallacei
TATGTATGTATGTATGTATGTATGTATGTATGTATGTATGTATGTATGTATGTATGTATGTATGTATGTATGTATGATAGATGTATGTATGTATGTATGTATGTATGTATGTATGTACGTATGTATGTATGTACGTATGTATGTATGTATGTACGTATGTATGTATGTACGTATGTATGTATGTATCGTGCAAATGTAACCAGTGAAAAAATCTTTTTGACCTCTCCAATCCTTCCACTCATTCAGTTTGCTCATAGAAATGTTTGGTATGAAATTGTCTCCATTCATCTGTGCAGGAGCTCATTCAATTTAATTACAAAATGAAACAAAACACCCAAAACAAGAATTCCCTTTCCAATCAGCCTAATCTTTCCACGCCATAGAGTCACCATGATTCACTGTTTTATCACTCCCTTAAACATACTTAGTCTCTTTTTAAACATCTATCCATAACTATTAAGGTTAGGAAAACATAATAGTTTGAATTTAAATTGACAATGATAATTTATTGCCTTAAAAATAACATTTTTCCTGAAATACTGGCTGCCAACCCCCACCCCTCAGCTAAATACACAAAACATGTTAGATGCATGAACCCCACATCCTACTGAAACCGATTTTATTAAAGTCCTGCAGCCATTTCACATTTGCCATGAGATTAAGATGTTACATTCCTTACCACTCTCTATGCTTATTTGTGCCCACAATAGGATACAATATAAGGCTCCTGTTTGTCCCCAGGGTTATAAAAAGAAAGCAATCAGATGAACTGCCTTTTTTCCCTTAACTAATTTCCATTAAGCGGTATAGAAATGAATGAATAACTTCCACATCTAATTCTGTTGTGAGGTTTAAACCCACACTTTATATTACCCTTTTTGGCTTAAACTTCTATTGATTCTTAGTATTGATGACCTCAGGCCTTGTATATGTTAACATTTATAATATAATGATAATAATAATAATCTTTATTTATAGAGCACTTTTCAAAACAAACGTTTTAAAGTGCTTTACAGACATAAAACAATCAAATCAATGACAACAAACGTACAGAAAAAATAAAACTCCTGTAACTGTGAGTGAGCAAAAAGCTCTCTGATAAAAATAAGGTTTCAATTTCTTCTTAAAAGATGGCACTGAGTCCTTAGACCCGATTTCCTCAGGTAAGTTGTTCCATTTACGTCCATTTACTTTCCTACTTCCCCCCAATGTTAATTAATTGTAATTAGTGTTCTACCCCAGAGAAGAGTACTATACATTTTTTTAAATAAAAATTGCAGCAATTTAAAAACGTGATCCGTTTTTCACCCCAGATGTTTTGAATATGCATTTCTGTCTTCTGGAAGTCTCAATTCTCTCTAATGCATATAAATTCATGCCTCACTACCACATCTGTGATTTGTGTGGCAGTATAATTGGAGCTGACATGGCCTGGCTTGACTTTAGATAAAGTTAACTAATGCATCGGGCAAAGGTTTTTTAGGTAAAATTCCTGGATTATTTCATGGATGAACACAATCAAATGTATGCCGACCCATAAACAAGTGGGAAATTGATCTTTATCATGGTACATGGTTTCGTGAACTAACATTTCACAAGGTCAGTAAGTCAACCAGCCCAAACACATTTTAGTGTATTTACCACATTAAGATAGAAAACTACATGCTTTAAGTCCATGACTAATAGTGCAGGCCACAGTGTTACTGTCTGTTCCCTAGAATATTTCACGTTGTCCTATTCAAAATACTATTTAAGTTACATTGTCTTTGTTGCAGACAGACACGTGCACAGCACTTATTTTCTTGCAAACCTCTAAAAGCAACATTGATCCTCCCTCCACATCCTATTTCCTACTTCTAGTTGCTTTGCCATACAGCTGTCTTCATATTTTGTAATGCGACATGCATATACCAACATATACCTCAGAAACATGTATAAAGGGTAGCTACACGTGATATTGTAAACAGTATATTCTACCAGTGGGGCTCACGAACAAAAGTGACCAAATGTTCTTTTTTCCGTTTTAAATTTTCCTCCTGAGTGAAAAGCAAGAATTACCATAAAGCGATTAATTGAGTTTTAGAAAGCGGTGCAGATTTTTTGTGAGCTCGCTGTCATTAACAAGCGCATTGTGCGAGAAAACCGCACTATAAATCACCTTTAATTTTTACTTTTACCCCTTACTCTTTTCTTGTCAATCACAAGAATCTTAACACATACACTGCTGCACGCGCACACACGCCAGCACAAACCGCTGGCGGTAGCATCTCTCCGTTGTCGCCTGTCAGATGGAATGATTAATGATCCGCGACCCCGGACACATCCATCCTGGACGGGAGAAGCTCCAGTTCCACTAGATTCAGTCTGACTTAACCCCTCAGGGTATCGCCTGTGTCTTGGTCAGCAACAAAATGCCACGAACCGAACACAGATGATCCCCGCAAAACAGAACCGAAGACAACGACCAGGGACTCGTCCAACGATTGAACATTCTGTCTTACAATAATACTCAAGCAGCCGATCTTTTGGGTAGCCTCTATCACGCGGAGAAACCAAGATCAGGAACACTTACTTCCTTTCAATAATTGCAATATGTGCAGACTGCCTGGCAATGAGTGAAAAACCTCACAAGATAAACATTTACAAAGACTGACTGATAAAAAGGAAGAAGAAAACCTTTGCACGTCCATACGCATCTGAGTTATTAATCATCAAACACATTTGATGAAAAACAAAAGAAAGTGTCGTAAAAAGTTCGATTTATAACCAGATAAGAGTGTAGCTCAAGCCCAGTCCAATCCGACTTTATTAGTTATACTTTTGAAAACAAACACAAAATATCAATGAAAATGTAAATAAATTAAACAAATAGGCTGAAATTAACACTTTTTTATAAATGTCTCTGGGTCACGTCACTGAAGATTTAGGTTCAATTAAGTCTATCAAACCAATACGAATAAAAAAAAACTCCCCTCTTAAAGAAATTAATGTTCATTAAAATGTTTATAAGCTATTTGGGTCTATTTTAGACGAATGGAATGCAGAGGGTAGTCTGATTATAAATAATGTCCTTATATAACATTAATCCCAAATATCCAAAAATGGTTCAAAAAGAGAGAGAGAGAATAAACAGTTTTTCAAATGCATTTTACTCAAGAACCGAAAATGCAAAAAAAAACTAAAACAAACCACAAACATCTCGCACAGACATGTAATCAAGTAACCCAGCCCTTTCTGGAACCCCGGATAATCTATGATCAAAATCATAGTCATAAATATCTGGGACCACAGAACAGTTAAAAAGTGAGTCTGAACTCGGAGGGGAACACCGCCTCAAACTATCTTCCAGAGGTACCAGCACCGGTCAGGAGTAAAGGTCTGCTCCAGATACAGACCAGGTCTGCTTCCTACCCATTTCAAAGCTCATCCAATCAGCTCTCGAGGACACGTCCAAACATTTGAAATAGCAACTTACGGCTTGTTGGCAGAGCTCCGTGCACACCGTTGGCATGGCAGAAAATCCACAAAATGATAGACGATAACGTCAGCCTGCAGGTGGGACGGTGCAGGTGCATCTTCGCGACTGGTTTTTGGGGCAGGTGAACGGGAGAGGGAACGCGGAGCTGCGAAGCAGTACCGCCGCTGAGGTCCGTCAGCCTCGCTTCGCAGTTCAGGACTGACAGAGAGGAGCCTGGTGCAAGTACTCTCACTCTCCTCGCTCTCTCCCCCTCTCTCTATGCTTCCCGATGATGTAAGGATCGCGCCGTCAAACAGACTGGCCTGGGCTTGGAAATGGAAAGCAATTATTCCTGCTGAATCTTGCCTCGTTATTTAGCGACTAACAATAATAAAGCAACCGAGTTTCCACATGCAAAGGGCGACAGCAACTGTGAACAATTACGGTGAAAGTGCAGGCTCCAGTAGTTTTATGAAGCATGACAATGTGCTCCAAGCCACTGATCTCTGTTGTCCAGGACTCCGTACTGCGCTGTCCGCGGTGCTGAACTTATCCCAGTCTCTCTGTATCGCTCTGAACGTCTTTCCGTCTCTTATAGCCAGACAGTGCCCCCCTCCTTCTCTGTGTGGAGGTGGCATTATACTCTATCCACTTGTCTTCTGTCTTTACACCAAAAGCTTTGACAAGAATTAGCCACGACTTGCAGACGCTATCTTGACGTTTATTTATTCTTCTCCACTTGTCTGATCTCACCACTGGAAATGCTGCAAGTGTTCATAGCATTTATTAAAAAAGTTTTACATATTTTTTCTGATATGCAACTTGGATTCTCAACATTCTTAAACTTGAGAAAAGATGTGAGAAATACAATAGATTAAATTACGCTGATTGATCCAAGAAGAGACAAACATGTTTTACTTGAGCCAATGCTGTAAAATCTATGTTTTGAGTAAGTTAACAATTACATAACTTTTTTCAAATACAATGTAATGCGTTGTGGTGCAGTTGAGGACATATATAAGAAATAACCA
Organism: Leptatherina wallacei; assembly: GCA_028567055.1. Classification (NCBI taxonomy): domain Eukaryota; kingdom Metazoa; phylum Chordata; class Actinopteri; order Atheriniformes; family Atherinidae; genus Leptatherina; species Leptatherina wallacei. The sequence goes on from JAOXYM010000019.1 coordinate 15,683,161, forward strand.
CGATAGCAATCTTCAGGAAAAAATACTCTCTGCGGCACCTGAAAGAGTTTGCTGATACAATGATTTTGCTTTTTGTTGGCTACAAGTAGTACTAAAAGTTATAAACTTAGCCAAAGAAATTCAACACTGTGAATGTGCAGATGAAAACGTTTATCATTATCATTATTTTTGTAAAATTTTGGTGCTGATGAATGGCTACCTATGCTTTTCTGTTGAAGCTGCTGGAATACATCAATCAAAGGAGGCTGGGAGCCACTGCTGTACACAATACTTGCTGTTTGTAACGTCCCATTGTGTTAATGACAGCTCATTTGTGGTGGTGTCATTTTGTGATATGAAAAGAAAATGCAACAACTTTCATAATACAAGTGAAAAACCCTGTTTTGAAAAATTATTATCCACTAATGATTTTAAGGTTATTTCAGTTGTTTTTTAAAGTCTTAATGGTCTTGGGCCTCCTAATTGATCTGACATGCTTTTGAATTATGAGCCCTCGTGGACCCTGAGGTCCTCTTGTATTTACCTTTTAATTGTTCTCAAAGTCAGAACCAAAACTTATGACGAGGCTTTGTTCTATCATTATGGCCTTCATCTATGGAACAGCCTGCCAAAGAACCTCAGCGCTGCAGTGACTGTTTATGCTTTTGAAACAAGGCTAAAGACCCACCTTGTTAGTTTAGCTTTTAACTATTTTATTGTTTTCATGAACTCCTTTGTGTATTTTCATTTCTGTTGCTTTTATCTGTTCTTATTCCTTTCTAATTTATTAGATCTTGTTTTTAGTTTTATCTCCAGTGTTTTCCTCATGGGGATCCTCCACACCTGTGGCTTTGCCTGCTCAGGGTGCAGGGTCATTGCCCCTGTGATTGCCCTGACTCGGTGGCTGGAGGTCATCCACTGTAGCCCTACGGCTGTGGTCTGGACTCCGGCCTACCCTGATCATGGTGGTTTCTGTTGTACCACCCTCTATGGTCATGGGTGGGCTGGCTTCTGGTGTGAATGGATCCCCAGATGTTGTTTCTTCACGGCAGGGTCAAGCCAGAAATTTATTGTATTGATATCATTATGCCTACATTAAGTTAAGAGACAGTTAATAGTGATGGGAGTTTGTGCAAAACGAGGTAGGGGTGGGGGGAGTATACATGGGCGTGTATAATTGTGTGTGAAAGAGACTATAGTGGAGGTGTGTGTTTTTAAATTACCCTATATGCTCTGGTGTATGAAGGCTTTTAGCTGTTTTAATATCCATAAATTGTTGCTTTGTGTTGCTTTTTGCATGAATACTGTTTTATACAAAAAAATTCAATTTGATTTGATCTGGCCATCCACATTTGAGAGTACAGTTTAATGTTTCAGTGACTGACAGTAAATAATGTGTGATTATCAGTACTGATGATGAGCCCATCTTGGCACCAAGATGTTTAACCCTAACTGATGCAATGAGTAGCTTCTCATTTCTTAAACAACAATGTGGAAAGACACATCTCATGGTTGTGGGATAACCTGTTTAAGAAGGGTCAGATCATTGGCATGCATCAAGCAGAGAGAATATCAAAGGAGAATGCATGTCAAATACATTATTAAAAACAGGTAGGATAGTGGGGGAACCATCGTCTTCCAGGAGGAAATGTGGTTTGAAAAAAATTCTGAATGATCGTGATCGGCGATCACTTAAACATATGGTGAAATCAAAAAGAAGAAAAACATCAGCAGAACTCAGGGCTATGTTTAATAGTGAAAGTAAAAACATTTCCGTAAGCACAATGAAGGGAACTCAAGGGACTGGGACTGAAAAGCTGCGTAGGAATAAGAAAACCACTAATCACTGAGGCCAACCGAAGTAAAAGGCTTCCATTTGCTAGGGAGCATAAAGATTGGAGTCTGGAGCAATGGAAGAAGGTCATGTGGTCTGATGAGTCCAGATTGACCGTGTTCCAGAGTGATGGGAGCATCAGGGTAAGAAGAAACGGATGAAGTGATGCACCCATTATGTCTACCTGAATACTGAATGAGCAGGTTCTTCCATCAATGGATTTTTTTCTCCCCGGATAGCACGGCAACATTCCAAGATGACAACACCAGGATTCATTGGGCTCAAATGGTGAAAGAGTGGTTCAGGGAGCATGAGACATCATTTTTACACATGGATCGGCCACCACTGAGTCCAGACCTGAACCCCATTGAGAATCTTTGGGATGTGCTGGGGAAGGCTTTGCTCAGTGGTTGGACTCTTCCATCATCAATGCAAGATCATGGTGAAAAATTTAATCAACACTGGATGGAAATAAATCTTGTGACATTACAGAAGTCTATTTCCTCTGATCTCTTTACAGTTATCAGCAACTGAACGATGAGTGTTGCCTGACTGAAAGCAGAAGAAATCTGTGGTTGACATAACAAAGGGTGACATAAGTTAGTATGAGGGGCAGCTAACCTTCATTGCTTCCTTGATAGCTAAAAGCAACTTCCCAGGTTTTTTCAGAATTGAGGCTTTCTACCCAGGTGTTTTATTTTCATCACAGCTGATTGGAAGAGAAACCCATAAACACCCATTACCACTGCAGAGTGATTCAGCCTAGGAATTAAATAAACGTTTACTTATGTTCGTACTTATCCTAATAGATGCAAACAGTGACAATGTTAACATGCTAATACTAATATAAAAAAATATCACAGGCACAAGCTCCCAAGTATTGGATAATATATAGTTATATAGTGAACCGGCAGTTGGACAAATGAACATTTTCATCCAGCAACAATATCACGTGTAACTACATAACTCTGATCATATCCAAAGAAAAGTCCATGCTTCTTTATATCATTTTCATCTCCTTTTTGGGTGTTTTTTTCTGTCATTTTCCTTGTCTTCTCCCTCTTCTGTCTGTTGATTACTCCATCCACCCACTTCAGCATGCTTTTTGCTGTATGACAGTGTTCTTTCTCCACAAGGACTGCAAATGGGTTTGTCAATATGTCATGCATGGTAATTTACAGCCATCATTCAGCTGGTAAAAAAAGCAGCGATGACTGATGGCCCATAGATTTTGAACAAAAAAGGGTTGATGACAGCAGTGATGAATCTGCCGCACAAGGTTGTTATGTGAAATAAAATGTTCAGGAGAAGGAGAAATTTCCACAGTCAGCCACAAGCCTGGCTCCCTCACTGCTTTTATCTTGCCACTTTACGATAGAATAACAAGTTTGGCGGTGATGTCACTTCACGTTTGTGGGATCATTGGAAAAGATGTTGGCTTAATCTAAAAAACGATCAGGATCACATTTCTGTTGTGCGTGAGTTCTAAGAAACTCAAACAACTCAGAATCTGTTTTATGCAAAATTACAAATTGATACAATATGCTTTTTGTAGTTGTTCTATGAGGGGATACTGCACAATAAGAGAAAGTAAATGACTGTGCAAACATGCAAACAATTGAAATGGTAGAAGTTGAAGAGGGAATTCATGGTGGCAATACTTAACCAGTCGCAAGGTAGGAGAATGATGTGACTAAACTACTACCCTAGGAAGAAATTTAAGAGAGGTTTATTGAGTGCGGTGGTAAAAAAAAAAAAAAAAAAAGAATCCCTCCTCCAAAATTGGAAAATGAACTCCTATTACTGAGTTACTGTGACAAACACAATCACAGAAGAGAATAAAGCCCCCTGCTTTATTTGGTGTACAAACTCAATGTTTTAGCTATTTGAAATAAAGGAGAAAAGTTTTAAAGTCAATTAAAAAAAGACTGTGGGGAAAATACTGTAGTTGTAGCACCATACTCTCTGATCACGTTCGTCATCCATCTCTGACAAGAAGCTCCACTTTTTTGAACTACATGGAGGAAATCTTTGGCCTTGGTGACCATCTCCAGTGCATTCAGAATAACAAGCTGTTGATCACACGAGGGGCCACGTTGTCAAGTCATGTGAAGCAAACATGGCAGAGGAGGGAGAAACTGCCCTTCTATAGGCCAGAGAAGGCTCACATAAAAATTTAAACAGCCCTCATAATATCTCAAAGACTCCTGAGCAGGAGCATAGCACTATTTTTAAAATAGTGGCTCATAGTTTTGACAGTTATGATTTTTCTGATAGGATCTCTCAAATAATGGTGGTAGGTATTTATGGCATGGGATTATAAAAGGCAGTTTTCTTAGTTTATGTTAAATAGTTTCAGAAAACTATCCTTTTGTATCATTAAATCTACACCAGCACCCAAATTCAGTAACGACATGATGTGATTTGACACAATGAAAAAAAATAAAAGATTAATGGCAACTATAGGTTTCATGCCTCGTCTCGGTGAAAATGTATTTTCTTTGTCCCTGCTGGGGGTAGGTTATGGGTAATCATGTCCTTACCTTTCCAGATCAGCTTGTCAGTCAGCAGGATGGGGAGCTGCTTTCTTGATTAAATCACAGAACACAATATTGCTGTTGATTAGATAATTGCAGGTGGTAGGGCCGCAGTAGTGAGTGGAAACTTGTTCCTTGACCTGCACATATAGAGTTTAACTGTTAGTTAAATACATATAAATCCAGAAGAAAAAATTATAGACATTTAAGGATTAAAAAAACACTTTTAGGGCAAAATATTATAATAATAAAAAGAAATCATATTAAAAAGACATAACATTGATACATCATGTTGCACAGACATTGCAAAAACTAACTGACATCATGTGTTACCTGTAATCTAATTGATGTCAGATATGTTTGTAGATCACACCTAGAAGCAAAGAGTCTGTACTTAAACACACCGGTACTTTTAAAAGAGCCTGAACAAGCAAGAACAAGAAAATTAAAATGGAGATTAGAGAAGAAAATAAATGAGAGTGAAGGCAATGAAGGAACAAATGGAAGAGAGGGGGTAAAAAGGAAGGAGAAGAATGAATGAAAGCACAGGAAAACAAAACAGATAAGTGGAGAGGCTGTGTCATGAATTAATCATCATGGCCTTACTCGTATATGACTTGAACAAAGACTTTATAGTTTGATGTGCACAGTTTCACTGGTGTGTCCTCTTGTGACTTCAGCCTGGATTATAAACCATAAAAATATTTAATAGTTATGTTTCCTTTTCTCACAGCATTAGATTTACAAAACACACTTTGCTCGATACCAATCAAAATGATAAAGCATTCACTACTTCCCCTTCATTAAAGTGAAAACTAAAAAAGTCTTTTAGAAAATGGCAAAAGTTCCCAAACCATTAACAGCTGATTAAAATAAAAATATTAAAGACTTTCCAGTATTCTTCAATCCTTTGATGCCTGAACTACTTTTTTAAAGAGCAAGTTTTGTAAAGGAGAAATTTTATGACTCTACTATGTACAAATATGACCTTGAAATGATTAATTTGCTGCAGGCTTATATATTTTAACAGTACAACAGATTGTGTCATGACCTTTGTGTAATAAAACATACACTATTTATGTATCCCAGATCCATTAAGCTCTTCTGCTATTTCGTGATGCATTATAAATAAATATATTCTAAATAATGCATGACAGAAGAGCACATATAACGGGAGTAATCATAAAAATACAATGCAATATCTACTTGAGACTCCATACCATAATTATTTGGACAGACATGTTTTTCAATTGTTTATTTTTTTTTCTTTGGGGGTTCATCCAAATCTGTGCTTCTCTGCATTCAGTTTGAAAGTATCAAATGGAATAAGCAATAAAAAAGTGTCCTGTTTCAGCTAAAACTATTGCAGGACTCATCTAGAGGGAGGCAGCCATAACCTTAGACACGTCTTTCACTCAGCCACCATCAGCTCGTGCTTCTTGTCTCCGTGCCAGAGGAATGCTGCTCAGTCAGATTGACAACAGTTTGGCCAGTGTTGGTTATTCCACCTCTTGGCCCTAAAAAAGCTCTCTGAATGCTGTGCCTATGTTTTAAAGATTGTTGTCCTGCGGAATGATAAAGTACTGTTCAATAAATGTTGAAGTATTTTGCTGAATCTGAGCATGCTGAATCTACTGAGACCATGCCCAAGCCAAAAAAAGAATAATCATGATGTTTGACAGACAAGATAGGAGGCTTTGGCTCCTCAGCTGCTCCTTTTTTCAAAACGTATCCTTTTCTTTTTCAAGGACTGTAATGATGATTTAGCTTTTTTCAGTCCAGAAAACTTTGTTTCAAGGATCTAGCTTTTTGTTTTGTACATTTTTGAAAGGAATACCTGGTCTTTCCATTTTTTCAAAGACCATCAGAATAACATCAGAATAACTTGATAATTCACTGATTATAATAATCTTTTAAAATGCTATGTAACATCAAAACTCTTACATGGATGTACACTACTAGTCATAAGTTTGGACACATTTCCCCGTTGGATTTAGTGGAGAAAGTGTGTCCAAACTTTTGACTTCTACTTTAACATTCTTCTTCAACAATCTGATTTACACAAGTCTTAAAGAACAAAGTTAAACAAACCAAATAATTAAAATCTGTAAATGTTAAAGTCATTCACACATCCATTTAGGACTGACACAGGAGCACCAGGCAATAATGTCTCATTCCACACAAATATTGAGAGATCAGGGTTTTACACGCACTCCTATAATCAGTTGAATCATTTGCAGTCAACATTTTTTTACCAGTCAAAACACTTAAATGAATACACCTCACTTGACATGAGGAAAGGCGCAAGTGTAACTGATGACATTGCGGTTATTTCTTCCCCTTTAGCCAATAAGGGACGCTCGTGAGAGAGTAGTCATTAATTGCCACGCTTGGCAGCTGTAATCAATGTGATTGGTTACACCTGTGTCTAACGAGTTCAACTGCGCACCCTGTAAAAGCTAACAGATTTACTGACTTTTTATATCGAGTTTTCTGTTAGAATTAATGCTAAACATCACGATAAAAGCTTCACAGTAAACAAACTGCGTGCTCTGCAGTAACACCAACATTGCTTTGATGTTCTAGTTTCGTTCAAAGCTGACAAACAAGACTATATTTCAGCACATATATTACAGGACTGTCGACGGTTTCTGATTAATAAGGCCTTAAAGTTGACGTGTTAAAGAACTTACGTGACATTTTGAAAGCTTTTAAACGACAGACATTTAGTAGAAGCCTACCTGTTTAACTTCCAGTCTTCTCCTATTTAGTGGAAAGAAGGGCTTTTCCCCGTGCAAACTTGAAACAGTAATACAACGAACACGCAACAAACGTTTAGATCCCCACTTATTCTGCTACGTAGCCTAACGACTTTTATACTCATACCTACGTAGTTACGTTTTTTTTTCATTGCTTTGTTTTTACGTACGACACGTTGGTAATATTTGGAATGTATTATTATTAGGGGTCCAAGCCCGCGGAGTGCGCAGGACCCGTGTTGCAAGTGCAACGCGGTTCCCAGCACTCAGC